>CM076571.1:268728770-269297837 GCA_034641835.2 Pinus albicaulis | reverse complement strand
ATATTCATACTAACACCCAACATACCCCTCTCTCCTATATATTTACACTCTCATATGCTAGAGGTAATGGTTGGCTTTGGAGAGTGATTATGCCCTTATGTTATTGCAGTAAGTAGTTATCATCTCATGCATAAGGTGATTGGGGGTGCATATTGTGACAAGGAAAGGACGAGTAAACAAATTAGAGGGGCTCTTCTACAAGATCAACTACCACTTATGGTTGTAATCTCATTCTATTTATATTAATGCAAAAAATTATTATTTTTTCTTATATGATGTTGATTCGTGTATTTCAATAAAATGTTGATCTATTGAATAGAGTATTTAGATAACACTACTTACATCGTGTAGTTTCTTGGCTTGTGTTATCTGACTGTGCAAGTTATAATTTTGGCGGTTGGAGCTATAATTGGAGCTTCCAAACTAAAGAAGGAGCGAAGTGAGTGACAGATTCTAGGTAGGCCTCACTCCATCATCTATTTACTTTAGGGAAAAGCGTTGAGTTCCTTGTCTCTCTTTTGTTCTAGGTTGACTACCAAACCTAGTGGAGATACATTTGTTTGCAATCGTAAATCCCATATAACAATCTTCAACACCCCTTCTAGTTGTGTTGTAGATTTATCTGCTAATTGTAAAATCGTAGGCATGTGACAAATATTATTAATTAGATATCATCCATTATTATTTTTTTCATTACATTGATTGATGCTCCTAAATTTATGAATGTTTTTGGAATTGCATTGTTATTGATATGAAATTTAGCAAAAAGACTACCTAGATCAACATATTTTCAGTATAAAATTACGTATCACTATATCTACTAATATTCCAATATGATGCACTATTTGTGGGTAATTTTTCTTTCTTCCTGGTTTTTTAATACAAAAATCCCTTCTACTATTTTTGAATAAATTAGTATATATTTAATTTCTTGCGATAAAGGAATTTGATAAATATATTCTTCAATTCATATAATATATCATATTGAGGTTGTATTAATTATTTATGTACTTAAAACATTTATGGAAAAGGAGGAACTTGAGAAGTTTATGGTTGATTTCATAAAGGAATAGAAGAAGTTTTTTTATTGAATTATTGTTTATTTGTTTAGGGCTTTCCTTTTCAATTTTTTCTTCAATGATAATAGGAGGGTCTTTATGAAGTACTTGTCCTTATCTAATATGAATATCATTTAAGATCAAGAAGAGTAATAATATAAGATAGAAAATTCAGTAGCTCAATAATGTAAGTAGGTTGGGCTACTTTATTATTGGAATTTGGAATGGGTTGTGTAGGTAATTGAGTAGGTTGTGGGGGAGATTGAGTTGAGGGAAATTGTAGTTACTGTATTTGAGAAGTTTATGATTATGGAGGTTGATTAGAATAAGATTATTGGGGTTGAGTTGTATATAGTGGTAATTATTTTGGATATTATTGATATTGGGGGTATTGTTGAGGATGTTTTGAAATATTTTACATGCCCTCATAAGCTAGCCCTCTCCATCCTTATTTCCAATCTTGGTTATGGATTTTTGATCATGGCCACAATTTCCAAGGCATAGGTGTGTTCCAATTATGTTGTGGATATTTTTTATAATGATTAAATTATTGTACGGGGTCTTGAGAAATACTTGTTTGTCTTGGCTATGGTATTTTTGGTGCAATGTAACAGAGTTGATATGTAGTTGCATTGTCTTCTTAAAATACTTCATTCAGCCCTGGTAAATATGGGAAATATCCTATTGCGTGATTTTTTGCACAAATATAATAAATGGAAATATTATTTGAAGGAAATGCATGCAAGGGATGATTCTTTCTACATTTCAAGAAAGAAAGAAAAAAGGTGACAATGTCGCATTCTCTGTTTTTTGGTTTTATTGGATTTTCAGGGTATCTAATTATTCAATATGATTATCAAGAATATTTATTTTCAAAATTTTCTAATAAATTTTCAATCACAATATTTGGTATATTGGTAAGACCAAATGCACAGGCTAATATCATACCAGTCTTTGGAGTCCTAGGACCTAACCTTCCTGGACTCAGAGAGGGATCTCTCTATTTTGTGCAAAGGATGTGAACTTGTTTTCTTTTAGGGTTTGATTTTAGGCTAGTTTTTAAGTTCAGGGTTTTTTTGTTTGTTTTGGTTGGGTAAGATGATTAAGTAGAATAGATGGAGTGAGGAAATCTTCAATTCATTGGGCTATGGAGTCAATATAAGTCATGGAAAGTTCAACAATGAATCAGGGTGCATCACAGGGCAAATCTAGCATGGTCAAATGGATTTTCATGGTTTGTGTGAAATGAAATGAACATAAAGTTTGTGAAAAAAGTAGGGCAAAGGGAAATTAAGAATCCTATGTCAAATAATTTAACAAGAAGGGGCTTCAACACTATTTAGCATAAAGAAGTAATCAATAGACAGGGCACACAAATAACTCTTTGATTCAACTGAAGCAAATAAGAATTTCAGACAAACCATCCAATGAAATATAGAAGGCGAGAACTCATTTAACTTCTAGTGATTTCACCTTCAAGGTTAGAAAACATTTAAGATAAACATATAACTTTAATCAAAGAAGAGGGAACTCCTAAACAGCATTGATCATAGCCATAAAGATCTCCAAAAAAACTATTTAAGCATGGACAAATGGTGTGATCGAAACATAGCCTCTTTGGAAAACCTAGTTAGTGGTACTTTAGAGAAAGATCTCAAGAATAATGTTTTAATGACATCAAACAAGCAAGGCTAACCATAAAACATATTTGATACCTACTGTATTGAACCATTCATGAGATAAAAAAGCTTGGGTGGGTCTAGAGAGCAATTACGAATTCTCTAAACTGAACTACCAGAGGAAAACATAGAGGCAGTAAAGAACAAACAGAGCTAAGGTGCCTTTGAAAAAAAATTCTTAGTCTAAAACCTTTGTCCTACTGAAATATAGAAGGATGAAACACAATGATACATAAGAAAACATGGACATAATATAAGCACATCACCATTAACCAAGCTCATGGATCCTACAAGCAAGCCTTATCCATCATCAGTCAAAACAAGCCATTTACAAACTCCACAACACCAATTTCTTCTTCAATCTCCAAAAAACCATATATTGCTCTCAAGTGTCATCAAATGCCAACCCTTTACAATGAGGCCCTCATGCTCTATTTATCTAGCAAAAGGAGGGCAAAAACCCTATTTACAGTTTGAAATGTCAAAAACACCCATAAATGTCATTTATGTCTAAGAGACCATGCAAGGCCCAAGACACAAAATATCTCGTGAAATAAATGAAAAAATAACTCTTAGCACCTAATTTTGGAATGATTTGCCCCAAAAAACACGAAAATATCATTTTTCCATAAATGAGTGTGTTTTGTTGACTTTTTGGCCAAAAATGCAGCACGGAGGTCTGAACGTGTAGCGCCTGCCTGGAAAAACTAGGTCCACTTGCAGCCAAGTTTTGATGCCCTTCTCGATGTTGGAATTTGCTCTGTGATGGCCCATTGGAAATCCTGTTGAGTCTACTTTCCAAATATACTCTTGGTTTTCTGATTGAGCTCCACTAACCTATCCAAAAGGCAAATTTCCCAAAAATTCTCTAGGCGCAGCGCTAGGCCTGAAAATGAGGCAAAAAGGTGAAAAATGCGGTGTTGTTTGGCCTTTTGAGGGGTCAAAAATGCTCCAAATGCTCTAAAAATTGCTTAGCATACTGTACTTGAGCTGAGGATTCCAAAAAATGCCAATTTTTCCTCCTGAGGATTCCTGAGATGAAATCGTAGCGCAAAGGGTGTTGCACTTAGAGGCCTCCAAATTTGCAAAAAACCAAAATTTGTCAAAAATCTCCCAAAATTGGTGGATGTCTTCCTCATGGGGTTTGAGAGACCTGTATAGAAGCTTGAGCCAAGATTCCAAGGTTTCTTGGTCTTTTTCCCCTTTAAGTGCTTGTATTTTGGCATGGGCCTTTTTGAGTTTAGCCCTTGCAACTTGGTTTCTTCGGGCATAATGCTTGGTCATCCTCCTTTGTAGGTCAAGGTCCCTCTTTGCCTTATTCAGCTGCTTGTTTTCATCTTTATAATAGTCAATGTTATACATTTCCATTCCAAGGTGCCTTTCTAGATCTCTGATATATGCATCGTTGCTTTGGAGCAGTATGCTAGTGGCCCTCTTCTTATCTTCAGTTTCACTGTCAAGGTCCATGATGTCAAGCTCATGCTTACCTTTCTTACCTTTATTCACCTTTTGTTTGCCTTTGTCAAGCTTCTGAGCTGAGGTGGATGGCATGGTCCCTTGCCTTTTAGAGGCAGCAAACAAAATCCTTTGTCCTCTTTGATATTTTAATGGAAGAGGTTTGCCTGTGATCTTTTTGGTGTCTTCCTCATGGCTATGATCCTTTGTTTCCATGTCTTCCTCTTCATCACCCTGACTATTTCTTACCTCTTTGCCTTCAACATCAGCCTCACTTTTAATCTCTTCACTATTTTTATAACTATCATGACTGTCATTTTCTTTGTTGTCCTGTTCCTCACTAATGCTTTCTTCATTGGTGTCACTGTTGTCTTCAGCCTCTTCATTTTCTACACTGTCATCATCTTCATTTGGGCTGATCTCTTTATATTTTCCCTCATCTCTATCATGACTATGAGCCTCATTGTTTTGACTCTCATTAGGTTTCTTAGTCTTACTATTTTCCTTAGGGTCATCCTCTATTTCTCTGTCACTTGCCTCATCTTCATCATTATCCACCTCCATGTCTTCTGCTTCATTGCTGACCTCTTCTTCATCACTGCTTAATTCATTTCCACTATCAGCTTCCCCACTTTCTTCATTGTTATCTTCTCCTTCTGTTTCCATGCTTTCTGCCTCTTGTTGGCTCAACTCATCATCACCCTCATCTTCATTTTGGTCTGATTCATTGTCACCCTCACCCTCATGGTCACTTGCTTGTTCACTGCCACTTCCTTCCTGATCTGATGCATCAGGAGAAGATGAGGAAAGGAGGTTTTCTTAAGGAGAGGATACTTGGGTAGATGATGAGTCATGGTCAGTAGGAGGTGATGGAGGAGCTGAGGGATGACGATGAGTTGATGAGGGTAAATTTGGTTGATGATGGGGTTGAGGGCTTGTGAATACTTCATGAGCTATGAACACCTCCCAAGGTATGCCTTTTTGCTCCAACTGATGTAGTACCACCATGTTGATCAAGGAGTGGTGGAAAAAACTCTTCATTTTCTGGGAATAAATCCTCCTTCAAACAATAGAAGACATCTTGTCGATACTCCTATATAAGTATTAAGGCAAATGAAGCATTTTAACCCTAGTAAAATGCATGAGTAATATGATATGGTAGGAGTAGAGCCTAGATTATCTCCCCTCACATGTAAAATATTTCATGATGACCTTCATTAAGGGTTCATACCTCTCCAGCAAGTGTGAGAAAGGGCAAATATTCTTGCAGCCTTCTTTGTACCTAGGCTTGAGGAATGGCTCATAGCAACTCATGTCCAACTTTTCTCTTTTGAACCATTTCTCACCAACATCAAGTATACCTGTAGCACTAGAAATGGAATCTGATGAGAGTTCAAAGGTCACCCCCTCCAAGCTTGATTGTTTGTTATGTAGGTTAAGAATGAATAACCTTGTGAGCTCTGGGTGATTTGGTACTTGTTGGACTCTTTCACAAAACTGAAAACACCCTACATTTTGAAAGCATGTGAGAATCATGGGAGAGGTATTAATCTCCATAGTGTCTTGGGGCTAAAATCTGTTAACTTTCCCACCTTTTTGCCTCTGCCTCATAGGCTCTTGCCCTCTTTCACTGCTAACACTCCCTTCTTCTCCTGATATGGTGATTAGTGTTGCCTTTAAACAACCCTATGCCTGCTTGTAAAACTTGATAGGAGGAGTGAAATGAAATGGCGGTGAAAAGAAGATCTTGAAAGTGAGTGTGATGGAGGTGTGGGTTTATGACTGATTTCCTTTTATCTTTGATGAAGGGTTGTCTTGAAATCACTTCAGTTACCCTAATTCACACCCTCCTTGACTGAAAATTTCTTGCTTGGAGGTCAAAACAGAGTGTTTGACATGAGGACCTAGGGTTTCTATTCACTACGGTTTAGTCAATTCCTTAAAGCATAAAAATCATGAATTTGGCTGGAGGAGAGGAAAAAACTTGCACCTACCAACCTTTAATTTCTTTCCAGGTCCTTGGATGCATCTTGGAGGTGCTCCCTTGTGGTTTTTTGGCAATTTTGCAAGTGGAGGAGGCTTTCTGCTCTAGGCGCAGTGCCTGAATGCATTGTCGGGTCCCTTCTGCCCTAAGCGTAGCACCTTCCCACGTGCAGGCCTGTTGGGCTTCCTAAGCATAGTGTTGCACGAGTTTTGGGCCTATTGGGTTCTCTGAGTGCAGTGTCGGGCAAGTTTCAGGGCTTTTTGGGAAAATCTAGGTCTGCGGGTAGCGCCCGCCTGAATGCGTAGCATGTCCACTTCTAAGCATAGCGCCTGCATGAAAACGTAGCGCCAGGCAAACTCACTCGATTTTCACTGAAACTCAGAATTTTCTCTTTGAAAGCTCCTTACTCTTTTGCAAGTAAAAAATGAACCAAATGATAAATAAAATGCTCTTTTATAGTCTTAGGAAAACAAATCTATCCCTTGTGAACCCACTTTCTAATGTTTTCAGTCCCTTGGTCACTTTTACTGATTTTCACTAATATTTATTTGTCTTTTACTGCAGGTGACTTGAAAACTTTTAAGTGGCTCTTTTTCCTTTGGTGGCAGCTTTCTTAGCACTGTCAAAACCTCTTTTTCTTGCATTGTGAAGTTGAAATCATGTTTTTACCCCCTTTGAGATTTCTAAGTGTGGGTGACTTGAAAACATGGTTTCTTCCCCTCTCACTGATTTTCTAGAGGCATAATAAATCCATATTTGACAAGCGCCATAGTCTTTACAATCATGTATGTTGTGATCAGGAGATCAAGTCTCTTGAAGAAAAATGCTCAAAAATGAAGTTGCTCAGAATTACTCCAAAATAGATTGACTGGAAAGAGCTCGGCGATACGATCCCAACGCCGCGAATGGCACTGAAATCCATTACCGTATGGAGGAGATATTGCATTTTGAAATTGCCCAATAACTTTCAATTTTGAAAGAAAATTTTTAATATTATGTGGGAAAATTTTTATTTTTTATTAAGGTTTAAATTATTAAATTATATATTTTTTTATATTTTATATGATTTAAATTAATCATATATTATATTAATTAATATATATTTTAATTAATTTTAAATTATATTTAAACCTTATTAAAAATTAAATTTTAAAACCACACTATATATTAAAAGCCAAACTTTTAAATGGCAACGAAATGTTATATAAAACCCATAATCGAATGTTTTTTAAATAGCACGTGGGTAAAACGTGGCTATGGTTATGTGGTATATTCAACGTGGGTCAACACAAAGGTTGGAGCGGATTTGTTAACCGTTGCAGCGGATAATTATATTATAACCGTTTGCCATGTGAACCAACTTAACATCCAGCGGATTAAAACATTACGGTTTTTAAAACCGTTTGACTTAACATTGTTTGCGGGGAGTTCGGTGGTGCATGTGACCATGTTTTCCCTAGCATTTATTTTAACTGTCCGATGATTCTGGAGCGCGCCCGCCAAATTTGGTGCTGTTGCCGTTTTTAACTGGAGTTAACTCCAGTTCTCCACAATTAGTGGAGCTTTTGAAGGGCAAACTTTAGTTAGCCATAACTTTGGCTAGGGAAGTCCTTTTTGGACAAAAAAATTTTTGATTTTGGGTGTAGAGAGCATTCTGAATCTTTTGGGAGTGTTTTTAGAGCCATCAGGGTGCTCTAACAGAGAAGTTACCAGCGTTTTTGGTCGTGGAGCCACTAGGGCCTAAGGGAAAAAGAGTTGTTTTGGACTACCTTCATCCAATGGAGGTGGTTGTTTAGTCATTTTCTACTGATTTGAGCCTTCTGAATCTCTTTTTGCAGTGTATTTTTCCATTTGAGGATTCTATACAGTTTTATTCACATTTTGAGCGTTTAATCAAAAAGGGAAAAGCCTAATTAGAGGCTTTTGGACCCAGCGGAGGTAGCCCAAGAGAGGGGTGAACCGCTTAAACAATTATTTGCTGTCATAATGTATAATTTTACTCCATATTTTCAGATTCTGCTCCTTTAAACAGTAAATTTTTATAAGCAATCTTTTCCCAAGCAGGTTTAAACAGTGAACAAAACTTATTAGTTCATCTTCAAACCACTACACTTCATTTGCAGAATATGTATACTTGCCTATTCACACATTAAAGCTGGATCAATGAATACTTTGCACTTAAAACAAATACTTTCATTGATCGGATCTCAGTGATTACATTTTATTTCTTTAGGCAGAGTCTGTAGAAGGGCCAGGTAGCCTCCGGATTCATCCTTTCTTTGAAAGGTGAAATATTCGGTAAATGCCCCTACAGTCAATCTCTGTATGAGAAATACTTTGTTCTCACAATTTCAGATCAGGTTGGTATCAGAGCTCAAGGTTTTTCTTAAGAGTTTGTGAAATTTGTGCAAGTAAATTGTATTATTCTGCAAAATTTGATGCTTACTAGGCTGAAATTGCAAAGAGGGGAAGGTCAATTGGTTAGAGAACAAGTTAATCCTTAACCAAGGAGGGCTAGAGTGCCATTACATCCACCTTCCATTTCATCCTCAGTAGCCTTAGAATCAGCCACAAACATGTCTTCCAGAGAAGGAGAAGTACATGAGGAAATGGATCCCAAGGAAGAAGAAAGAGTCTTTAGAAAAGCTTTCTTGGATTTAACTGAGATGGTTAGGATCCTATACCAAGACAGAAATGATAGGATTGCTGGAGAAGGGTCTAAAAACCAAAGAGAATAAGGAGATTCTTCAGGAGGAAAGAAAGACAAAGATGAGTCTAAGAAAGGGAATGGAGGAAATGGTGATCCACCATCTCCATCATCATCCTCATCCTCCACATCATCCTCTTCAACTTCTGAAAATCAGTCACACAAAACAAATACATCTCTTAAAAATCCTTTGTTAAAGCTTGATATGAAGTTTGAGTTGCCGATGTTTAATGGTGATGTGAATGCAGAGAAATTGGATAACTGGATTAGACAGTTGGAAGTCTATCTAAGAATTCAGAATTTGCATGATGATGACACAAAAATCCAATTAACCTCTTTGAGAATGGATGGAGCAGCTTTGGTTTGGTGGGAAGTCAAGACCAAGGAGGAAACTAAAAATCATGGTAAGATAACTCTAACATGGAATGAGTTTATTACAGCTATTAAGAAACAGTTTTATCCTCTTGCTCATATTCAGAAAGAAATTATGAATTGGCAAAATTTTAAGCAACTTAAAGGTCAAAATGTGCAAGATTATACCCAAGAGTTTAGAAGGAGAGCACTTCTACTTGGAGTAGACTTACAAAGTCAAGACACCTTGTTGAAATACATAGGAGGTTTGCACAATTATCTGCAACATACTATTCTAATGTTCAATCCTACCAGCTTAGATGAAGTCTGTGTGCAGGCTACACATTTAGAAGCTATAGGAAAGAATATTTTTGATGAGGATAGTAATTTCAAAAACAAAGGAAAGAAGAGAGTTTCAAATTCAAGAAAGGAAAAAGGAAAGTTCTTTTGCAAGAACTGTTCAAAGACAAGTCATGATGAAGATCATTGTTGGAAGCTTCATCCTGAACTGAAACCAGAAAAATACAAGAAAAAAAACAAGACCAAAGAAAAGGAGAAAATTGTAGCAACAGTTGAGCAAGACTTAGGGTCAGACTCAGGAGATGAGAAAAAAATCATAGGCATGGTTTTAAAGAACACTAAGGGGAAAGAAGTGGTGCAAGACACAAATCCCAGTTCTAGCTCTTTGAATTGTCACAAAGATACTCATGATGAAAAGAGGAGGATAGAGCTTTTCCATGTGAGGGTAATTTCAAAACATACCAAAATTGACACACTATTTGACAGTGGGTCACAAGCGAATCTTATATCTGAAGACTTGGTCAAGCGGCTTAAACTTGAGACCATTCCACATCCGAAGCCTTATCCACTTGGATGGATATGCAAGGATGCCAATTTGCAAGTCTCAAGAAAGTGCATATTGCGCTTTGCAATAACTGCACACTTTATTGACACAGTGGAACTTGATGTGGTGTCGCTTGATATCTCAGGTATTGTTTTGGGAAGTCCTTATTTATTTGACAGGAAGGCCATCTTCTATCGCCATGAAAACAAGTATCACTTGTTCAAAGATGGTAAAGAGTACATTGTGAGAGCTCACAAGAAGAAGCTGGAATCTTCTTTACTCCATGCAGGTCAATTGAAAAGACTGGTTAATGCAAGTCAAAGTCTAACTTTGTTAATGTTGAAACGACCAGATTTTGAGCATTTTCCTTTTTATGATGTTGCTAATGATTTGTCTCAGTTTGATAATAGTTTGTCTTTGAAAGAAGATGATGTTATGTTGCGTAAATTTCCTTTTGGGTCAGCCAATGCAGTGAATGAAGTGTCAAAACAAAGTAGTGCAAGCAAGAAGGACACACAATTCAGCATGGGAAAAAGTTGGTTTCAGAATGGTAGAATTCGCCATGGGAACAGTTTGCAAGGTGAAGGGTATTTTAAGTCTTTCTGGAAGTTTGATCATTGTATAAAAGGTTTATTTTCTGCAAATTACAATTGTTGTTCTGCAAATTTTAATCATTTGCATCATGACTCCGTCAATCTAAGCAATGGTCGATCAGTTGATTCCAGAGACAGATTATCATTTTCTCAAAAGCTTCAGTTGATGAAATCGGGTAGATTTCAGTTGTTCAAGGGTGGAAGAGTGGAGAATCAGTCTCCACATCATCAGTTTCAGTAATCAAAAAGATTTTGAGGGTCCAAAAGCTTCCCATTTGGGAGGTGTGATCAGGAGATCATGTCTCTTGAAGAAAAATGCTCAAAAATGAAGTTGCTCAGAATTAATCCAAAACAGATCGACTGGAAAGAGCTCGGTGATACGATCCCAACGCCGTGAATGGCACTGAAATCTGTTACCGTATGGAGGAGATATTGCATTTTGAAATTTCCCAATAACTTTCAATTTTGAAAGAAAATTTTAATATTATGTGGGAAATTTTCTATTTTTATTAAGGTTTAAATTATTAAATTATATATTTTTTTATATTTTATATGATTTAAATTAATCATATATTATATTAATTAATATATATTTTAATTAATTTTAAATTATATTTAAACCTTATTAAAAAATAAATTTTAAAACCACACTATATATTAAAAACCAAACTTTTAAATGGCAATGAAATGTTATATAAAACCCATAATCGAATGTTTTTTAAATAGCACGTGGGTAAAACGTGGCTATGGTTACGTGGTATATTCAACATGGGTCAACATAAAGGTTGGAGCGGATTTTTTAACTGTTGCAGTGGATAAGTATATTATAACTGTTTGCCATGTGAACCAGCTTAACATTCGGCGGATTAAAACATTACGGTTTTTAAAACCGTTTGACTTAACATTGTTTGCGGCGAGTTCGGTGGTGCATGTGACCACGTTTTCCACAGCATTTATTTTAACTGTGCGATGATTTTGGAGCGCGCCTGCCAAATTTGGTGCAGTTGTCGTTTTTAACTGGAGTTAACTCCAGTTCTCCACAATTAGTGGAGCTTTTGAAGGGAAAACTTCAGTTAGCCATAACTTTGGCTAGGGAAGTCCTTTTTGGATGAAATTGTTTTTGATTTTCGGTGTAGAGAGCATTCTGAAGCTGTTGGGAGTGTTTGCAGAGCCATCAGGGCGCTCTAACAGATAATTTACCAGCTTTTTTGGTCGTGGAGCCACCAGGGCCTAAGGGAAAAAGAGCTGTTTTGGACTACCTTCATCCAATGGAGGTGGTTGTTTAGTCATTTTCTACTGATTTGAGCCTTCTGAATCTATTTTTGCAGTGTATTTTTCCATTTGAGGCTTCTATACAATTGTATTCACATTTTGAGCATTTAATCAAAAAGGGAAAAGCCTAATTAGAGGCTTTTGGACCCAGCGAAGGTAGCCCAAGAGAGGGGTGAACCGCTTAAACAATTATTTTTTGTCATAATGTATAATTTTACTCCATATTTTCAGATTCTGCTCCTTTAAACAGTAAATTTTTATAAGCAATATTTTCCCAAGCAGGTTTAAACAGTGAACAAAACTTATTAGTTCATCTTCAAACCACTACACTTCATTTGCAGAATATGTATACTTTCCTATTCACACATTAAAGTTGGATCAATGAATACTTTGCAGTTAAAACAAATACTTTCATTGATTGGATCTCAGTGATTACTTTTTATTTCTTTAGGCAGAGTCTGTAGAAGGGCCAGGTAGCCTCCGGATTCATCCTTTCTTTGAAAGGTGAAATATCTGGTGAATGCCCCTACAGTCAATCTCTGTATGAGAAATACTTTGTTCTCACAATTTCAGATCAGGTTGGTATCAGAGCTCAAGGTTTTGCTTAAGAGTTTGTGAAATTTGTGCAAGTAAATTGTATTATTCTGCAAAATTTGATGCTTACTAGGCTAAAATTGCAAAGAGGGGAAGGTCAATTGGTTAGAGAACAAGTTAATCCTCAACCAAGGAGGGCTAGAGTGCCATTACATCCACCTTCCATTTCATCCTTAGTAGCCTTAGAATCAGCCACAAACATGTCTTCCAGAGAAGGAGAAGTACATGAGGAAATGGATCCCAAGGAAGAAGAAAGAGTCTTTAGAAAAGCTTTCTTGGACTTGACTGAGATGGTTAGGATCCTATACCAGGAGAGAAATGATAGGATTGTTGGAGAAGGGTCTAGAAACCAAAGAGAAGAAGGAGATTCTTTAGGAGGAAAGAAAGACAAAGATGAGTCTAAGAAAGGGAATGGAGGAAATGGTGATCCACCATCTCCATCATCATCCTCATCCTCCACATCATCCTCTTCAACTTCTGAAAATCAGTCACAAAACAAATACATCTCTTAAAAATCCTTTGTTAAAGCTTGATGTGAAGTTTGAGTTGCTGATGTTTAATGGTGATGTGAATGTAGAGAAATTGGATGACTGGATTAGATAGTTGGAAGTCTATCTAACAATTTAGAATTTGCATGATGATGACACAAAAATCCAATTAGCCTCTTTGAGAATGGATGGAGCAGCTTTGGTTTGGTGGGAAGCCAAGACCAAGGAGGAAATTAAAAAGCATGGTAAGATAACTCTAACATGGAATGAGTTTATTACAGCTATTAAGAAATAGTTTTATCCTCTTGCTCATATTCAGAAAGCAATCATGAATTGGAAAAATTTTAGGCAACTTAAGGGTCAAAATGTGCAAGATTATACCCAAGAGTTTAGAAGGAGAGCACTTCTACTTGGAGTAGACTTACAAAGTCAAGACACCTTGTTAAAATACATAGGAGGTTTGCACAATTACCTAAAACATACTATTCTAATGTTCAATCCTACCAGCTTAGATGAAGTCTGTGTGCAGGCTACACATTTAGAAGCTAGAGGAAAGAATATTTTTGATGAGGATAGTAATTTCAAAAACAAAGGAAAGAAGAGAGTTGCAAATTCAAGAAAGGAAAAAGGAAAGTTCTTTTGCAAGAACTGTTCAAAGACAAGTCATGATGAAGATCATTGTTGGAAGCTTCATCCTGAACTGAAACCAGAAAAATTCAAGAACAAAAGCAAGACCAAAGAAAAGGAGAAAATTGTTGAAACAGTTGAGCAAGACTTAGGGTTAGACTCAGGAGATGAGACAAAAAGAATAGGCATGGTTTTAAAGAACATTAAGGGGAAAGAAGTGGTGCAAGACACAAATCCCAATTCTAGCTCTTTGAATTGTCACAAAGATACTCATGATGAAAAGAGGAGGATAGAGCTTTTCCATGTGAGGGTAATTTCAAAACATACCAAAATTGACACACTATTTGATAGTGGGTCACAAGCAAATCTTATATCTGAAGACTTGGTCAAGCAGCTTAAACTAGAGACCATTCCACATCCGAAGCATTATCCACTTGGATGGATATGCAAGGATGCCAATTTGCAAGTTTCAAGAAAGTGCATATTGTGCTTTGCAATAACTGCACACTTTATTGACACAGTGGAACTTGATGTGGTGCCGCTTGATATCTCAGGTATTGTTTTGGGAAGTCCTTATTTATTTGACAGGAAGGCCATCTTCTATCACCATTAAAACAAGTATCACTTATTCAAAGATGGTAAAGAGTACATTGTGAGAGCTCACAAGAAAAATCTGGAATCTTCTTTACTCCATGCAGGTCAATTGAAAAGACTGGTTAATGCAAGTCAAAGTCTAACTTTGTTAATGTTGAAACAACCAGATTTTGAGCATTTGCCTTTTTATGATGTTGCTAATGATTTGTCTCAGTTTGATAACAGTTTGCCTTTGAAAGAAGATGATGTTATGTTGCGTAAATTTCCTTTTGGGTCAGCCAATGCAGTGAATGAAGTGTCAAAACAAAGCAGTGCAAGCAAGAAGGACACACAATTCAACATGGGAAAAAGTTGGTTTCAGAATGGTAGAATTCACCATGGGAACAGTTTGCAAGGTGAAGGGTATTTAAGTCTTCCTGGAAGTTTCATCAGTGTATAAAAGGATTATTTTCTGCAAATTACAATTGTTGTTCTCCAAATTTTAATCATTTGCATCATGACTCCGTCAATCTAAGCAATGGCCGATCAGTTGATTCCAGAGACAGATTATCATTTTCTCAAAAGCTTCAGTTGATGAAATCGGGTAGATTTCAGTTGTTCAAATTTGGAAGAGTGGAGAATCAGTCTCCACATCATCATTTCCCGATGTCAGAAAGCTTTGAGGGTCAGCTTCCCATTTGAGTGTGATGGGGAATCAAGTCTCTTGAAGAAAAATGATCAAAAATAAAGTTGCTGAAATTACTCAAAATAGATCGGCCAGGAAGAGCTGCGACGTACGATCCCAGCATATGACAAGCACTCAAAATCGTTACCGTATGGAGGAGATATTGCATTTTGAAAACGCCCAATAACTTTCAATTTTGAAAGAAATTTTTTAATATTATGTGGGAAATTTTTTTTTTTTTGTTAAGGTTTAAATTATTAAATTATATATATTTTTTATATTTTATATGATTTAAATTAATCATATATTATATTAATTAATATATATTTTAATTAATTTTAAATTATATTTAAACCTTATTAAAAATTAAATTTTAAAACCACACTATATATTAAAAACCAAACTTTTAAATGGCAACGAAATGTTATATAAAACCCATAATCGAATGTTTTTTAAATAGCACGTGGGTAAAACGTGGCTATGGTTACGTGGTATATTCAACGTGGGTCAACACAAAGGTTGGAGCGGATTTGTTAACCGTTGCAGCGGATAAGTATATTATAACCATTTGCCATGTGAACCAGCTTAACATCCGGCGGATTAAAACATTACGGTTTTTAAAACCGTTTGATTTAACATTTTTCGGCGGGTTGGACGGTGGTGCATGTGACCACGTCCACCCAACATTTATTATAACCGCCCGACAGATTTGGAGCGCGCCCGCTAAATATGGGGTTGTTGCCGTTTTTAACTGGAGTTAACTCCGGTTCTCCATAGTTAGCGGAGCTTTTGAAGGGCAAACTTCAGTTAGCCATAACTTTGGCTAGGAAAGTCCTTTTTGGACAATTTTTTTTTTGATTCTGGGTCTCTTCGACATTCTGGGGCTGTTGGGAGTGTTTTCAGAGCCATCAGGGCACTATAACAGAGAATTTACCAGCATTTTTTTTTGTCGTGGAGCCACCAGGGCCTAAGGGAAGAAGAGCTATTTTGGACTACCTTTATCCAATGGAGGTGGTTGTTTAGTCATTTTCTACTGATTTGAGCCTTCTGAATCTATTTTTGCAGTGTATTTAGCCATTTTAGGCTTCTATACAGTTGTATTCACATTTTGAGCATTTAATCAAAGAGGAAAAAGCCTAATTAGAGGCTTTTGGACTGAGCGGAGGTAGCCCAAGAGGGGTGAACTAATTAAACAATTATTTGTTGTCATCTTGTATATTTTCTTGCATATTTTCAGGTCTTGCTCGCTACTTGAGTAAATTTTATAGCGATCTTTTCCCAATAGGTTTTAAGCAATTGAACAAAACTTATTAGTTCATCTTGAGCCACTACACTTCATTTGTAGAATATGTATACTTGCCTATTCACACATTAAAGTTGGATCATTGAATACTTTAGGTTAAAACAAATACTTTCATTGATCGGATCTTTGTGATTACTTTTTATTTCTTTAGGCAGAGTCTGTAGAAGGGCCAGATAGCCTCTGGATTCATCCTTTCTTTGAAAGGTGAAAGATCTGGTGAATGCCCCTACAGTCAATCTCTATATGAGAAATACTTTGTTCTCACAATTTCAGATCATTCATTAACTAGCTCGGAAAAAATTGCTGACAGGTGTCAAAATTCAGTCAAAACAGGCGCTACCGAAAATTTCGGTAAATCCCTGTAACTACGCAAAAACTGGAATGCTACCATAATTTCTGGTAGCACTCTGATTATTTTTCAAAAATACATAGAAAATTTTGAAAATCCTGTGTAAACTTATATTCCTTGACATCTAAGTTGTTGTTCAAAATTGTTACTGATAAGCAAAAAATTGTGTGTATCAAAAAACATTTTTACCTTCCTTCTATGTGGGTTGCAGCTTCAAGAAGCTTATCCAAGTTTGTTTTACTATCATCAGTTGATCTGGATCTGGTTTTTCTGGTGGCTACGTCCTTAACATTGGATTTCTCCTCATTAGAACCCTTTTGTATCTTTCCTCTCTTTCAGGGCTCCGAGTGTTGCTCTGAAGGGTTTTTTTTTTTTTTTTCATCATGGATTTTTTTGTCTTTGACCCTTCAAATTTACCTTTAATTTCAATGACATTTATCATTAGGCTTGGATTGCGTAGAGCCTTGGACTTAAGCCTAAAATTATTGTTATCTCTAGTATGTCTCTTTCTGGTACTAGCAACAGGTTTGGCTTCTTATTTCTTCTTCTTACTGTTGATATCATATCCAACATCCTTGAGGAGTTCTTCATCTGATTTTGTAGGCTGATACTATTTCTACACCTTTTGTTGGATATGTGATTCTGAAATTTCTGGTAGCATCTGTTTTTTTTATTTATCTGCAGTTGTAGGCCTTCCTCTTCTGGCTCTGGTGTAGACATTATGAAAAGTAGGAACAAGGGGCACCATTTTCATAGATTTGGGTTTACTCGCTAAGGAACTCTCTCCTTTTTCCAAATTTCTCTCAGCCTTAACTACATAAACCTTTTCTTTCTCGCCCTTGGCCTTCTTGTGGATATTTTGTTTTTTGGCCTTTCTATTTTTTCTTCTTTTTGTAGGCTAAGGGTGTGGTTGTGAAACTGGAGGTGCAGGTGCAGGTTGGCCTGCCCTATAAAAGAAAATTGAACCCAAGTTTGATTTCTCTTCCCTAACTCTTCTTCAACTAGAACCTTATGAAACAATGGCTTCTTTTCCATTAAAATATTTTTCAAACTCTTGAGCTACTTCTGAGTGAGAGCTCCCTAACCTGGTGCACAGAGAATAACACCCCACCTAGATAAACAAGTTTCTTACCCTAGAATTTGCATCGAATAGGTATGCACCCAGTGGCTCAATTCGATTTATTTTTCCACCTATTTTATTCATCTTCAAAAATTAATGACTCTGTCTCTTGAAACTGATAGGTGTAATAATTGGAGTTTCACCTTACAAGTGTTTCTTGTATTCTCCTTTGAAATCCTGTCTGAAATCTAGACTCCCCCTCAAACTACAACTCTAAACAATTCGATCTCCAACAGCTAAACTCTCAAATGATCATGCTCCTTCTTTTTTGGTGGTTTTAAAAAAAAAACTATGGTTCATCACCCATGCAAATCGAATTTCATTATGGAAGATATCCCTCATCATGATGTGCACCATGTGATAGCCATTATTACCTTCAGTTGGTTTTGTATCTTCGTATGGAAAGCTCCAGATGGATTGAGACAGTCAGATCTGTGACTGGTAGCCACCTCCGCTGTCTTGCTAATTATTGGATGAAATTTCCGGCAACACTGATGTGCAACCAACGAAACGGCCATTGCGTTAAGCTTGATTTCCATGATCTCCTCTGTTCAGAAAAACACGTACCTTGACATACGATTAACTGACTTGGGGTTGACAAGCAGGACATGATTAACTGTTAAGTGTATTACTGTGGGTTGACACATAGGCATTAACGTATACCATGACTTGACTTCAAATAAACTGACTACATATGACACCTATCATGAGATATGAAATATTAAAAAAAAAAATGAAGCGTATTTACACTACAACATGTGGCTTGACAAAAGCAAATATGATTTTTCGTTTATTTTTAAAAACAGAGTATGCTTCCTAAATTTTCAGAAGCATTTGAATAAAAGGAAAAAAGAAAAAAACAGGAATATAACAGACTATCCAAAAAGACTAAAACAGGTGCTTCTGGAAATTCCAGTAGCGGCCAAATTTTTTTTTGAAATTTTCAAAGTATAATCCTAAAATCAAAAAATTTAAAATGGACTCATTACTTAGTAAAGAACCGTGCTAACACATGGTATCATCATATCGGGATTGTGCCATAAGATCACAGTATGACTACCTTCGCAACAGAATGGGGATCTTTTCAATATACAATCATTCCCTTTGGCTTGAATAATGTGCCTACCATATTCTCAGATGTAGTAGTATCTGCCTTCAATGAATTTATCCATAAGTTATTGGAAGTGTACTTTGATGATTGGAATATTTTTGGGCTATAGAAAAAGCATGTCTCCAATCTACGCTTAATGTTGGATACCTGCAGGAAGTATTAGATCTCACTGCACTTGAAGAAATTCATATTCTATGTACCATTTGGGATACAGTTGGGAAACATTTTCTGCCAACAAGGGTTGATGGTAGATCCCGCGAAGATTGCAGTAATTGTTAATTTTGATATACCTGTGAATGTCAAACAACTGCGATCAATATTGGGGCACACTAGCTATTATTGGAAGTTCATTCAAGGGTATGCGCTGATAACTATGCCCATGGAGAAGTTTCTCAAGAAGAATGCAACGTTTTTCTCGGATGAGGGATGTTATAGGTCCATTTGGGCACCATTCCCAGTGACCTAGTTAACTGGGAATCATCTCCAGGACCAATGAATAGGGTCTATCATCCCCTATCATTTTAGTTCTTATATGCACTAAGACAAACAAGAAGACAAATAATTCAAGACTTTCATCCGCAAAGGTTTCCAAGATTTCAAGTTTATAATATATCATATGAGAGCTCATCAACGTTGCCGCTAAAGGGACTAAGTGTGTTGCATATGCAGGTAGCCCCATGCAAGGCTTCTCTGCAAACCACTTCCCAACATTCATGGGTGCGTTGGTCACATTGGGTGCAAAATTCTTATTGTTCTGGAATCTCCACTTGGCCAGTGCCTTCTAGAAGAGTTCACATGTGTCAAACTTCAGATCCATGTGTCCATTTGACATCTACAATATTGGGAACATGTCTTGCCTATTATTGGAAATTCATTGATTGTAAAACTACCTTCAGCTCCTCTATAAATTGAGCATGGATCTTAGTGTTTGATAAGGAAGAATTTGTGTAGAGAAATGTTGGTGGAATTTCAATTGAGGATTTGATTTGAGTGACGTATTGTTGTATATATCTGCATTGTGATGAGGCTGGGATGCCGCTGGAGATGCTAACAACAAATCAATCACTAGGTTGTAACCTCCCCTTCTATCATTAATAAATAGTATTGCTTATGTTTCCCTATATGAATATGTATAAGCTTTTATTTTCCATATCATGATTTCTTATTTGATGTATATGGTTTATGATTTATTGATTTAGCTAAATAACTTGAATATACATCTATATTATTGCTATATCTTGTTGTTTAGTGTTCATTCTTGCAGGAAATATTTTTCATAGCCGGCTGGAATTTGAAGCTATAACAAAAGCGACAGAAGGAGACTTTGGAAGTGCTTGGATCCCAAGTAAGCTTATTATTTCATTATGTGTGTCTATTTACAGTTAGGAAAGATAGTAGTAAAGTCTTTGACCTTTTGTTTGCTATAGGGTAAAATGCTTGGGTTGTTGGTTCTCTAATATCCCTCTCAGGGCTTTCCGGTGCCCGAGGCAGACATTAAGATTAGCTATATAGTTCAAAAGAAGATACATACATGTTAATATCAACTTATGCAACTTGATGGAATAAGATGGAAGATTACCTCTTTAATTATCTTGAAGTCTCTTGGAGAACACTAAGCAGCGAAGCATGGATCCTCCTTCACCAGCTCCAAATCTCGACCCTGTAATCAATAAAAGCACCCGTGTAATATCTACCACAACATACATTTCCTATCAATTAAGTTAATATATGATAAACATTTAAACTATGCACATATAATCCATTCATCTCATGCTATATAAGTAATTGCATAACAATGACAATATCAACGCATATAATTGAAAAAATAGATACAGGTCTATTGATTTATAAAAAGGAGGATTACAACCATCGGTTGTACCAAGCCCTCCTCAGCCTTCCAATCTCTCTATCTCTCAATGTGATGATGTCCTGATCAACAAGTTCTCAATGAACCTCTTTGATTTTGACCTTCACACTAAAACAATAATGCTCTGCTTCACAAGTATTCAAAACTTTGACAATCCTTCGACCTTGAACCAAGAGCCTTCAGCTCCATTTTATAGGAGATGGAGAGAGCAATCATTTCCTTTCTCCTTCCACCAGTTCTAAATAGAAAAAACCAAGATGTTTCCTCAACTTCCCATGCTTTTGCCTTCCTTGAAAGTTCAGTTGTTTTTAGCAAGGCCCAATAAGAGACTAATGCTTTGCAGTTTCTATTTTGTACTGACTCTCCTATGAGAAAAAGCTGGAATTTCAAATCATTCTCCACAGGCTTTTCCTATTTCAAACTCAAAACACGGGTAACACTTTCCTCTAGTCTAAACAGAGCGTTTCCCTAGCCACTAATGCGGCCTTTTCATTGATCATGTGCATTATAACGCTCTTTTGTTGTTATAGGGGTGCGTTACCTTGGCAGAAGCAGGTTTAGTTTAGGTATTTGTATTCGTTCCATATTTATCTTCTCCTCTGAGCTGATGAGGAGGTTTTTTGACTTGTAACAGATGCCTCCTAAAGTGTGAGATCAGAGATGAAGACGATGGCCGAAATACTTTATAATGTGTGTAGTAGAGATAAAGAGATTGAAACACTGAGGAAAACCTGAAACAACAACATATGTCAGAAAATATATTATCTGTCTTGAGTTGGGCATTCCCATGCTCAGTAGCTAATCAACATGATTTCTCTAGAACAAAGATATGAAGAATATTTCCACCGATAAGCATATTTTGGAAATGTCTGTTATAACAGGATCAGGCTGAAGAAGCTATCTCCATAAACAATATCGCAACTTGGGGAAGGGAACATAGCTTTAATGATGTAACCTTGCCCCAAGGTCTTGACCACCACTTCACTTAAACTGCATATTTCTCAACATGTGAATGAAGGATTTGTCATCAAACATGTGAGAAATCGTCTGATTACCAGTCGATAATGAAAATTGTTAACAGACAAAAGGTGGCCACCGATAATGATGATGGTCCCTAAGATGCACAGTACAATCTAGCAAGTGTGAATAAAAAGAGTTTAAGTCGAACACTCATAGAATCATTCGATCAGGATCCAATGATGAAGACTCCTAATCAAACACAAGAGTACCTGCCACTGATGTCTGCAAGTATCCTGGTACTGATGGGTTTCTGGATCAACTTCCTAGATAAGATGTTGAAGTCGATAGGAAGAGATCTGTTGAGAGGTAGGCACTGAGGCATCCTACATCAGTCAACACGAAACAAAAACCAAATGATTTTTTTTTTGATGGAGATAATGAAGAGAAAATGGGGATAACTGATGACAAATAATTTCTGGCATAATGAGCGGTTTGGTTGATAAGAGGAGCAGTAGATAGCGAGATATGCTTGAACAATAGAAGGCACTGTAACAGCTGAGGCTTAATGAACACCAAAGAGTTTGTTAGGATTTTACTGGTGTAGGAACACTGGGAGATGAAGGCTAATACTCATAGATGGTAGGGTTCAGCTAACTGCGAAAGAGTTTTTTGGGAAGTGCCATGTTCAATATTTTTACTGCCAAATCGACCTTTCTAAAATGTAACAGAGGTAGTATCCATTTTGTCCAAAATTTTTCCCCGTATGATTAGGTTTAATCAGTCCAGACAAGTAAACTCGATGAATTTTTCATATTTAGAGAGTCTGAAAAATGTAGTAAAAGACAAATCCACTCCCGTCTGATTAGGTTTAATGAGTCCAAATGAGTAAAATCGGTGAATTTTTCATGTTTAGAGAGTTTGAAAAATGTCGTAAAAGACAACTCCATTGGGGTACCTTTGTCATGTCTTGATAACCGAGCACGACAAAGGGAGAAAAGTAAGCCTGAAACAGTTCATTTTCCGTGAGTTAGTCCATCGAAGCCGAAAAAGTGAGAAATCTATGTTCGATGGACGTCTACCTCATTTTGTTATGAGTACGAGGAGACGATGAGTACGAGGAGACGAAGTAAACTCGGTACTCTTTGTGAAATTTTTAACGAGTCCAACAAAGAAAAACTCGGTGCTCTTCGTGAAATTTTAACGAGTCACGCAGAGAAAACTCGGTCACTTTTTCTGTTTAAAGAGCTTTGAAAAAGAGGAAAAAGAATGGCTCCTTACTCTTTTTCATGGTAGTTTAGCGAGCCCGACAAAGGCAACTCAGGTTTTTTTCAGTTTTATGAGCTAGAAAAAAGTCCCTAAAAAGAAAGCTCAGTGCTTCTTCATATCAGTTTTAACGAGTCTGAAGAAGAGAAATCAAGGCTTTTCGGATTAATGAGCAAGAAAAAGACCATAAAAATAACTCTCAAAATCAACTTCATATAAGTTTAACGAGTCCAAAGAAGAGAACTTGAGGTTTTTCGGATTAACGAGCAAGAAAAATATCGTAAAAAGAATGCTTGGTAGCAGGGTCAAAACATGGTTATGTCTTCATACAGATCTTGATCACTCATCAGAACATCAGTAGCCAACCTCAATAGTTGCGACACATATCTAGCAAGAATTCACAACTTTCTGCAGACTAGCTAAGAGAGTCATGCCCCAGAAATGGCTATAAGAAGGTCAGAAGACTTTCATTTTCACTGTTTTAATGCTGTGAAGGAGCTCTGGGGTGAAAAAGGGTGAAAACTTCAGCTGGCGATTGTAGTCAATCCGGGCAACAGTTCTTCTTCTCGCAAGATCCAGGTAAGAGCTGGAACCTCCTGCTATCATTTTATTGTGTTTTTGTGAAGTTTTGCTGGTCCAAAATGGGAAACTTGGCAGGCCCTAAAAAATATGAGTGGCTAACATGGGGCAGCAGTGCTGGACCCACGTTAAGCACACTTCCCGTGAAGGAAGGGCACGTTAGCATGCACTGTATTTTTCTATGGCCTGCATTAGGCACAGAGCATATTTAAGAAATTGTTTATAAGCATTTTGAAGTGTTCTAGACAATTTCTAATCAGTTGAAAATGTTGTTTTTGTAGGTATTCAGTTGTTAATCATGAGTATCTGGAGAGAGAGAGAACATGAACGGGAAGAAAGAAATATAATTACTGATGCTGCAAGTTTGATGGCTCTCCATATATGTGGTTTGCTAAAATATGCACGTTTAGAACTAATGAGGGGTCAAGAGGACCTCCTGAGGTAGTTGATTCAACAATGGGATGAGCGTCGCCATGTCTTTCGGATTGGGGGCAATGAGCTCTCAATTGAGAAGGACGATGTCTATTTTTTGACCAGTTTATCATGTTGTGGACCGAGGCCCAACTTGACGGGGTCCAGAGCGAATCCTCGTTCCACTGTTGATCTTATTTTGACTCATTGCATACACAACACAGAGGCAGTGAGCAACCGGGTGCCTATTGCATGAGTGGCTTTGATACCACTGAGGTCTATACTATGGATGGTTGTTCGCTTGGCAGGTGCCAAGAGTTAGCATGTGGCCACCAAGGCCCAGATGCTACTAGCCTTGGATTGTATGCAGCCTCAGGTTTTTGACTAGTGCGATGGAGTTGTCTATCGGGTCCGAGTAGAGCTCATAGCATGCACGACCTGTACCCAAAGAGAGTTTGGGTACGACACATTGATCGTTTATTTCCTACTGGAGCGAGTACCATTGATGAGACCCAGGATCATTACATCGCCATTGGGCCCACGCGAGCTGAGACAGGCTAGATGGGCAGCTTTTCTTCCGCAGACTGGAGAGGGTCCAGTCCGTCACTACTTTGATGATGGGTTTTTTGATTGGCTAAACTCGCAAATAATTATGATTGAAGATTATCTCTATGCAGGGATGAACTTCAATAGTGATCCAGAGTTGGTGTTTCCCCCTGGCACCCAGTGGGGGCTCGATGGTAAGAAAGAAATGATCAGTGTACTTTAGGAAGTACTTTGTTTTTGTCTTTTGAATGTTTATGCAATTTTTTATTTTTTTTTAAATAGGGTGAAAATTATGTTTTGACATGAAGCTTGTTTCCTTGACATAGGTGTGGCACCTGTCTACCTAGTTGGGGCCCCTCGTTATGCACGGCGAGGACTGCAACTACGTGGGGCTGGTGCACCAGCTGAGGATGCGGAAGCTTCCGGGGATGATGATACCCAGATTTTGCATGAACTCTCCAGAAACTTGGAGGTTTTGAGTATGGACATACCACCTCTTCCTATGCGGGAGGTTCCAATTCATTTGCAACAGCATACCGTAGGTGTGCCAGAGAGATACCTGGTGCCTCTGATTAGGATAGCCACATCAGCTGTATGTTATTTTGAGCATCAGGCTTAGCTGGCGGAGTGGATGTATAAGTATCATAACGTGGCTTTAGTATAGCTAAATTTTTTGTAAAACACCCAAGTTTTGGAAGATTTTTTGATGTAACTATTGTACTGGACATGACATATATATATACATACTTTTTGGTGATTTTGTGTTTTGTAATTTTTTATGTATTTTCTATGGGATAAAAAATATATATACTCATGTGTAAATCTTTTATAATAAATGTGAAAAATGCCAATCTAACGCATAGTTTTCCAAAGAATCGGCTAATGCATTAAATTTTCTAGGAACGTGCTCAAATGTGATTGTTTGAAATTGACATTCTAAAAGTCGCACCCTTAAAAAATAACGTAACAAGATTGGATGACGAACACGGTAATGATTGTTTAACAGCATAATGACGAGTTGGGAATCTAACCTAACCACTAAATTGGAGATGTCGCGAGATGCAGCCTCCATGAGGAGTTGGATCACCGAAATGTACGGCAACATTATTGGTGGCACTACCTAGGAAAATTCACCTAGAACCAAGAAGTTTCGACTCAGGAGTGTAGAGAACCCAAGCAGCTGAAGCAATGTGTCTAGTGTGACGACTAGCACCGTCTGCATATCCGACGTATGATAAGGAGGATGACAGCATCTGTGTGAAGGAAAAATATTGTAGATGAGAAAAACACCTCAAAAACCAAAAAATATCCAGAGACATCAAAAGAATAAGCAAAACTTAAATACATAAAATTACAAAGAATATGCCTAGTGCGAAACTAGGAAAAATACTTCTTTAGATAGAGCCCATTGCGGGGCTCCACGAGCGGAATTCCATTACAGTCCTGAAGTTCGTAAGTCCCTTTTGAGAGGACTTTAGTGACGATGTAAGGACCAAGCCATAATGGTTGGAGTGTTCCTGCCCCCAAGAGGTCATGTTTCTAATCATAGAGTAGAACGAGATCACCCTCTTGGAAAGAACGAGGCTTGACAGATTTGTCGTATCGAGCTTTGACTCGGCGCTTGTGAGCTTTGAGTGCTAGTGTAGCATCTCGACGAGTTTTTTCCAAATGATCAAGTGATAGCAAGCGTTCTTCTGTGGCGGTGGTGCCAGGCATGAGTTCAACAGTGAGTTTGAGTGATGGAATTTCACACTCGATTGGAAGTACTACCTCCAGGCCGAATGCAAGTTGAAATGGCATGAAGCCTATGGCAGTTTTGACTGACATTCGGTATGCCCATAATGCGGAATACAACTTCCGATGCCATGTGGTTTTATGGTTTCCAACCAATCAACGAATCATGGTTTTGAGGATGCCATTTCCGGCTTCGACTTGACCATTAGCTTGAGGATAATAAGACGAAGATTGATCTTGACGAAAACCTAGCATGGATGTTAATTCGGTCATCATATGATTATGAAAGTGTGATCCATGATCTCTGACAATAGATAGGGGTATGTCGAACCGACAGATTACCTGATTGAACAGGAAGAGAGCGGCGGTTTCACCATCGGCCTTGAAAGTGGGAATGGCTTCTGGCCATTTCGTAAAATAGTCGACCACAACCACGATGTAGTTGTGTCCATTTTCCGAAATGGGGTTGCAGGTGACGAAGTCAATTCCCCATTTAGCGAAAGGACCAATGGATATAACCAAATGAAGGGGGGCAGGATGAGCACGCATTTTCTTCATGAAAATTTGACATGGATGGCACTTCTAGACCGCTTCAATGCAATCTTTAAACAAAGTGGGCTAATAATGACCTGCACACCGGATTTTTTGGGCAGTAGCTATGCCTGAAAGATGACCACCACATGCCCCTACGTGGCAGTCATTCAAAACGTGCTCCACTTCATTGAAAGTGAGACAACACCGGAGAATAGTATCGATACCACGGCAATATAACATATCATTCAGCACGAGGTAGTGCTTTGTCTGGTGGCGAATACGACGATGGTCGTCGGACATGAGAGTTGGGCGAAAGCGTTGGGTTTGTAGGTAGACCAAAATGTCTCCATACCATGGGTCTGAATAATCGACCAAGTATACAGATTCATCAGGAAATGGATCATGAGCTACTTCTCCTGGGTCGATTCTGGGAAGGTCCGATAGTAATTTGGCGAAGACGAGAGATTTCTTTGGTTTGGCAGCTGTGAAGACCAAATCAAATTGTTGGAGGATTATGTTCCATTTGGAATATTTTCCTCCAATAATTTTTTGAGATAGGATGTGTTGCATGGGGTTCTCCAAAGTGTCTGTCACAGTAATATATAATGTCGGAGTCGAGTGACGGAAAATACTACTGCTAGAGACGGTTTATCCACATCTGAATAACGTAGTTTGGGTCCGATTAGACCTTTTGACAAGTAGTATATCACATGTTCACTGTCGTCATTGTGAACTTGAACCAGAACTATTCCAAGTGAGGATGGTGAGCCTTCCAGGTAGAGGAGAAATTCGCGTGAGTAGTCGGGGGCACTAAGGAGTGGGGCTCAAACAAGTGCATGTTTTAAAGCATAAAATGACTATTGAGCTTGGTAATCCCAAAAATATAGTGTTCCCTTCTTCAATAATCACATAAATCCTTTCGTCATCTCAGCATAGTTAACAATGAATCAACGTAAAAATTTTGCCTTCCCTTGCAAACGTTGGAGTTGGAGGATGGATTGTGGTGTCAGAAATTCAACAATTTCTTTAACCTTCTCGGGATCAACCCTAATCCCGTGCTTGGAGACAATGAAACCTAACACCCGGACTCGACCATGAATATGCATTTATGAGGATTTAGACGTATTTTTAGAATCTACACCTAGCAAAAATTTCTTTCAGATCAAAAAGGTGATCAGGTCGTTTTTTGGAATGGGCCAGAAGGTCATCAAAGTAAGCCTGTACAATATGTCGAATGTCGTGGAAAGTGTAGTCGATAGCCCGCTGAAAAGTTGCTCCATCATTCTTCAGACCGAATGGGATTTTACGCTACGCAAATGTGCCCCAAGGACAGATAAAGGCAATTTTATGCTGGTCTTATTTTTTAATCACAATCTGGTTATAGCCTGAGAATCCATCCAAGAAGGAAAAAGATTCGCATCAGGCACAATCGTCGAGAATATGTTCTATGAATGGCATAGGATAATTATCTTTCGGAAAATCAGCGTTCAAATCATGATATTCAACACAAAATCGGATGGTGCCTTATTTTTTATCGACGAGAACAAGATTGGAAACCCATTCCATCAAAGGAACGAGGTAGACGAAACCAGCATTTAAAAGCTTTGCTACCTCAATTTTGATGGCAGCCGCTTTGCGCGGGTGGACAGGCCTGAGTTGCTACTGAATTGGTTTGGAATTATCATAAATCCTAATTTCATGCTCAAATATAGATGGATATATGCCCGGCATTTCGTCATAAGACCAAGCAAACACATCGCGGAATTCCTTGAAAAGGGATGTGAAGCGTGCAATTTCCTCAGGATTGCAATCTGCTCCAATCTGAATATTGTCCATGATACATGTTTTGACCGAGATATCAATGAGCATTGTCTTAGAAATATTACCCATGTTCCCTTCTGAATCGATAGTTTGAACAGTCGTGTAAGTAGAGGTAACCATCTCAAGTGGGTCAAAGGATGGGATTTCAGTATTTATCACGTTCGAGTCGATCATCGAAGCACGATGGTGAAACTCTCCCCAAGGTCGTTCTTCTAGAGACATGATCTCTCGAATAGCTTCATCTATAGGCAAGACTTCATTGAGGAGATTCTTAGATAGAACTGTGATGGGTGGGAGGTTTGTACCTTTGGTAGAAACCATAGCAGTGGAGGGTTCAGTTGTAATTTGGATGGCTTGTTAGGCCAACTCGGCTAGTGAGAGTGGCATCTGATCTCCATAGGAATCAATATCTGAAGGTGCCGGGAGGATCCATGGGTTGATAGAGCCATCCAAAGTGGTGGATATCATTGCAAATATATTTGGGATCTCTAGCGGCGGGAGAGGAAAACAATCCAGTAGGGAAGATGCCTTCAGAAGACCGGTACCAATACTGACCTAAGAGTCAGGAAAGCCTCCTATTAGGGGTATAGTGCTACTTGGTAACGTGGTATAATCAAGGGTGCAGAAGGATAACTGATCCACTGTGACTATTTTCCCATCCAATGGAAATAAGATGATTCAGAAGACCAAAGAAACAATGGCGGTCATGGCATAAGACCAACTGCGACCGAGCAATAGATTATAGTCGAGAGGGCGATCTACGACTTCAACATCCACGGTTATCGTTTTCCCACTCAGAGTGATGGGAAAGCTAGCAATGTATCCTTTTGGGAGGAACGTGTGGCCATGGAAAGCTTTGAGGGAATTTGATGGCGGTGACAAGGTAGGAGAACCTAATGCGAGCCAGCAAGCTTGTGACATAACACAGGTCGAAGCACCTTCGTCTATGACAGTGCGATGGATTGGTCTCCCTTTCGACACTACCTGCACTTGGAATGTGAGTTGGTATGAGAGGCAAGTTTGAGATTTTTCCATATCAAAGATAGCTAGCATGGAATCCTAGGGGTCTATTCCACCAATGGCTGAAAGCAAGGCTTTCCTTTGTGCTGGAAAAGTTTGCAATACTTCGAGAGAAGACATAGCTGATGGTGCCTATGCCAAATCTTCTACAATGTTGTAGTTTTGGGCTGCATGTGCAAAGGTGTTATGTGTCGTGCGTTGAAGTGTCACTTTGGGGGGACGAATCACAGGATCAGCAGTAGGCTATTCGATATGAAGATCATTGGGCAGCGATGGAGTTGAAATAGTACTAGTTTCTTGAGCGTCTATGGTAGGATTTCCATAAAGCTTGGCTTGTGTTTGAATTTCAACACTCTCAATGCCATAAATGGTGGATGATCCTTCACCAAAAGGATGTGAACCACCATTTCCCCTTTACTGGGGTTGTGGCAGGTTGTCAACAATGTGTTGGTGTTGTTGTTGTTGATTAGGGAAAGGATTATGAAGAACGACAGGTGTTCACCCAGAATCCTTGTTTGCGATAAAATCAGTGCATTCGTGCAGCCGAGGACATTTATATGTCAAGTGGTCCTCCACACAGATCTTGCAAGGAAATTTCATGGGTTTATCCTTCCCTTTGTCGTTTTTAGCAGCATTTTTCTGATTAGGATTATTCTGATTGTCCGATTTCTCTTCCGAAGAAGGTGTCTTTTTCTTGTTCTTCTTATTCTTTCCACTAGGTTTTTGTGAAGTTTGCATAGAATTTACCTCAACGATAGGAAGAGTAGTAATTTGGTTAGGGGCGGTGGCAGCTAAGGATGGCTGGGAGGTTTTCCCCCGAGACTGTTTTGTGGCTACGCCAGGGATTGTGCTAATGAGACCGTCGGTGTGGGCTCTGGTTTTCTCAGTAGCAAGAGGATTTGGGTTACTAGGGGCATTGGGGAGTAAATCATATAGCGTGCCAGATTGCGAATATATTAAATCCAAATGTTGGGCATGATGAATGCATTTGTCTTCTGTAACCGCACGGGATAGGCCAATGTCTTTAGAGATGTGGGGTAAGAGAGACTTACAAAACCAATTAGATAGAAGATGATCCGGGATTGGTGCTTTGACTAGCCTCCTCCTACGCCTCCATTCATGAATGTGATCAAAGATGTGGGTGGCGGTGTCTTGGCACAGCGAGGTTAGTCGTTCCATTCCGGTTTCAAATCTAATTGGTAATTGGAATTTTTGTAGAAACTCTATCGCTAAAGCGCCAAAAGTGTTTATGGCAGTGCGTGGCAATTCAATATACCACTTGGCAGCATTGCCTGTAAGGGTGCGGGGAAACAGTCGAAGCTGGACACTATCATCCACCATGGAATTAGATATAGACCATAAATGAAAGGTGGTGATGTGTGCAGCTGGATCTTCCCCTTGTTTCCTGTCAAACTTTGGGATGTCAACAGGAATCTTGTGCGGTACTGGAGGCCAGAGCGGGTTGTGATTAATGGGGTCATTATTCAATTTATAAATGTCGGGAATGTCTAGAGCTGCCAAAAATGGAAATTGCAGGTTTGCCCCCGAATCTAACCAAGGAAGTATTGGTTGACTATGTGGACCATAGGGTCCGCCCATCAATGTGTTACCAGTAGGATAAGTATGATTTTGATAAAAATTTCCTATAGGTGGAGGGGTAGGGATATATGGTTGTTGTCCATAGGGCATATTGTATTGCGGGGCGAATGGTTGGTTGCCCCCAGTATAAAAGTGCCCTCCCATTCCAGATGGAGGTTGGGGTGTGTTATTCCATATGGATGCAATAGAGCTTCCCAGAGGCATGCTACTACTTGCATACTTCGGCAACAGCATAGAGCCTACACCGATATTTAAACTACTTAAGGGAATAGTGTTAACAATAGGTTGTCCGGTTTGTCCTAATGATTACAGGGGTAGTGAAATGTTCCCTGTTGTTTGCATGCTAGTGACATTGCCCCCTGGTATGGAGGCCAAGGGGTTTGAATTCAGCAAAGGTTTACAACCGAAAGGGTTGCTAAAAGGAACCGAAGTAGTCCTACTCGTTGGAGGAGCAACCGTAAGTCCCAGCATGGTCACGGTAGGAGTAGATCCCAAAGGACTCGGCGAGTTACTTATAGTTGTGATGAACATAGGGTTGGGACTAGGCATAAGTTGACTACTGGGGTTACCAAGTGATGGCATAGAACTGACAACTGGCGGGGAGGATGGTGGCGAACCTGGGATGGTTTCCATTGGTATCAACCCTATGGATGTCGGTTGTGAAATGGATGTTTGTGCAGCTGAAGAAATGTCTTGGCATGGTGGAATATAAATTATCATAGGCCCCAATGAATCAGTGAGTGGAGGATTGTAATGAGGTACGACACCTTCCGTGAAAGGGTCCTCTGGAAATTCCTTATGATATGAGGCTATGTGAAAATCAGGGTTTGTCAATGGAGACTGCTCTTCCATAGAACGCACGGGTTCACCAATGTTCAGTTCTTCCTCAAGAGTCAGAGGAGGTATACCTTGTTGTCATCGAGACAAACGGCGTGGGTGAGATGACGCCACGGTGACCTATTTATTTTTAACAAATTTTAATAAATTGTGATGTATTATAAAGTCTCAATGATAGTAACCACACACCTAAAAAAGAAAAAAGAAAAAAGGACTCTCTAAAATCAATCAGCAAGCAGCCAGAATAGGGTGCCTGTCTGAGTACTACCATTTTTTGGTGATGAAATCCAGTATCACAATAGTATAAAGAGAGGGTTGGTCAAAATTACAGTTACGGTTACTCTAGAGCTTCACTCGAACATCTGACGATAGGTGTAAGCACTCACGTGAAGACGAGTACCCTCCTAAAGACCGAAGACAGAGTAGTTCCATCTGTTTTAGGTACCAGGACAGCCCGTCCCAGTCACCTTGTGTAAGTCCCTAAAAATTATGGCCACTAAAGATACCTCAAACCACAGACATCATCAGGGGGGTCTACGGTCTAGGACAACATGCTATATGAGCAGAACACCTAGATCCCTGATCTAGTTTCGACATCCACAAAGGGAACCCCAATATATAGCATGCCCACCGGATGCAGTCGAAGGTGGGCTACCTTCTTGTGCACCCAAGTGTTGTCTCACCCTGAGCTCCAGTAAAGGAATGGTCTCGATAATATGAGTGCAGTAGGATTTCTCTCGTTAATGACTCTAGTCTCAAGTTTTGAGATCTTGGGTGATTTTCTCACTTTTCCTAACCTAATATCCTAGCCTGAACTAATGTTGGTGTGAGCTCAGAAAAATTAATGTGATTTATTTTATTATCACTTGATTCTTAGTGTACTTGATTATTAGTCTTGTAGAGGGGGAGTGGACATATGAAATGTAATGAGACTCTGACTCAAGAAACCATGCAAAAATATTCTCTAAATATTCAATTCGATGAAGAGTATTTCTACAAGGAGAGGTTTCTTTTCAACATCCATGCACTAACATTCAAATAGCATAGTTCAACCTTAAAGATTCAGACATCTATTTACCTCATCTTAACAGTCTTTTAACTTAAATTTTCAGAATTAATTCAGCTAGATCCAGAAAAAGAAAAAAAGAAAAAAAATTCTTCTCTAAAAAGTAAATGTTTTTGACACTAACTTTTCAAACAAGAGCAAATAAACAGAAATTCCAGCTTAGTAAACAAGCACAGGGATTTAGTCAAGGAGGGATACTGATGGCCAAAAACTCTGCAACCAAAAACACAATCACAGGGGTGAACAACAAATTTTGGCTGAGTAATGCATTGGTTCTGAGTAAAGACAACGTTAATCCAGGGGCTAACGCACTGTCTTTAAGTAGAGACCGTGTTATAACACACTAGAACACCAACAAAGGTAGCGTTAGCCAGGGTAAATTCCTTCAGATGGTCAAACAGGAATAGGATTGAAATCTGTCAGCTTTTGAAATGTCTACTGGGCATGAATACTGGTCAGAAGGGTTTGTGAACAGATGAAAGAAGGAAGGAAAAAAAATACGGAAACTATGGGGAAATCCCCAGTGGAGTCGCCAATTCTGCTATAGGGTAAAATTCTTGGGTTTTTGGTTCTCTAATATCCCTCTCAGGGCTTTCCGGTGCCCGAGGCAGATAGTAAGATTAGCTGTATAGTTCACAAAGAAGATACATACATGTTCATATCAACTTAGACAACTTGATGGAATAAGATGGAAGATTACATATTTAATGATCTTGAAGTCTCTTGGAAAGCACTAAGTAGCGAAGCACGGATCCTCCTTCACCAGCTCCAAATATCGACCCTGTAATCAATCAAAGCACCCGTGTAATATCTACCACAACATACATTTCCTATCAATTAAGTTAATATATGATAAACATTTAAACTATGCACATCTAATCCATTCATCTCATGCTATATAAGTAATTTCATTACTATGACAATATCAACGCATAAAATGGACAAAAAAGATACAATTCTATTGATTTATAAAAGGGAGGATTACAACCATCGGTTGTACCAAGCCCTCCTCAGCCTTCCAATCTCTCTATCTCTCAATGTGGTGATGTCTTGATCAACAAGTTCTCAATGAACCTCTTTGATTTTGACCTTCACACTACAACAATAATGCTTTGCTTCACAAGTATTCAAAACTTTGACAATCCTTCGACCTTGAACCAAGAGCCTTCAGCTCCATTTTATAGGAGATGGAGAGAGCAATCATTGCCTTTCTCCTTCCACCAATTCTAAATAGAAAAAAACCAAGATGTTTCCTCAACTTCCCATGCTTTTGCCTTCCTTGAGAGTTTAGTTGTTTTTAGCAAGGCCCAATAAGAGACTAGTGCTTTGCAGTTTCTATTTTGTACTGACTCTCCTATGAGAAAAAGCTGGAATTTAAAATCATTCTCCGCGGTTTTTTCCTGTTTCAAACTCAAAACACGGGTAACGCTGCCCTTTAGTCTAAACAAAGTGTTTCCCTAGCCACTAACGCAACCTTTTCATTGATCAGGTGAGTTATAACACTTTTTTGTTGTTATAGGAGTGTGTTACCTTGGCAGAAGTAGGTTTAGTTTAGGTCTTTATATTCCTCCCATATTTATATTCTCCTCTAATCTGATGAGGAGGTTTTTTGACCTGTAACATTGTTCTATATTAGAATCTCTCTAGGGAAGAATGATTTATCCGTAATGCATAATTCCGCATAACAAATTGGCGACTCCACTGGGGAAAAAGCTCTTTATCCTAGGTGTTTTAGCCTCTGATTTTCTCTGTTTATTCATCTAGTAGTTGTTACTCACAAATATTAGGTTTTTTAAAAACCAAATTTGCAATAGAAGCGTGTTAGACAGCTGTGTTTTTCATTATACATTGCGCCCAACGCACTCTTGGATAGGACACAGTGCTTTGCATAGCACCCTCCCTTTCAGGCCTACGTTGCGAAGCACTGTCTCTCTTTAGAGAATGTGTTGCCTCCTGAAACCATCCAAAATCCCTTGAATTTGTCATTGCAATTTGTTTTAGTTTGTTTTCTGCTGTGTTTTGAAAATCCTGAGCCTCATATTGACCAGTGAACTTATCTACCTCTTCCTCCTTTGAAATAAAATTTGTTCAATGTTTGTTTAAAGAATTTTTCTTTATCATTGATGAATTGATTTCAAAGTATTTTCATTGTCTCATTAGATCCATTTGCTTTTGAAAAAAGGAAATTTTCGTAAATTCTTCATTTCCTGAGAAGAGAAATTGTTGTTTAATTCCTCATTTTTCCTTCAAAACAAAAATTGTTGTTTATATTCCTCATTTCTCAAAAAAGTAAAAGGCATTTGTTTTTGTTGATTTAGTGCACTTAGTTTATTTTCTGCATTCATGCATTAAACAAACTGAAAAGAAAAATCTTCATTTGCATGTAGTGGTTTGTGTGTTTTTGCAAAAGGAACAATTAAGAAATCTACATTTAGTTTGTGTTCTTTGAATTGTTTGCTTGCAAATTGGTTGCTCTTTCCCTCTAGTAGCTAGGATTTTCATTGAAAAACTAAAAGTGAAATATTGCTTATCATTCTTAGTTTGCATTTTAGGAATTTACATTACATCATCATGGTGAACCTTTGAAAGGAAAATTGTTAAACAAGATAAACATAAAATCTATCTCAATTTACCTAACAAATCATTGGAACCATAATGATAACATTTAGAAGGCCTGCGCTAGAGACCTGTTCCGGCGTCGTAAAACAAGCAGTTGTCCATAACTTGTCTGCGATACATTCCGAGTGTGATACCTCACTCCACATATGTAAGTATATCGTAGCTCGTCCACGTACTTTCGGGTATATCGGGTGGTGTTACAGTACGAAAAGTATAAAGGGGTGCTCTCACTGTGCGGTTTCACATCAAACAGCACTAATACGGACTTGGGCCTCCACATACCTTCGGGTATATTTGGGAGGACAAATTTTAGGTGCTATCCATCCATAGTGATCCAAGTCTGCCGCCTTGTAAATTTTGATACACCAAACACAGCATTCGAGGAGATTGTCTGCCCGTACTTCTTAGTTCGCCAGGAGGTATTCTACAGTTCATAGTTTCTTGGTAAACCCTTTTGCCTAGCATTAACCTTTTTTTTTGTTTTTTTTTTTGGTTAAAATAAATCAGTGATCGTGGAAGAACAAAATCCTTTCCCCCGTTTTTCGCATAGGCTATCATTAAAACCACCTTTACCACTAGAAGTTACTTCAGGTAGGCGAAGGCAATCACGCTCTACCGAATCAAGTACAATTTGTACCTTTGGTGAAACATAATCTTTCCATAAACCAAAGTTAGCTCAAGTTGTTTCTACACATCCTGGTTCGTCTACTGTTATCGAAACGGTGTCTTCACTACTACCCGTGGTCACGATCCATCCAATCAGTGAGACCATACCTCCTGGACCGGATGTTTTTCAACCAAAAATTGATCCAGATCCCGCCTCTTCTTTGCTATAACATCTAAATCTTGAAGTCTTACAACCGGAACTTGTTCCTACTTTGGTCATCCCACAAATTTCTATAGCCATTGAGTCTCCCATATCACATAGTCAACCATCTGAAATATACTTTGAGCTTGACAGTGAAATACTTCCACCTGGTTTAATTGTGATTGAATAAATCCCACAAGATGAGACACCTTTAACTCCAACCCATTTTGGGGAGGACCTTTACTTGTACGAGTTTTTTCCTCAATCGTTACCATCTACTTTTGTTGATCATGTTCTTATTAAAACTCCCATCCATTCAAAAGGGTATACATTTGGTCAAGTAACCATGCCTGAAAAAACATCTTTGGTTGGGCCATCTATTCCAATTATGTCAGCTCTTGCCCTCGCTACCCTGTCAATGTAATATCCCAAAATAGGGAAATTTTACACTATTGGGAATATCTTAAGATATTCCAAATGTGGAGATCCAAAAATATGTAAACACAATATTGAAAGAGCAGTGTTAAATCAACTCATAGAGTGAGAGAAGAACCCATCGCCATCTTATTAAGTTACAGCAGCAAAATGTATACAAGATCTTGAGGAAAGAGCTACTCAAGATAGGCAATAATCAGCCTCAAGAAAAAAGTACATGAACTATGACAAACACTGCTACACAAGAGTGCCCAAGGCTATGACTGCGTATTTTTATAAAGAAAAATTACTGATAACATACGTCAATAAAAATATATACAAGTTAATGGCACATACAACATTGGGAGTGAATATATATGCTCCCAAACACTACCTCAAGACAACCCTGGAAGGATTGGCTGAAATATGCAAAAACTGCAAAATGCCGGAGTTGCAAGGTAGTAGCTGCAACTCAAGAAATAGAAATGAATAGAGAAGGATGAAGATGTTGCGTCAAAGAAAATACCTCCTCCAATGGATATTTCAAGTGAAAGGCTGATCCTAACAGTGAAGATCTCACCCTCCGACAATCACTGCAATCCCTCACTACAAATACCAACTGAAAATAACGTAGTCACTGAGGGATACTGCACTGTAGGTGCAAGAAAAAGTGTTGGCCAAGTGCTAAGATCAAAAATATGCTCCAAGGGCTTCCAAACTAATCTCTCAAAGGAAAGAGAGCCTCCTCCTCTGAAAAACAAATGATGGAAGTGGTGTTGTGAACCCTCACTGCAACACCCTACAACACAACATTATTCTGCTGTAGAAATAACACTGTAGCTGAAGGAGGATGCTTGGCCTCAAGCCTGGATGTGAGGAAAATTAGTACAACTCCTTCAAGAGGCCTCTCAAGAAAGGAGAAGGATTCCTAAATAGGAAATCCTTGTGCTAAGCAGCAATGCAACTTTTCTAAACAACAGGAGAATGCACAAAGTCTAAACAGACAATGAAATCAATAATCTGAATCATGAATAACAATGGTTACCTTGCCCTCCTTTTAAACAAGTGAAATCCCTCTCTCCATGGGTCCCATTCGTTAGGGTATCCTCCACCAAATAACCCTCTTCCCATTCATACTGCGATGTCTATCAAAGTGTTCCCCACCTCCTATCCCAATGTTGTTGACTTGGTCAAACTTGACCTTATCTCCATTCCAATGTCCTCTTTCACACATAAGGGTGTGAAATCCAGCTCTTATGACTATCCCCTTTCACATTTGAAGGATTTTATTCATTTTTTTAATATGCATGGGCTTCTTTACCCATTTATTTAGCTGTTAGGTGATAAAAACAAAATTTTAATATTCCATTTAGCTGTGTGCTAAAATGGGAATATTACAGTCCTCCCCTCCCAAATGTTTCTTGTCCTCAAGCAACTGCAAGGATAGAATTGTAAAGCCTCCTACCAAGGCATGGAGTCTAAAATGTGTTGAGGAACATATTCCCCATGTGGATCCTCCATCCCCCAAGCAATCATCCATACAAAATGAGTTACCTCTCAACATGGCAACTCCTGAAAATCCTCTTCCACCTTTGGCTCCTGCAATGTAGCTGGGCTGAAAATCTGATCTTGGTAGACAAAATAGCCTACCCCATGCTATCCTCCTCTCCACTTAAGATAAGTGTAGAGTGTCTTCTAATCTTGGGCTACAATATTGTTACCCTCAAGTGGCATGAAGAAGACTAGATCCTCAAGGATCTCTCCTCCAACGTTATGAAACATGTTGGTGCAAATCATCTCATATGTGATGAGTTGGAAGTCACCATCATATGGAATCCAATCGATCCCATGGCTCACCGCATAGAAGAAAAAATGTTTGGCTATGGTTTCCATACTACCTCTCATGCTCCCATTAGAACATGCAATGCAAAAAATGTGGGAAATCTCTCCCCCAAGGGACACATCCAACCAATTTGTCATCCCCCCAATCATGCTCCCAATAAAAACAAGAACAATAACAACATAAGGAACCATAATGAGAACCATACTTGCTGCCATATGTAGCAAGGGAGAAGGACAATGGTCCCTCAAATGTAACCAACGAAGTTTGATCCTCAACTGCAAGAGAGAGTGACAAAAAGTGAGGTTTCTAAACCACTTTCTTGTTGTCCCACTCTCCTCATATGTTTGGAGAAAGTGAATGATGTATGGTGCAAAGTGAGCATGTTCTCCAAAATACATCTCCTCCCCAAGTCCTCCTAGGGAGTGGTCACCAATATTTCTCATGGCCTCAAGCAGACAATGAGGTCTAGAAGAAATAATGCTCCTCCTTGGAGCAACATCCTACACATGTATGGTTAAGGGATGAATATATACATTATGCAAATGATTATGCAAAAAAACAATACCCTTACCATATGTCTTGCTCATGCAAATGGAGTGGCTCATAGACGAGTCTCCTCTCATCCTCAAAGAGAAAAGAGGTGGATGTGCTAACTCTTCCAAAGAGTTATGTATCTCCTCCATCTTCACATGATCCATGCATCTCCTCATATGTTGATCATCCAATATCATGCAAGAAAAATGATCCTGGGAATACTCCACCTATAGCCAGGAGCTCCAACATATATCTATCCTCCATAGTGACAGCGTTGATGATATCTCATGAATAAAATTTGTCATATGGTTATCCTCTCCTTTGACATCTCCCATGCCAAATACGCAAGTTGGAAAGTTGCTATCCTTCCCCTGCTGCTTCTGCCACAGTGAAAAATCTGAAATGAGAGTGGGTAAAGATGATGTTGAGAGAATGCCTCTCTCCTCCTTGAGTCTACCCAAGACTCTCAACGTTGTACAATGACCTCCCAAGGTCTCCACTCCTCTGAAATCAATGAATGGTGCCTCAAAATGTAAAGCACCTCTCATCATCTACTGATATGGTGGTCTCCTTGGTGAAATGTCTCCATGCAATGAGACATCATCATCAAGAGTAAACTGCATACATGAAAGGACAGATTTTTCCTTGCTCTCACTATGCAATCTAGTCTTCCTCTTAGGTGCATCAACCTCATGAAGTGGACAGGGGTGTGTGCTCCTCATCACATGATTCTGGTTATCCTCCCTATCTCCTCCTTGTATCTCCATAGGTTCACACTCTATCATCAATGGCACATATAAATCATGATTTGTGCCTTGATCTCCACACATGAGATCCTGGGGACTTCCTTGTAAAGATACAAGAATCCCTCTAGTTGGAACAGAGCTCCTCCTTCCTCTGCATGAGGTGCTAGATCAACTCTAGATCTGTCAGTGTTGTTTCCCTCCTCCTCATCAACATGTATGGGAAACCTCTCAAGAATTGGATCCTCTCTTGAAAAAGAGATCTCCATGTATTTTTTTTTAGGGACATGAGATACATGTATTGCCTCTAACAAGGTATGATGCAAGATGTCAGCCTCCTCATTGGTTTTCTGAAGTGGAATGGTGTTTATAGTTCCATCCATCACATGCAAGGTTTGTGTTTTCTTGAGTTGGTTTTCATTCACCACATGTGTTTCAGGATTATTTTTATCAAATATTCTCACCAATATTTTAATAAACCTTGCATAAGAAGAATTATTTGCATTCTTTAAAGTAAAATACTCAAATATCCACCATGCATAGGCCTTACCTCCAAAATGCAGCGCTACTACTCTGATGGCTTCATCTTCATAAATTTGATGCTGCTGCAAAAAGGTATCTAGCTCTTCCACCCAAGCCCTGGCTGAACATGTAGGGGAACCATCAAAGGTAGATAGAAGAAATCTACCCACATTATGCTACTTAATCCTCTTCACCTTGATCTTGCAAAACTCTGGGAAAGTGATATGATCTCTAAAATTCTGAGTTTGAGATTCATATTCATGCAATAAACCAGTAAGAGTTCCCCTCTTAGGCATTCCTCTTTCCTCCTTCTCTCTCATGGAAAAAATAGGCATGTGACTGCGTTGTGCATCATAGGGTGTGACTGCATGCTCACACTCCCCATAATAAAGTTTAGTGTTTGACTCAGTTTGAAACCCTCTTGGAGTTTCTGTACACATATCCCTCCTTACCTTCTTGAAATATTCATGAATGCTCTGTACAGATCTTGGAAGAAGCTTTGTAAGCCTATCTTCCTTTCTTTCTCCACATAATGGAGTCTTCATCTTCTCTTTTCTTGATAACATCATGGCTGAGATCCACAGGCTGAGCCAAGATTATGATTTGATACCACTGTAATATCCCAAAATAGGGAAATTATACACTATTGGGAATATCTTAAGATATTCCAAATGTGGAGATCCAGCAATATGTAAACACAATATTGAAAGAGCAGTGTTAAATCAACTTGTAGAGTGAGAGAAGAACCCATAGCCATATTATTAATTTACATCAACAAAATGTATACAAGATCTTGAGGAAATAGCTACTCAAGATAGGCAATAATCAACCTCAAGAAACAAGTACATGAAATATGACAAACACTGCTACACAAGAGTGCCCAAGGCTATGACTGCACAGTTTTATAAAGAAAAACTGCTGATAACATATGTCAATACATAGATATACAATTTTATGTCCCATACAACATTGGGAGTGAAGATATATGCTCCCAAACACTACCTCAAGACAATCCTGGAAGGATTGGCTGAAATATGCAAAAACTGCAAAATGCCGGAGTTGCAGGGTAGCAGCTGCAACTCAAGAACTAGAAATGAATATGGAAGGCTAAAGATGTTGCATCAGATAAAATACCTCCTCCAATAGATCTTCCAAGTGAAATGCTGATCCTAACACTGAGGATCTCACTCTCTGACAATCACTACAATCCCTCACTGCAAATACCAACTGAAAATAACGCAGTCACTGAGGGATACTGCACTGTAGGTGAAAGAAAAAGTGTTGGCCAAGTGCCAAGATATAAAATATGCTCCAAGGTTTTCCAAACTGATCTCTCAAAGGAAAGAGAGCCTCCTCCTCTGAAAAACAAGTGATGTAAGTGGTGTTGTGAACCCTCACTGCAACACCCTACAACACAACATTATTCTGCTGTAGAATAACGTTGTAGCTGAAGGAGGATGCTTGGCCTCAAGCCTGGATGTGAGGAAAATCAGTACAACTCCTTCAAGAGGCCTCTCAATAAAGGAGAAGGATTCCTAAATAGGAAATCCTTGTGATAAACAACACTACAACTCTGCTAAACAACAGGAGAATGCACAAAGTCTAAACAGACAATGAAATCAATAATCTGAATCATGAATAACAATGGCTTCCTTGCCCTCCTTTTAAAAAAGTGAAAGCCCTCTCTCCATGGGTCTCACTCATTAGGGTTTCCTCCACCAAATAACCCTCTTCCCATTCATACTGCATTGTCTATCAAAGTGTTCCCCACCTCCTATCCCAGCGTTGTTGACTTGGTCAAACTTGACCTTGTCTCCATGCCAATGTCCTCTTTCACACATAAGGGTGTGAAATCCAGCTCTTATGACTATCCCCTTTCACATTTGAGGGATTTTATTTATGTTTTTAATATTCATGGGCTTCCTTACCCATTTATTTAGCTGCTAGGTCATAAAAACAAAATATTAATATTCCATTTAGCTGTGTGCTAAAATGGGAATATTAGAGTCGATTTTTACAATTTCACTAGAGTCATATTTTCATGGTGGCCCTATGGTCCCATCAGGTTACAAATCATTATTTGGAATTTTCTTTGGTGCATCTTCACAACCATGGTCTTTACCAATGTCATCATCTGGTATTTTAACTTGTAATCCTATAGTGAGTACTGAACGACTTGATTCTTTATACACATCTTCAGGGCAATATCAAGTCAGTCCTTCTGGGTCTATTCCTTCGAGTACCATATCAACTGGACTCCCAGAATTTGGAGAGCAATATTTTCCGTCTTATTATCCTCCTCATGCTAGGAGGCAACCTTTGGTCACCCAATATGAGAGTACTCTATCACTTTTTGGTCAACCTAATGTCAAAATGAACATTTGTCAATGGAAGCCCACTCTGCCTATCCAACCACAAATGGTTGTACATTCGTATCAACCAGTTCAACCTGTTACACCCACATAATTTCCACTTGTAAATACATCTTTACCCCTATTACAGAATCAAAATGTTGTACAAAAACCTTATCAAGTGGGTCCTTCTACTCAATATCCTCAAATGTTGGGTCCACAGACTCCAAATCCTTCGGTTAATTTATAATAGCCTGTATCCAAAATAATTTATTCACAAGTTGGTTTACCATTTTATGGGATGTCACAACTACAACCTAGTTATACATATCAACCGAATCCAAGTTATCCTAATTTGGGTTATAACATTGGTGGACAGACCCCTTGGAAGCCACATGCGCAAATGCCTCAAACTTCATTTCAACAAGTATCGTATCCAGGTTTTGGTCAACAGAATCCTCAAGCATTTTCTTTTCAAAACAACCCCTATCTAGGTTACCAGCAGAAAATTCCTTATGCTGGTGCTCAAAGGCCTGTTGCTCAAGCAATTCCATCTTACCCTGGCTATGCTCAACCTAACCTTAATAGACAGTTTCCCTTTGTTGCAACTTTAGAGTTACCAAATTTAAATCGTCTAACTAATGATCCAATTAACTATGCTCCTTGGTGGCCAGTGATACCTCACAAATTACCCTCGGATATTCCTAAATTCAATGGAAGCCCTAGAGACGATCTGTCGACTCATGTCATGACTTATCATTTATGGTGTTCATCAAACTCCCTGAATGATGATTCTGTTTGACTACGTCTTTTCTAGCATATGCTCATAGGTCCAGCTGCAAAATGGTATATTGAGTTACCTAGAACTTCTTTTGATAATTTCACTACCCTAGCTACTGTCTTTTTGACTCAATTCCAGTTACCCATCAGATATGGAACTGGAACAGAACTCTTGACCAATTTCAAACAAACTAATGCTACTCACATTTCCAATCATATTCATGAGTGGCGTCATCGTGGTCGAATGGTTAAGACATTTGTTCCAGATCAGCTCCTTATTGAATGGTTCATTAAGTCCTTGTTACCATATATAACTTAGGATGTGGCTAAGGGTGGCGTTGTCACAGAAGAGAAATTTATCGCTTGTGCCCAATATTTAGACTTGATTTACACTCAGTCTGGCATGCTCTATAAAAAAATGCCTAATGCGTCGCGATCTAATTTTATTGCTCCTCCTTAATTAAATGAATCTCATGCCAGAGACGGCTTGATTGGCACTGCAAGCACACATCACACTACTACATCTTATCCTGTACCTTCTTTCAAAATTAATGCCATTTCATTTGACAAAGGCAAAAGTGACAAGAAACCCGGATGTAATAAAAGGGGGAAATCTAAGAAAAATCAAACTTCTAACCCACAGGAAAGATCATCTAATCAATCATATGGACCTAGGAAACCTTGTTATACATGCACAATATGTAATGAGGAACACTTTGTTAGGGATTGTCCTCACTGCGCTGAAGTCTAAAAAATCATCAAGATTTCTCATGCGTCAGCTGCGTTGACAGACCCATTTCCAAATCCAAACACAAACATGGTTGCTACGGATCCAGCTCCTAGTTCCCAAGTGTTAATGTTATCTATCACAAAACCTTCAACAGATATTTTGGTGTCAACGTGTAATAAATATTATGGTAGGTAAGCCACTAATAAACTTAATACCTCGACTACAAATCCGTGTACGGAATCAATACCACCTATTGTTATTCCTGAATTGACAATCAAGCCACCAAAGCGATTAATTCACAAATCGACATATAATCCTTGAGCGAGAGCTGCTAAAAATTATAATATAGTTGAATATTTGGCTCAATCCCCTTCAGCTATGTCTGCTCTTGAGGTATTACAAAATTTTCCCTCCCAAAAATAGGCTTTATTGTCAGCTATTGGTGGAATTTATCCCACTGATTCTAATCTTGTCGTCTTTAATCACATGGGCTATGTGCTGCAACTACCAATAGAAATGGAATTTTCCATACAAGTAAATGTTCTCAATCACCTTGTTCATCACACTATTATTGATGAGGGAGCATCTACATGCATTATGTCTCTAAATTTTTGGAATTCACTTGGCTCGCCATGCTTATCACAATCATCAATGACGTTGAAGGCTTTTGATAGATGAACATATAAACCTTGTGGTATTATTAATAACCTGCAAGTTGAACTAGGGGGAAAAACAGTGAATGTTGATGTCAAGGTTGTTGACAAACCCCTTGACTATAATATTATACTTGGAAGGCCTTGGGTATATGCAATGACTGCAATTGTTTCTAAATATTTTAGAATGATCGCCTTTCCACATAAAGGTGCTATCACAGTCATTAATCAACTATCCTTCTTTGCCTCCACTTCACAGGTAACTGGAAGCATTTCGTTCGTTCAAATACCCCAACTATAACTTTAGAACATTGGTGTAGGACTCTTAAAGGATTCCACTCTCATGGGAACCTTTGCATTACCGCCGCCCGTGACGTCGGCAGAAATTCCAAGTATAGAGACCTACTACATGATCTCTTCCACTCTATCTGTCTTAAGGGAGAGTACGAGTGATTCTAAAATTACTACGTTGGATGAGTTTCTGCCGCCCAACCCTATTGAGTTGGCATAGCATTTAATCTATCTGGCTTGGGCGGCGAATCGAAAATCAGCGTCGCCGAGTGTTTGGGTTGATCGTTCCTTAGATTTTGGTACTTCCTTTAATCCTTTTTCCTCAATATTCTTGACAGATGAGAATATTTTGGAAGCCATGATGTCAGAAGAAGAACTATGGGAAGATTATCATCATCGTTCCCATGTTCCTGATTATAAAGAAAACTATCTTAGTGAACTATATCACCCATCAATCAAAAATTTCTTTTCAAATTCTTTACCTATTAATGCAATTGATTCTGAGCGAAATATGTCAAATATTGAAGAAACCATTTCTATCGATATTTCGACCAAACCTGATGTTGTAGAAAATACTCATGTTGGTGTATCTTGTTCTCCACCAGAACTTGAATCATATCGCTCTCTATTTCGTAAATTCCGTGATGTATTTTCTTGGTCTTACGAGGAAATTCCAGGCATAGATACTAGTATTGTTGAACACACTATTAATATGTATCCTGATGTCAAACCGGTGCGTCAACGGCTTCGTCCTATTCATCCAAAGAAAGCCACTGCCATCAAAGTAGAAGTTGAAAAACTTTTGTGTGCTGGTTTCATATACCCTGTTCTGCTAACTAAGTGGGTTTCCAAAATTATTCCTGTCACGAAAAAGAAAGGAACCATTAGAGTGTGCATTGATTATTGGGATGTCAATCTTGCTTGTCCAAAAGACAACTATCCTACTCGCTTTATCGACCATATTATTGATGATTTTGCTGGATGTGAAATCTTTTCATTCATGGATGGATTTTCTGGCTACAATCAAATCAATATCCACCCAAAGGATCAAAATATGACATCATTCATCTATCCCTAGGGCACATTCGCTTTTAGGAAACTACCATTTGGTTTAAAGAACGTTGGGGAAACTTTTCAGAGAGAAATGGACTATGCTTTCAATGACATTAAGCACATTTTTCAACCTTATCTAGATGATTTACCAGCGCATTCACGAAATCGGACTGATCACCCGATGCATTTGAGAGCCATTTTCTTACGCTGCCAACACTACAAAATACTCCTCAATCCACATAAATTTGTGTTTTGTGTTGGTTTTGGTTGTTTTCTTGGATTCATAGTCTCAAAAGAAGGAATTTGAATCGACCCATTGAAGGTTCAGGCCATTTTGATTTTCCTGTGCCATCAAATTTACTTCAGATACAAAAACTTCAAGGAAAGGCTAACTTTCTAAGAAGGTTCATTCCCAACTACGTCGAAATGGATAAAGGATTTACTCGACTATTGAAAAAGGGGGTTCCATTCCATTGGGACCAAGTTGCGCAAGCTTCTTTTGATGTTGTCAAGGATACCCTTATCCGAGCGTCATTAATGTACCCCCTAATTATCAAAATGATTATTTCCTATATATCACCGCGGCTGAAATGACCATTGCTAGGGTATTGGTCCAAGTACAAGATGGAATTTAACATATGATCTATTATTTGAGTTGTTATCTCAATGATATGGAAGTTAAGTATTCATACGTATAAAAGCTTGCCTTGGCAGCTGTTCAAGCTGTCCAAAGATTTCGCCATCATATCCTACTCCAAAAAACCACTATCGTTTCGAATTGCAACCCCATGACTTATATCTTATCACGTCAATTTTTGGGGGGGGAATATTCAAAATGGATTGTCATTTTATAGGAATTTTATTTGGAATTCATCAAATCCAAGTCAAAGAAGTCTTTAGTTTTGGCTGAGCTTCTCTATGACCTTCCCTCTGACAGTACTACAACTACGTTGGAACCATCAATTCCTAACGAGTCTCTATTTCTGATCGGATCATCTAATCCTTGGTATGGGGATTTCATCATTTATCTCCAAACTAAAAAATTTCGACATGATACCTCTCTCTCTGAACAACGACGTATTCGATACCAAGCCAAAGATTAAATGATCATCGACGATACACTTTATCGTCATGGTGTCGATACCATTTTAAGGAGGTGCCTCACTCATGAGGAGGCCGAAAAAGTGTTAATGATTTTCATGCTGGGGCTTGTGGTGGACATTTATATGGATATGATACCATGCAGAAGATACTCTGCACTAGTTACTTTTGGCCTACAATTTTTCAAGAATGCATCCTCGCGGTCAGAAGTTTTCATGCGTGCCAAATTTTTTATCATAAAATCCGCAAACCGCCAGCACCAATGCATCATGTTGTCTCTGTGGGACCATTTTCAAAATGGGGTATTGACTTCATGACCTATAACCCTCGTTCGTCTGGGGGCATGGTTATATTATTGTCGCAGTCGAATATTTTACCAAATGGGCCGAAGCGATGCCTACATTCAACAACATAAGGCAGACAACTGCATTGTTTTTCTTTAATCATGTTATTGCATGATTTGAGGTCCCAAAAGCTATAGTTATAGATCATGGGAAGCATTTTCGCAATCAGAAGATGGTTGAATTAATGGCCAAGTTAGGATTGTCACATGATAATTATACTCCTTATTATCCACAATCAAATGGACAAGTTGAAGCTATCAATGAGATTCTTAAATGTATGCTTCAACGAATGATAGGAGTTCGTAAAATAAATTGGCATTTTATCATGTACTCTGCCTTTTGGGCATATCGAACCTCGATGAGAAACGCAACTAGATTTACTCCTTTTCAATTGGTGTATGGTCTGGAAGCTATCTTACCAATCCAATGTGAAATACCATCGTTGAAACTCGTAATCGACTTGTTACCTGACACCTCAGAAGAAGAAGTGTGTCTCCTTAGCCTCATCCATCTTGATGAAACGTGTTGTGAAGCTCAATTGGTGAATGAAGCGCATAAGAGACGTATAAAGGTGCAATACGAAAAAAGTGTCCGGCCTCACATTTTCTCAAAGGGTGACTTGGTACTTCTTGACGATCAAGAAGATAATGTAATAGGTACAGGAAAGTTTGAGCCATTATGGAATGGCCCCTATTGATCTGAAAATGAAAGTATTTGTTTTTTTGTTCCAAGTATTCATTTCCATTAAATTAAGTGTGCAAAGTGTTTGGATAGTCTTGCAAGTGAAACAAAGTGTTTTTTATAACTGTTTATGAATTTTGGTGTGAGGGAGTGTTGTTTTAATTTACTTTTTAACAAATTTAATCTAAATAACGTAGCAGAATAACTCCACCATAAAAACACAGCAACATGATGAGGTAGTTCACCCCTCCTGGGCTACATCTGTCGGGTCCAAGGCTCCCAATGAGCATTTCCTTGATATATTATGATGCTCAAATTGGTAATACAGTGATAAAAAATGCATAAACATACCAAACCGGCCGTGAAAATGAATTCATAACACAGAAAGAAGCTAAAAATGACTCTAATTTCACCTAAAATAGTGAAGTGTAGTCCAATGCAGCTCCATTTCCCTCAAGGCCCTGATGGCTCCCCAAGCTTATCTGAAGTAAAAATGGTTGAATTACACCTTTGATGGCTCTGCAACCAGTTCCAATGGCTCCATAATGCTGAGAATACCCTAAATCAAAAAACAAATCGCTCAAAAAGGTTTAGTAATATGAAAGTTATGACCAACTGAAGCTTTGTCCAATATGGCCTAAAGAAACTCCACTAAACTTGGGAGAACTAGAGATAGGCCCACTAACTATGGAAAACTCCACCCAGAATAGCATGCTCCACGTAATTTTTTAGAACCTTCAGCATTAATATTTATGGTTAGGTGGTAGTGGTCACATGGACCAACTAAACCACCATCGGTGGAACCGTTTGAGCCAATGGTAAGCAAAACCATGGCATTTAATTGTAACTGTAACTGCCATCAGGGAACATGTGATCACATCCGCATAACTATAACCATGATTATCGAGGTCCAAATGCTATGTTTCTAGGCTCTTGGTTCTATGTAGAGGGGGATGGCCCTTAGGGGCTAGCCCCCTTTCCGCCCCATTCAATTCTTTGATAAACTTCAAATACATAATGTGACATTGATATGTTAAGAACCAACTTGCAAGCAGGCGGATCGGGCCTGTGGGCTAGCGGCCACCCGACCCGGGGTCGAATCCTTCCAACTCCAATAATTTTTTCCACTATGATTTCTTCAATCTTGGGGCCACATGGCGGCCTCCAGGCCTGCCACGTGGCAGTTGTTGATTGGCCCAAAAAAGACATAGTCAAACCAATATCCAATATGAAGATGCCAAGTGTCAAGGTGTGAATTGCTGCTGAAGTAATATTCCATGGAATATTTTGTGGAATATTCCCAAAATATTCTGCGAAATATTTTTTTTTAATATTTTTTAATCAAAGTCAAACCTGGTCAAACTGGTCTTTTGCATGAAATTGTGAATTTTCAAACTTGAATAGCTTTCACATACAGTTTTGGATTTTAGTATCGTTCACGGCAACAGGATCATATCGACGAGGCCTATCCATTCGTTCTAGTTTCAAACAATTATGATCAGTTCCAATTTTGAGCATTTTCTTCACTTAGGACATGATCACCTGATCACACCTCCCCATTGGGAAGCTTTTCGACCCACAAAATCTCTCTGATTACAGAAAATCAAGATGAGGAGACTGATTCTCCACTCTTCCAACCTTGAACCACTGAAATATTCTTGACTTCATCAAATTGAGCTTCTCATAAAAAGATAAATTTTCCCTTAAATTCACTGACCGACCGTTGCTAAAATTGACTGAGTCATGATGCAAATCTTTGAAATTTGTAGAAAAACAACTATATTTTGTAGAGTACATATTTTTTCTACAGTGGTCAAACTTCAAAGAAGACTGAAAATAAGATTCACCTTGCCAACTGTCCACATGGCGAATCTTTGCTATGTGAGCCCTGTACTTGTGCCGAATCCCGACCAAGTTTTCTCACAATACCAATCTGCCATTCTGAAACTAGCAATGACCCTTGTTGAACTGTGTGCCCTCTTTTCTTTCATGCCTTTCCATCTCATGGACTCTTGCACTGATTTTCACCGACCCTTCGTTCTCTACACCGATCGACACCAAAGGTACCTTGTGCAACATATTGTCATCTTCTTTCAAAGACGAACTGTTATCAGACTGAAACATATCATCATTTATATCAAAAATATCATGAAAAGGAAAATGTACAAAATCTTGTTGTTTAACCATCAACAAAGTAAAATTTTGACTTGCATTAACTAGCCTTTTCAATTGCCCTGCATGGGCTAAAGAAGATTCTAGCTTCCTCTTATGTGCTCTCACAATGTACTCTTTTCCATCCTTGAACAAGTGATACTTGTTCTCATGGTGATGGAAGATTGCCTTTCTGTCAAATAAATATGGACTACCCAACACAACACATGTAATGTCAAGCGGTACTGTTGGGGTTCCCATGTTTTGGCCAGATTGGCAAGACCAAAAGATGAGACAACATCATAACCACTTTCAGACCTCAGGATCTAGCCCTCCTGGGTCTAGAGAGGGATCTCTCTATACGAGCAAAGGTTTATGTCAATGAAGCTCAAATTTTAAGATGTTCGGCTAGTTATAGGCACAAGGTTTGTTTGTTTTGGTTGTTTGTTTTGGTTGTTGGTTATCAGGAAAGAAAGGTTCAATGTAATACCAGGATGAGCAAAGAGGAACAAGGCAGAGGTGAAATGTTTCAGGAAATATTCAAAACCATTGGGCAATGGAGTCAGGAAAGGATTTCCTTGCTAATCAATAGGCAGGCTTTCAATTGGGCTAGTCATCTGAAACTTAGGATCTTCAAGATGATTATGTGATATGGAAAGTAGGAGGGAGGAGATAACATAGATTTAAGAGCACAATGTTACAGATCAACAGGTCATACAAGGATCCTACTGGACAGGGCTAACACTAATCCCCAGTGTTCCCAAATCTTCCAACTAAATCTATAACAAGAAGCATCTAAGAACTGAATTCATTTAATTCATACATCAGAGAGCAGGCAATAACATCCACTACACTGGTTAAACCAACTAAAGTCATTTCTTAGATAATACTCTCAGAAGAGAAACATAAATGGCAAGGAGAGCAGGAACATAGGGTACCTAACAAGGGTAAATCCTATGCCAAATTTCTGGTGCAAGCCAGTAGAAACGAAATGAAATAAACTCAAACACAGAGATAGAAAAACATCACCGCTTCTTCAGATCAGGATCCAAAGAAATGTGCTTGTCATATTAAGTAACAATACCAATCAAGTACAATATTGTCGATAGTTGAATACTCAGTCTGAAAACATATCCTTCAACCTATCTTACAATCTTTACACAGAGACTGTGTCTCAAAGAAACTACTTGCAGTTCTCTGATAACTGATCAACAACCTTTACAATATTTTCTCATGCATTTTATAGCTGAAGAGAAGCAGAAAAGGTAGGTGAAGAACTAAATGTTGTATTAAACTCTTGAAAAGAAATAGGGCCGAAGCCCATTCTGCTTTAAATCTTAAGCATTCAATTCCTGTCATTTTTAGGTGGAATAGTGGTCTTCTTCAGGCCTCTTCTTATTCTGGATATGACTTTGATGTATTTCGGCTGTAGTACTCCGTGGTACTCCTGGTGATTTGAACAAAAATAAAATAAATTGCTGAGAAGTCTGCCATATAAATGCTCTGGTAGTTTCGATCTGCTGTCTGGTGGAAATTTCTTCAGGGACACGGTGTGGAATAAAACTGTATGGGCACCCTGTACCCAATGAAGAAAGACATTCTGCTGCAGCAAAAACCCTGATGTGCATTGATTTCCATGTGTTGTACCTTCTGCGTGGTTTCTGGGTCTCCCATATGATGTTTTGCTTCTCAAACCACTGTATAGGGCTCAAAAACCTTCATTGGCGTGCCCTAACCTCTTTGTTGTTCCGTTTTAAATCTTTGTTGGAGAAAACTGCGCTTTTAATGGCCCCGGGAGAGCTGTACAGATTTTTCGGCTCGGTTCTTTAAATGCAGTCACATCCATCACCTTCCCAGGCTTGGCTTCACTAAATGTATCTCTGTACATGACCTGTTCTGCAATCTCTGCCACTGTGACAGAGATAACGAGCCATGGTGGTTTTCCCCACTTGAAACCCTGCAAAACAGCAAACTTGTCAAGCAATCCATGGGCGGGAATGATGGAGGCAGTGTGGATGGAGGAAATGGCCATGCTGATGATGAAATGGAGGAGAAAACACAGAGAAATGGTGAGAAATGCATAGGTGGAGGTTGGCGGTCTGCGGAGTTAAATACGAATGAAAAAACTTAAACAACACGAAATTTTCACAAATATATGCGATGCATGGGATGACGTATGACGGGTGCACGTGGGGGTGATGTGGCATGACCAGGCGATGGCTGGGTCGTCAATGGTGGGTCAACAGATCACGGTCATCCGATCGTGGCGTAGATCAACGGCAGAGGGTGCGTCGGAGCGCGATGGATGGTGGGCCAAGGGTACGGCGGAGAAGGGTTATGGAACGCACAACTTTGATGAGCGATGACCATCAGATGGGTGATCAAAGATCTAACGACTAACAGTGATATCGCTCGGCATCCTGGGTCAAACGTTAACGCACGATGAGCCAGAGGTTTTGAAACAGTGTCGGGGCCACGTGTCGAACAATGTATGGAATCACTGGTCGATCGGGGAAAACCGCCCTTCACCCTAAGGCGATGCGATAGAAACCACTCGTTTAGGAACAGTGCGCGGAGGACCATCGGGTGGGAAGATTGATGACTGTCGGATCAACGCTTTAAATGGACGGCAATGGCGTGATCTGGGACATGAACGGGGGAACACGGAAGGATGCGAGGTCAACGATCATCGTCCAATCAATAAGATCAAAGGTCGATGTTGCACCCAATACACATTGGAGATAGGCACTTTTCAGTGCTGGCAAGTGTTTCCGGCGCTGAGTCACTTGGAGGAAAAGGTGCGGGGGCTAGCAGAAGAGGGGCTAGGCCTATTATAATGTGGAAAATGGTTTTTTAAGCCATTCTAATGCATTTTGAAGCCTCTAAAGGGTAACGATAGGGAGATAAAGGGTGAAATAGGCCAAACAAGGGGCATGGGCAGAATTTGAAGGGGATTTTGGGAGATTTTAGAGGATTGATAGGGGAAGATGAGGGCAACAAGGGAAACTCGACAAAGGGGGGAAAAGGGGAAAAATGAAGGCTCTTAGGAACACAGTTTGTCACAATCAGAGAGGCTTCTTGTATGGAAATCAGCAGAGGGGATTACATCACAGGGAAAAGGCACAGAAGACTTCAAGGATGATGTGTCTCCAGGGGAGATGCATTCATTGAAGTCTCAGAAAAATTTTAGCCCCCTACTTTGCTTGTCAAAAATTTATAGGGAGGCTAACAGTGGCTCCACATGGGGGTGGCTTCTTCTTGAAGGAGTCAAGAATTCAGAGAATAGATCTTTGGAGTAGGCCAGTGGCCTGGCTACTTGGCACATCCCTTGTTTACTTTGATTTATAGTTGCCACAACATGGTATAAATATCAGTAGAATAACTTTTCCCAACCAGTCTACCTACCCATACTACAATCCTAGCATATTTTCTTCTTCCAGGGTGCATTTGAGCTAGCAGACCCTTTACATATTTTTATTTTTGCAAACAGAAAATAAACCTATTCTAAATCTACCCTTATTGCTCCATGAGACCGGATTAGACAGTTGGTCTCATATGTTTCTCTACATAATCTAATATCTGCTGGGATTAAAATGTCCAACAGATTTCTTCTCTACATTCTACGAAAGAAATTGAAAAACAGTCAAGCCAAGATTAGACTGTCTGACTTGCTGTGGATCCAAGGCATAAAAACAGTTGCTCATGGACAGAAATTTGCAGAAAACTGAAAACAAAACTATGAAGGCTTTGGATCTGAACTCGAAACATCCTTCCTTCCGTTTGTGACTCAATTTCTGAGCGTGTTAGAGTCACCTCTTTTTTTCATCTCAGCTCTCGTTTTGGGCATGTTAGAGTTGATTCTTCTTTCTTCTTCGATGGCCCAGATTTTGAGCATGTTAGGACCAGCTGCTTTACTTGCTTTGGCTCAGGTTTTGAGTTTATTAGAGCCACTCTTTTTCATATCAGAGGTCCATGTTTTAAGCATGTCTGAACCTCTCTTTTTCCTCTATTTTTTGAAACACTTTTCTTTTTCTTGAAAATAAAAACTGCAATGGTATGTACAATGGAAATGAAACTGGAGATTGTGAATTAGCAGAAGTAGTGTTTGAGCATCCTCCCATTCACAGGACCCCCAAACAGCTCCATACCATCTAGTTCTTGTAAGAAAAAATAATTTGGACCCACAGTGGCCTAGATGAGGTATGGACCTTGCCACAAACTGTCAAATTTGATGTGCTTTCCTTTGTCCTCTCTTCTTGAATCCCACTTCAAAACCTTATCTCCAACTTTGAAATCAACATCTTTGGTCCTTTTTTCAAACAATATCTTTATATTCTCTTGAACTTTCACTGCTCTGTTGTAGACCTATTCCCTTGTTTGCTGGAGATGGATTGTCTGATTTATTCTCCTCACCATACTATCTTCTTCTGATTGGATTTCCTGGATCATCTTGATCACGGGTATCCCAAGGATGGTAGGGAATAATGCTTCTATTCCATAGACAAGCTGAAAAGGTGACATGCCAATGGACTTCTTTGTGGTAAGCCTGTCAGCCCACAAGGCATGTACTAGTTTGTTATGCCATGACTTTTTGTTTTCTTCTAGCATCTTTTTGATGATGATCACCAAGTTTGATGATTCAGCTAATCCATTACCTTGAGGGTAATATGCAGTTGAATGACCAAGTGCTATTTGATACTTGTGACAAAAATCAACCATCCTTTTGGATCCGAAAGCAGTAGCATTGTCAGTGATTATTTTCCTTGGGCAGCCAAACCGAGAGAGAATGTGACTTTCTAGGAAACTAATGATGACTGAATCTGTGGAATTCCTAGTGGGCATGGCCTCTATCCACTTAGTGAAATAATCTATGGCTGTTAGGATCCATTTGTGTTGAGCAGAAGAAGAAGGGTGAATTTCCCTTATGAAATCTAGACCCCATTGCAGAAAGGGACCTTCAACAGTGATGGGTTGTAGGGGTAAAGGGAGGAATTTTCTTTTGCCCTCAAAGATCTGACATTTGTGGCATGCAACTATCATTTTATGAACATCATTGAAGAGTGTGGGCCAATAATAGCCAGCTCTGAGTATTTTTTTTGCAGTGGCTTTCCAACTCAGGTGGCCTCCACATTCTCCAGCGTGGAATTCTTGTTTAACCATCTCTACCTCATTTTCAGGCAAACACTTAAGTAATAGGCAATTGGGATTATTCCAGTATAAGTTTTCATTCAAAATGCAGTAATTCCTGTCTTTTAGCTTTAAGAATCTGGCCTTGGTCTTTGATAATCTGGGAGGGGCATTGAGGTGTGTAAGCACATACAGAATGTCGGAATACCAAGGAGAGCTCTGAAATTTTTCCTCAACAGTGAGATCAGGAAATTCTTGTTGCTCATCCAAGGTATTTATCATTTTAATGTCTAGGGCTTGTAGGTTTGATTCAGCCATTAATTTAGCTAAGCCCTAACCTTTAATCAGCTTGGTGGGTTTTATCTCAAGGTCATATTCTAGGATCACTGCTATCCACTTGCCCCTTTTCCCATCTGGGTCTTGGGACAGTATATCTTTGACTATGATGTTGGGCACATAAGCTACAGTGTGGGAATGCAATATGTACACCCTGAAGTCTTTCAAGGCCTTAATCAGAGCGTAGGCATATTTCTCCATGATGTTGTATTTCAAGGGTGCATCTCTGAGTGTTTTGCTAAAGAAGGAAATTGGCTGTTCCATTCCCTCTGTGTTTTTCTACAGCTACTGTATGCTCAGAGGCAAATGAAAAGATCAGGAAATCTTTGGAGAAATCTGGGCTGATTAGGACGGGAGCTTGGGTAAGTGCAAGTTTCACTGATTCAAAAGATTGTTTAGCTCCCATAGTCCATTTAACCCCTTCACCTTTCTTTAGCATGTTAGTCATATTTCTCAGGTGTTCAACCAGATTTGGAATAAACCCCCTAAGGAAGTTAATCTTCCCAGTGAATGACTGTAATTACTTGATGTTTCTTGGGTGTGTGATCTGTAGTATTCCCTCAACTCTCTGTGGGTCTATCTTGATTCCCTTTTCGGATATAATGTGGCCAAGAATTTTTCCTTCCTGTAGCCCGAAGATAGTCTTTTTAGGATTCAGGGACAGACCAAACCTTCTACATTTTTCGAAAACTTTTCTCAGATGTTTCAGGTGTTCTTCTTCAGTCTTGGAATAGACTGTTATGACATCCAAGTAGATAAAAATGAAGTGCCCTATCTCATCTGAAAAAGCTATGTCCATCGCTCTTTGGAAGGTGGCTCCAACGTTCATCAATCCAAAAGGAATCTTCACGTACATGAAGGTACCCCATGGAGTGGTAAAGGCTGTTTAGAGTTGATCTTCTGGGATTACTAAGACTTGGTTATATCCGGAGAAACCATCTAGCAGGGAAATCCTCTTAGAACCTACTACCTTCTAAAGAATATGTTCCATTTTAGGTAAAGGGTAACTGTCTTTGAGTGAGGCTCTATTAAGATTCCTGAAGCTATACACAGTCTGATTTCTCCTGTTTTCTTCCTCACAGCCACCAAGTTTGATACCCAATCAGAGAACCTCATCGGCACAATTATACCTGCTTCATACATTTTCCTAATCTCCTTCTCTACTGCAGGCAATTGTTTGGGATTGATTCTGCGAAGTTTTTGCCTAAAGGGATTCTGATTTTCTTTCAAGGGTATTTTGTGCTGAATGATATTTTTGTCATAGGCCTTTAATTCCTCATAGCTCCATGCAAACACATCAATGAATTCCTTGAAAAGGTTAATGTACCTCTTCTTCATGTCTGCAGGTAAAGACTTAGCCAGTTTAATCATTTTGGGCTTATCTTCAGTGCCTATGTTGCATTCTTCCGCATCAGAGTTTGCATGTTCTATAATGGGCTTTTTTTCCACATCGTCAAAGTCAAAAAGGTCCTCTAAGGGTGCCAGGCCTCTGGGTATATTCTTATCTTTGGCCTGTAGCACCTCTACCTCTTCACTATCTTCATTTTCACATTTTCAGTCTGGGTTTCCAGTCTGTTCATCTAAAGATTTTATTTCTATGTTACAGGGTGTTTCTTCCCCATCTGAGGACTCATCACTTAGGCAACTATGGTCGGATTTAGAGTCTGAATCAGAAAACTCAAACTTGTTTCTGTCTACCAGAAAATATTTGATCTGTTTGTCACCTTCAAAGACCTACCAGTATTTTTTGTTGTCTGGCACAGAAGGTCTAAATTTGATCTGAACGATGATCTGTTGGTCTCTGGGAGTCTTGGGGTAGGAACTGGCTAAGCAAGCTAATCTGTTTGCAATGAAATTTTGACTCCTAGGGACGAACACCAGTTTATATTCAACAAACGTCTTCAGTAGATCCATGGTGTCATTCCTATATGCTCTCAGCCTAGGATGTTTCACTGTGTATTCTCCATTCACTTGTTTAATAACTAACTCTGAGTCTCCCCTTACGGTTATCCTACGGGCTCCCTTTTTCTTCAATAGATTCAGACCTAGGATTGGAGCCTCGTATTCAGCGACATTATTTGTGCATTTTAAATGTAGGCTACAGGTGTGGCTCTCAGCGTAGTCAATTTCTGTATTGTGCAACCATACCCCTGCCCCTGTAGTCCTTTTAGTACAGGACCCGTCAAATCTCATCTCCCATAAGGGGTTATTCTCATGATTATCGTTGTTTTCTCCCTTACAGCTGGGTTCGCCATTGCGTTGTGTTATAGGGTCCGTACTAGGCTGTGGGTCACTTTGTTCTTCTTGAAATGTATGAGTTTCAGGGATCTGGTCGGATGGTTTTTTACGTGTTTTTTCTCGTTCACTCGGAGTCAGGTCTCCACCGCATATCCTACAGGTTTCATTGCGGTTTTCCTCTTCATTGTCTTCTAAATCCAAAGCAGCCATTATGTTAAAGTCCATGGCTTCTGCCTCTCTATTTGTATCTATGTTTTTGGACTCTGACCCTTCTAAGGATTCATCATTAAAAAAGATGAAGGATTCAAGGTCTGTATGTACAGAATAGACAGGTGAATTTTATGGTTTTTCGGGGCTACTGACTAGGAATTTCATCTGTGTCTCCCTATACAGTTTTCTAAGTTGGCCAAAGATCGGGATTGTGGCATATGAGCCATCCATCTGCATTGTACCCTACATCTTGGCTCCCCATGATCTTGATAGTAGCATGCCATACTTGGGTGGCACATCTGCCACCACAACATCCATGACCATGCATTTTGCTGGGATTTGAGTTAAGCTCATACACAAGTCTTTGATTAGGCCTAGGAATTTTACTCTGCTAGAGTCAAATGAGTATAAGTCTTTGTAGGGTCTGGTTATCTCAAGACCTAGTCTTTCCATAACTACCTTAGGCATTAGGTTGTGAGATGCTCCAGAATCATGCATTGCATTATGCAGCATCTTATCATGAATGTTGAGACTGATATAGAAAGGTGGAACTACCCCTTCTTGAAACTTCCCCTCTATCTTAGGACCAAACAAGAGGGCAGGTTGATCATCATTCAAATTGACCGAGTCACCATTTTCAACTAAGTTCAAAGCTCTCAAAATCTGGCCTTTATATACATCCTGAGTGGCCAGCTCAGAAAGTGGGACAGAGATTTTAATTCTTGCAATCTCACTTTCCAAATTGAAAGGGGACTGACTCTTTGGCATACTCATCTCTGTTTTATTTGCCACTGTCTTAGTAGCTGAATCAATGGGCTGATTCTCATTATGTACAGTGTTTATGTCTATTTTATCAGGAGCACTAACTGCAGTGCTAGTGCTGCTAGCTGGTTTACCTTGTGTATTAGTGTTTTGGTTGTCCTTTTCTCTATTTTTTCCAGAACTCTCAGCTGCTGATTTGTTGGTTTCAGCAGTTTCTTTAGAAGTTTTCTCAGGCCTATTTTTGATGCTAGTCTCAGAAGCTTTGGGTTTGGCAATTTCTTGACTCTTTTTGCTTCTAAGTTCATACTGTTCTCTGACCTACATCATGGCATTTTCAAATCCTAATCTGTAATCTTCAAATTCCAACCATCCCTCCTCCCAACCAGAGGGTGAAGGATGGTCTTCTTCTGAATAACAGTTATGGATTGGATCCTCTGTTTCAAACATATTAATTGTGTTTCCCTCAGACTCTTCTATGATTCCCTCATCTTCATCAAGAAAATTCTCTTGGAATGGGGGAATAACTTGTTGATCTGATTATCTTTGTCTGTTGGGAGTGTTATTGTTTCTCCTAAATTTTTGGTTCTAGTTTTGGTTCCTATTATGGTTACCGACTGTGACAACCATTTTTTCCATCATTTTTTGTAACCTTTCCACATTTTTAGACAACTTATCATAATTTTGGTCAAATGTGGAAGCTACATTGTCATCTCTGTATGTTACCCTTCTTTCAGATTTCAGTCTCTCTCTTTTCTCAATCAGGTTGGCTTCTATGTTTACTGCTCCTTTCTGCATGTCCTCAAATGTGTTGTATTCCTTATCTCTAAGCTCATAGGCCATGTCAGCATCAAAACCGTCAGGTTATTTTTCTAGGGCCATGCCTTGTGGAGGTTTCATATGTGGAGGGAGAGCATTATAGATGCTGTTGAACCTTGTTGTGTAATCGTGAACACTCTCTCCTATGTTTATTTTAAGGTTCATGTATTCTGCTAGGAGTTGGCGAGGATTTGCCCTAGTTTCCCATTTTTTTACGAAGGTCTAATATAGAGCTGGGAGATCATTAATACTACCTGGGGGTAAGCCTTTAAACCATTTTTTCACATCACCCCCTAAGCTTTGTGCAAAGATTCTCATTTTGACTATATCATCATCTATTTCCATGTAGTCAAAGGAATCTTCCATCTTATCTACATGTTGTTGGGTTGTGATGGACTCCTTTGTAGTGAAGTGTGGAATCTTAGACTGATAATCGTTTGGCAAGGGTACTAGAGGCTGGGGTAAAACTAGAGGTGCATACCAAGCTGCCATGACGATGTTTTGATGAGCTAGAGGGGCTTGGGCAACAGGTATATGGATGACAGGGATATTATGACCAGCAGAGGGCTGATGAGAAAACCTGGGGTGACTGAGCCCCAAGTTCTGTATGAAATGTAAATCAGGAGGTGTAGATGTAGGGGTTTGTCTATTCCCAAGGTGTGTACCGCCTTGCTATGGTGAATCAGGAAGCTCAGGGTCTGGCTGGTCTAAGCTACTGAATGACCTAGTTCTAGATAAGCTGTTAGGCTGGTCTAGGTCAAGGTGGAAGTGTGATAGAGTTGTAAGATCCTCTGGTGTAGAATTGGCTCTATGGATGTGTTTGGAAATAGTTGACCTTTTAGGTGTAGGATTTCCCTTGAGGATGCTCTCAGGATTGTCAACTATTTCAGGTGGGTCTGGGTCAGGGTAACCTCTTGTATGAATGGTTCTAGAAGCCAGAATGTTGTTTCTGACCCAGCAGCTTAACCCTACTTGTTACTTCTACTGTGGTTGATGTTGTTAAGGAGGTTGGTCTCCTAGTGGAGTCTAATGTGAACCAAGATAATCAGCAGGCCTACTGATCACCACTGGAGTCTTTGAAACGTTTATGGAATATTGGAGTCGCCAGGTGGAGGGTTTAGGAAGCTTTCGGAGGGTACATTATCCACCACTGTGCTTATGAGATGTCCTCTTTCAAGGATATCTCCCAAACACAGCAAACTCTAACCAGAGATTGACTGGGAGGGAATTTACCATATATGTCACCTCTAAAAGAGTGTGAGATCCGGAGGCTACCTGGCCCTTTCCAGACTCTGTCCAAGAGTATGGGAAAACATAACAAATGGTATAGAGGTTGATGTGTGAATAGGAGGATTTAACTGCCAACCTAACCAGAGATTGTAGGTATTTTGAATGCTTAAGGATGTTTAAGGTGTAATGCACTCAAGATTTCCCTAGCGGAGTTGCCATTATGTTGGTGACAAGACTGGGAGACAGTTTAATGCTTAGCAGTTGCAGGCACTTAGAAATGCCCCAGCGGAGTCACCATTATGTTGGTGACGAGACTGGGAGATAGTTTAATGCTTAGCAGTTGCAGGCACTCAAAAATTCCCCAGCGGAGTCGCCATTATGTTGGGGTTCCCATGTTTTGGCCAGATTGGCAAGACCAAAAGATGAGACAACATCAGAACCACTTTCAGACCTCAGGATCTAGCCCTCCTGGGTCTAGAGAGGGATCTCTCTATATGATCAAAGGTTTATGTCAATGAAGCTCAAAGTTTAAGATGTTCGGCTAGTTATAGGCACAAGGTCTGTTTGTTTTGGTTGCTGGTTATTAGGAAATAAAGGTTCAATGTAAGACCTGGATGAGCAAAGAGGGACAAGGCAGAGGTGAAATGTTTCAGGAAATATTCAAAACCATTGGGAAATGGAGTCAGGAAAGGATTTTCTTGCTAATCAATAGGCAGGCTTTCAATTGGTCTAGTCATCTGAAACTTAGGATCTTCAAGATGATTATGTGATATGGAAATTAGGAGGGAGGAGATAAAACAGATTTAAGAGCACAATGTTACAGATCAGCAAGTTGTACAACGATCCTAGTGGACAGGGCTAACACTAATCCCCAGTGTTCCCAAATCTTCCAACTAAATCTATAACAAGAAGCATCTAAGAACTGAATTCATTTAATTCATACATCAGAGAGCAGGCAATAACATCCACTACACTGGTTAAACCAACTGAAGTCATTTATTAGCTAATACATTCAGAAGAGAAACATAAATGGCAAGGAGAGCAGGAACATAGGGTACCTAACAAGGGTAAATCCTATGCCAAATTTCTGATGTAAGCCAGTAGAAACGAAATGAAATGAACGCAAACACAGAGATAGAAAAACATCACCACTGCTTCAGATTAGGATCCAAAGAAATGTGCTTGTCATATTAAGTAACAATACCAATCAAGTACAATATTGCCGATATCTGAATACTCAGTCTGAAAACATATCCTTCAACCTATCTTACAATCTTTACACAGAGACTGTGTCTCAAAGAAACTACTTGCAGTTCTCTGATAACTGATCAACAACCTTTACAATATTTTCTCATGCATTTTATAGCTGAAGAGAAGCAGAAAAGGTAGGTGAAGAACTAAATGTTGTATTAAACTCTTGAAAAGAAAGAGGGCCGAAGCCCATTCTGCTTTAAATCTTAAGCATTCAATTCCTGTCATTTTTAGGTGGAATAGTGGTCTTCTTTAGGCCTATGCTTATTCTGGATATGAATTTGATGTATTTCGGCTGCAGTACTCCATGGTACTCCTGGTGATTTGAACAAAAATAAAATAAATTTCTGAGAAGTCTGCCATATAAATGCTCTGGTAGTTTTGATCTGCTGTCTGGTGGAAATTTCTTCAGGGACACGGTGTGGAATAAAAACTTCATGGGCACCCTGTACCCAATGAAGAAAAACATTCTGTTGCAGCAAAAACCCTGATGTCCATTGATTTCCGTGTGTTGTACCTTCTGTGTGGTTTCTGGGTCTTCCATCTGATGTTTTGCTTCTCAAACCATAGTATAGGGCTCAAAAACCTTCATTGGCGTGCCCTAACCTCTTTGTTGTTCCGTTTTAAATCTCTGTTGGAGAAAACTGCGCTTTTAATGGCCCCGGGAGAGATGTACAGATTTTTCAGCTTGGTTCTTTAAATGCAGTCATGTCCATCACCTTCATGGGCTTGGCTTCACTAAATGTATCTATGTACATGACCTGTTCTGCAATCTCTGCCATTGTGACAGAGATAACGAGCCATGGCAGTTTTCCCCGCTTGAAACCCTGCAAAACAGCAAACTTGTCAAGCAATCCATGGGCGGGAATGATGGAGGCAGTGTGGATGGAGGAAATGGCCATGTTGATGATGAAATGGAGGAGAAAACGTAGAGAAATGGCGAGAAATGCATAGGTGGAGGTTGGCGGTCTGCGGAGAAAAATAGGAATGAAAAACCTTAAACAACACGAAATTTTCACAAATATATACGATGCATGGGATGACGTATGATGGGTGCATGTGGGGGTGACGTGGCGCGACCGGGCAATGGCTAGGTCGTCAACGGTGGGTCAACAGATCAGGGCTATCTGATCGTGGCAGAGATCAATGGTGGAGGGTGCATCGGAGGGCGATGGACGATGGGCCAGGGGTACGGCGGAGAAGGGTTATCGAACGCGCAACTTTGATGAGCGATGACCGTCGGATGGGTGATCAGAGATCTAACGGCTGACAGCGATATTTCTCGGTATCCTGGGTCGAACGTTAACGCGTGATGATCCGGCGGCTTTGAAATAGTGTCGGGGCCATGTGTCGAACAATGTATGGAATCGCTGGTCAATCGGGGAAAACTGCCCTTCACCCTAAGGCGGTGCAATAGAAACCACTGGTTTAGGAACAATGTGCGGAGGACCACCGGGTGGGAAGATTGATGACCATTGGATCAACACTTTAAATGAACGACGATGGCACGAACTGGGACATGAACAGGGGAACACAGAAGGATGCGAGGTCAACAATCACCGTCCGATCAATAAGATCAACGGTCGATGTTGCACCCGATACACATTGGAGATAGGCACTTTTCAGTGCTGGCAGGTGTTTCCGGCGCTGAGTCACTTGGAGGAAAAGGTGCGGGGGCTAGCAGAAGAGGGGCTAGGCCTATTATAATCTGGAAAATGGGTTTTTAATCCATTCTAATGCATTTTGAAGCCTCTAAAGGGTAACGATAGGGAGATAAAGGGTTAAATAGGCCAAACAAGGGGCATGGGAAGAATTTGAAGGGGATTTTGGGAGATTTTAGAGGATTGACAGGGGAAGATGAGGGAAACAAGGGAAACTCGACAAAGGGGGGCAAAGGGGCAAAAATGAAGGCTCTTAGGAACACAGTTTGTCACAATCAGAGAGGCTTCTTGTATGGAAATCAACAGAGGGGATTACATCACAGGGAAAAGGCACAGAAGACTTCAAGGATGATGTGTCTCCAGGGGAGATGCATTCATTGAAGTCTCAGAAACATTTTAGCCCCTACTTTGCTTGTCAAAAATTTATAGGGAGGCTAACAGGTACTACATCTAGTTCAACCCAATCAACATAATGAGCTGTTATGGCAAAGCGCAAGATGCACTTTCTTGAGACTTGTAATTTTGCATCCTTGCATATCCACCCAAGTGGATAAGGCTTTGGATATGGAATTGTCTCAAGTATCAGCTATTTGACCAAGTCTTATGAGATGAGATTAGCTTGAGACCCACTATAAAAAAGTGTGTCTATCTTTGTGTGGTTTGAGATTATCCTCACATGAAATAGCTCTATCCTCCTCTTTTCATTTTGAGTTTCTTTGTGACAGTTTAATGTGCTAGAACTGGGATTTGTTTCTTGTACATCCTCTTTCCCCTCTATGTTCTTTAATATCATGGCGATAATTTTAGTCTCATCACCTGATTCAAAACCTAAGTCTTGTTCAACAGTTGCTATAGTTTTTCCCTTTTCTTTGGTTTTGTCTTTGTTTTTAGATTTCTTTGGTTTCAGCTCCGGATGAAGCTTCCAACAGTGGTCTTCACCGTGGCTTGTTTTTGAACAGTTCTTGCAAAATAATTTCCCTTTTTCCTTTCTATAGTTTGCAATCCTTTTTCTTCCTTTTCTTTTAAGATCACTACCCTCATTCACATCAAAAGTGTTTTTCCCTCTAGCCTCTAAATGTGTAGCTTGTACAAAACTTCATCTAGACTAGTAGGATTGAACATAAGGATAATATGTATAAGGTAATTATGCAAACCACCTATATATTTCAGCAAAGTATCTTGAATTTTTAAGTCTAACCCTAATAAGAGTGCTATTCTCCTAAATTCTTGGGTATAGTCTCTCACATTTTGTCCCTTAAGCTGTCTAAATTTTTGCCAATTCATTATAGCCTTTTGTAGATGAGCAAGAGGATAAAATTGCTTCTTAATTGCGGAAATAAATTCAATCCATGATAAAGTAATCTTACCATGTTTCTTGATTTCATCCTTGGTCTTGGCTTCCAACCGTACCAATGCTGCTCCATCTATTCTCAACGAGGCTAGTTGTATCTTGGTGTCGTCATCATGAAGGTTTTTAATCCTTAAATAAACTTCCAATTGTCTAGCTTCTCTGCATTGACTTCACCGTTAAACATGGGAAATTAAAATTTGACATCAAGCTTTAAAAAAGGATTTTTACCAGTGGTTTTCAACTTATGTGACTGATTTACCGAAGTCGAGGAAGATGATGTCAAGGAAGAAGATGAAGATGGAGATGGTGGATCACCATTTCCTCCATGTCCTTTCTTAGACTGATCATTACTCTTCTTTCCTCCTGAGGAACCCTCTCCTTCTTTTTGGTTTTTAGACCCTTCTCTAGAAATCCTATCATTTCTTTCTTGATAGAGGATCCTTACCATTTCAGTCATATCCAAGAAAGCTTTTCGGAATACTCATTCTTCCTCCTTGGGATCCATCTCTTCAGGAGCTTCTCCTTCTCTTGAAGAAATTCTTGAAGCTGCTTCTAGGGCTCTTGGAGGTGGTTCTCTGACCCTTCTTGGTTGTGAATTATTTTGTGCACTAACCAAGTTTCCTTCACCTCTCTTGAGTTTTAGCCTAGTAAGCATCAAAACTTGCAAACAAATGACCTAATCTTTGCACAAAAAAAATGTTGAGTAAAAAACTCTAGCTTCTAAGGCTCTAATCCTAAGCTTTGATACCAACTGATCTTAAAATGAAAGTATTTTTTTTGTTGTTCAAAGTATTCATTTCCATTAAATTAAGTGTGCAAAGTGTTTGGATAGTCTTGCAAGTGAAACAAAGTGTTTTTCATAACTGTTTATGAATTTTGGTGTGAGTGAGTGTTGTTTTAATTTATTTTTTAGCAACTTTAATCTGAATAACACAGCAGAATAACTTCACCATAAACACACAGCAACATGATGAGGCAGGTCACCCCTCCTGGGCTACATCTATCGGGTCCAAGGCTCCCAATGAGAATGTCCTTGATATATTATGATGCTAAAATTGGTAATACAGTGAGAAAAAGGCCTAAACAGACCAAACCAGCTGTGAAAATGAATTCAAAACACAGAAAGAAGCTAAGAATGACTCTGATTTCACCTAAAACAGTGAAGTGTAGTCCAATGCAGCTCCATTTCCCTCAAGGCCCTGATGGCTCCCAAAGCTTCTTTGAAGTAAAAATGGTTGAAAGACACCTCTGATGGCTCTGCAACCTATTCTAGTGGCTCCAAAATGCTGAGAATACCCAAAATTAAATAAATAAATAAATAAAATGGCTCAAAAAGGTTCAGTAATGTGAAAGTTATGACCAACTGAAGTTTTGTCCAGTCTGGCCTAAAGAAACTCCACTAAACTTGGGAGAACTGGAGATAGGCCCGCTAACTATGGCAAACTCTTCCCAAAATAGTGTGCTCCGCCTAAATTGTCAGAACCATTAGCATTAACATTTATGGTTAGGTGGTAGTGGTCACATGGACCAACTAAACCACCGCCGACGGAACCGTTTGAGCCAACGGTAAGTAAAACCGTGGCATTTAATTGTAACTGTAACTGCCATCGGGGAACATGTGACCACATCCGCATAACTGTAACCACAACTGTCGAGGTCTAGACATTGTGGTTCTAGGCCCGTGGTTCTATGTAGAGGGGTTTGGCCCCCTTTCCACCCCATTCAATTCTTTGATAAACTTCAAATACATAATGTGACATTGATATGTTAAGAACCAACTTGCAGGCGGGCCGATCGGGCCTGTGGGCTGGCGGCCACCCGACCCGGGGTCGAATCCTGCCAACTCCAATAATTTTTGCCACTGTTATTTCTTCAGTCTTGGGGCCACGTGGCAGCCTCCGGGCCTGTCACGTGGCAGTTGTTGATTGGCCCAAAAACACATAGTCAAAGCAATATCTAATCCGAAGCTGCCAAATGTCGAGCTGTGACTCGCTGCTGAAGGAATATTCCATGGAATATTCTATGGAATATTCCCAAAATATTTTGTCGAATATTCTCAAAATATTTCATGGAATATTCTTGTTTTTTAATATTTTTTAATCAAAGTCAACCCTGGTCAAACTAGTCTTTTGCATGAAATTGTGAATTTTCAAACTTGAATAACTTTCACATACAGTGTCGGATTTGAGTGTCGTCTACGGCAACAGGATCATATCAACGAGGCCTATCCAGTCGTTCTGGTGTCAACCAATTTTGAGCAGTTCCAATTTTGAGAATTTTATTCACTTAGGACATGATCACCTGATCACCTATATTGTCAAAAGAGTTCTTGCTAAGGGCACCTATGAGTTAGTTGATTACGATGGAATTCCATTGGCACAATATAGAAATGGGTTGTATTTGAAACGTTACTATTCTTAATCGTGAGCTTAGTAATTTTTTGTATTATATTGTATATATATGCTGTTGATTTGAATTCACTATCTTAATTTGTTTTTAGAATTTTTCTTGACGTTAGTAATCCACTTTACATTTCATCGCAGATGTCTGAAACTTCGGAACCCTTTGTTGGATATGATGATGGTGCTAGCCGTAGTACGTAGAATCTATCCTCTGCAGCGTGGGACTTTTTCACTCCAAACGGAAAGTTAGTGAGTTTTCAAGGGATTTGTATTGGCAGATCGATGAACAATATTGCTGAGTATAGCATGTTGATCGAACTTCTCTCTGATGCCATTTCATTTGGTATTAACCATATCATCATAAGGTTAGACTCACAACTTGTGGTATTACAACTTACTAGCGTTTATACTATTAGAAATCCAACATTGCATAGATTTTTCCTAAGAGTTTGACTTTTGGAAATATATTTTGATTTTATTCAATATCAACACATTTCCAGAAATTTGAACACATTGACTGATTCTTTAGCTAATCAATTTTTAGATAGACATTTTCAACATATGTAAAGAAAACATTCACATCATTGAATAGGATTGCGCTAAAAATCATATAGATAGATAGTTATAGGTTTTTACAAAAAATTGTGCCCAAGACACATTGGTCATCTGACCTCAAAATTTATGCAAAATGTCACAAGTCAAATAGTGGTGCTCGTGGTAACATGCTATAGATCTAGCTATCCTACGTAGTAACTGCATCCAGCAGTTAGGAACCCCAATAGTGTGTCGCTGCAATCGCATGGGTAGCTCTTCGATCTAGCAATCCGAAATCCCGAAGGTCAAACCTCTATGTACTGCTGAAGCTTAGCCAGAGTCTCAGCCATATCAAGATCTTGAAGGACTGCTCACCCGACAACCCTCTCTACTGGCACATCTGCTTCACGCTCTGGTTCCTCTACCGATTGAACATGACCAACACCTGCATTACATTAAACATTTAGTTTAGTCTTGGGAAAACATCAAAAATAAAAAAACATTGTATAAACCTTAGGAAAATCAAAAACATGGTCAAAACATTCCTATCCATTGCACCCCACTTAGCACCTTCTGGTAATGCTAAATCTGGATCTCCTCAGAAATCAACGCCTGCATATGCATACTTGTCGATGGTGACAATCTGACATCGGAACCAGGTGAAGAATGCAGTCGAGAACACAATGGTAGATTGGCCTGCATGCCTACCCATGAGTTCTACCCATCTCTGCATCTATGGATCTCTAGGATTAGACAAATTCAGTGTCACATGTTTTGGCTACATCAGTGGAATCCGTTTCAAGGCGAAGGATATAAGGATAGAACCATAACTGCAATTCTTCTTCCTTCCTCCCTTTGCTTTATTTATTTGTTCCTTTATCTGAGAAAAAACAGCTTCAAACCAGTTGAAGACTGTTGGATCCAAGCACTCTAGCGCGTAATGCATATACAATCTATTCACTACATTTAGTGTAATGGTGCCAACAAGTTTTGCGATCGTGAAAAGGATAGTTCTCAAAGGCAAATCTGTAACATCCTGGATGTTTATCTTTCCATATTTGCTTGGCTCTGCCCCTAGATAACAATGTTGCAAAACATAATCTCTCACTGTCTCTCCTCCAACAATAGACCCTGAGAGCGAAATAGGCAAGCCTCTCCTTGACAAACCTGTAAGAAAGTATACATCCTCGAATGTTATGGGAACCACTTAATTCTTAATATGAAATGCCTCAATAGTTGGATCCCATGCTCGAACTAAAAACTCCAATAGTTCTATTTGTTCCCTCATCCCTGACAACCTAAAGTAATTTAGCAGTCCGCACTCTCTTAGGGCTCTTACTGTACAGGGATCATTTAGGCCAATAATATCCTATTCTTCATGTTCTCTTTCCCTCCATGTAATTTTCATTGTAATCTGATGGAAACTTGAAATACAACCATAAGAACCATTAGATTCTATTCATTGCAAAAAAATAAGGCAGATTTTGGGCATAATGCAAAAAAACAAAAATCTAGATTCCCCCCAACGCACTCCCTAACAAGAGACAATGTGTTGTGTATGCAAGTAGCCTTCAATTTACTTGCTATGCAACGCAGGTTTCGACATCCAAGGGTGCGTTTCCCTTTTTTTGGGAAACATTTACCCTAGGGACCTCAAAACCCTGAAAATTTGCATAATTTGGAAATGAAATGATTATTGAAGGAAAGAGGAGGTTCATATCACTAACTTGGATCAAACGGCAACAAAATTCGTCCACAAAAACGATCACAATCAGCAGCTGAAGTTCAGGGACAAAATCAAGTTTAGAGCTCCAAAATGCAAATGGTAACTTTGGAATGGTAAAAATGAATAGTAAAACTACTTTTAATAGTCATTTAATTATTTGTGAATTAAATTTATTGCTATGACTAGGTTTTGTTATGTTTTTTTATCATGAAACATGTATTTTTAATCCATTTGATGTTGTTCTGAACATGTCTTACAACTGATGAACAGATTAGTCGTGCAGATTTATCTCAAGAAAGATTTGACCACAAAGCATACTTTTTTTCCTTATTTTTTGAGCTTTGTTAAAAACGAAAAAGGATTTGAAGCGCACTTTTATCTCTTTTTCGAGCTTCGATAACAGTGAAAAAGGAACCCCTGGAGTCTTCTTTCAGCTCTTTTTAGATTCCGATAATGTGAAAATATTGCCGAGCACTTGTCTTTTCGAGCTCGTAAAAGTAAATGAATTTATATCTAATCTGTTTTTCGGACTGAGATAGATCATTTACGAAAAAGGAATACCTTCGTCAAACATGACTAAAGAGGTTCTCAGATATTATTTTACACTTTTTTGGATCTGAGCGACAACTTTACGAAAAATTACTTTTGGAGTTTTCTTTCGTCCTCTTTTTCAAACTCTCTAAATATGAAAAAGGATTGGATTGTCACCGTCGTTAAGCTCTTTAAAACATAAAATAGTTACGGGCTTGTTGATCATGGCAAGAATCAAGTTTCATTCATCACTAGACTCGTTAAATTATTAAATAGCAAAACTTTATTCACTCAAAGGGTTGAATTATAGATCAAGAAAATGTTATCCTCCTCAAGCTTGTTAAAAAATAAAGAGGTATTGGTCGAAAAATGACCGGGGAAAATTTGGGAAAAGTGAGTAGAATTCTTTATGGTAGAAAGTCGCTCTTGAGCATGACACTTCACTCCATGTCTGTAATTGTTTGGGTTGGGTAATATTCTTGACGGTTCATTCATACCTATGGTTTATCATACCTTCACTTTGGTTTTGGGTCAATGTTTCCAACTCATCTCAGTGTCACCGATATGTTCAAGAGAATTCATCGAGTGAAGATTCATCCTTCTGCAATACTCATAAAACTTCATTCTCATGACCGTCATCCCTGAAAATTGCTATATCAAGTCATACCTTTTTCTCCGAAATCAGTAACTCCCATTTTGTAATAAGGTGGCTTCCTGTCGACGAAAAATCATTATCCAGGAAGTTCACTTAGAAACATTTGATTCCAGTACCATGAGGCTTGTTACAGCATCGACAAGATCCACACTTTCGGACTTTTGACCGAAATATTTTGTTTGGCGTTCGACATCAAATCATCTATTCAAGCCTTAAGAAATGTAGTACAGTACCTTGAGGGCCATTGACATTAATGGTGGTTCTCTCATGTTTGTTAATAGCTCACATCATTGGCTGGTAATCAAACGATGTATTTCCATGTTCGACTACAAATCATATATTCGCATGGATAGACTTGTACCCGAATGATCGAGTGAACGAGATAGGAAGACCCCGGATCTAGTTTTATCCATCCGAGCTGCGATTTCAGGATTGTTGTACACATCATCTGTATGGTGACCTTACATACAGATCGTCATCTGAACATGGGCCTATATCTGTAGGCATGTCTGTACTGGGCAACATTCCAATGTAGACAAATTTTTCAATTATGTACATGTTACTAGATTGTTTATGTGTTGAACATGGGAATGCCTACCCTTAGAAATTATGATCAAGGGGATATATCATGATGTAATGTATTGTAAGATTGATGCAGGTCGCCACTCTGCTTCATCTGCAGCCCATCACAGTGTAAAGCATCTCAATCAAAATGTTGTTATTATTATTATGACTTCATGCTTTAGGGGGAAATTGTTATAGGTCAATTTGGGCACCATTCCCAATGACCTGGTTAACTGGGCATCATCTCCAAGACCAATGAATAGGATCTATCATCCCCTATCATTTCAGTTGTTATATTCCCTAAGACAAAGAACAAGACAAATCATTCAAGACTTTCATCCGCAAAGGTTTCCAAGATTTGAAGTTTATAATATATCATATGAGAGCTCATTAACGCTACCTCTAAAGGGACCAAGTGTGTTGCATATGCAGGTATCCCCATGCAAGGCTGCTATGCAAAGAACTTCTTGACATTCATGGGTGCGTTCGTCACATTGGGAGTGAAATTCTCATTGTTCCAGAATCTCCACTTGGCCAGTGCCTTTTGGAAGAGTTCATATGTGTCAAACTTCGAATCCATGTGTCCATTTGACATCTACAAGATCGGGAAAATGTCTTGCCTATTATTGGAAATTCATTAATTGTAAAACTACCTTCAGCTCCTTTATAAATTGAGCACAGATCTTAGTGTTTTGATGAGGAAGAATTTGTGTAGAGAAATGTTGGTGGAATTTCAATTAAGGAGTTGATTTGAGTGACATATTGCTGGAGATATATGCATTGTGATGAGGATGGGATACTGCTGGAGATGGTGACAAAAAATCAATCACTGGGTTGTAACCTCCCCTTCTATCATTAATAAATATTACTTCTTATTTTTCCCTAAATGCATCTGTATAAGCTTTGATTTTCCATATCATGATTTATTATTTGATGTATATGGTTTATGCTTTATTGATTTAGCTAAATAACTTGAATAGACATCTGTATTATTGCTATCTCTTGTTTTTTAGTGTTCATTCTTGTAGGAAATACTTTTCGCATCCGGTTGGAATTTGAAGTTACAGCAAAAGCGATAGAAGGAGACTTTGGAAGCGCTTGGATCCCAAGTAAGCTTCTTATTTCATTTTGTGTGTCTATTTACAGTTAGGAAAGATATTCGTAAAGTCTTTGACCTATTGTTCTGTATTAGCACCTGTCTAGGGAAGAATGATTTATCCGTAATTCATAATTCCGCATAACAAGGGATATCATAAGAGTTTTGAATTGTTGAAGGAAAATATGGTCATTGCGCCCATACTAGTAATTCCAAATTGGTCTAAGGTGTTTCATGTGCATGTTGATGCCTCATGTATCGTGCTCAAAGCTATTTTAGCACAACCAGGAGTTGGAGAGATTGATCACCCTATTGCCTATGCCAGTTGAAAACTCTCATGCAAAATGGAATTATTCAACCATAGAAAGAGAAGGATTAGAAATGGTGTATGTGCTTCAGAAATTCTGCCACTGCCTGTTAGGAGGGCATTTCAAGATGTTTACTTATCACTCTATTTTAAAATACCTCATCAATAATCCTGTGTTGGGGGGGAAGATCTGCAGGTGGTTGTTACTATTCCAGGAGTATGACTTTGAGATCATTATGAAACCAGGAAGACTAAAAGTTGGGCCCGGCCATCTGTCGCGCATTGAGACTGGTAAAGAACCTACGAACCTAGAGGATGGATTACCAGATGCGTAGTTGTTTGCGATCAAGGTAGTGGACAATCACTTCCCTAATATTATTCAGTTCCTGACTACTAGATGCACGCCTGAAGAATATACTGTACAGTAGAATAAAGAGCTTGTGGCGCATGCAATAGACTTCACTATTATTTCTAGCCAGTTGTACAATATGGGTGCAGACGAAGTGTTGCGAAGATATGTTTTAGAATATGAAAGGTGTGCAATATTAGATTAAGCTCATGGAGGGGTTGTCAATGGTCACTATGCAGGGAACGCAATCGTACAAAATATTTTGCGAACTGGGTTATGGTGGCCCACATTGCAAAATGATGCCTATGTGCATTGCTGCTCATGCGATGTATGCCAGAGAACTATAAAGTCATCACGCAAAGACGAGATGACCCTTCATCAACAGATGGCACTGTAATAATTTGAGAATGGGCCATAGACTTTGTCAGACTTTATTAATCCTCCAAGAAAGAAGAGTGGTGCACGTTACATAATCATTGTGACTGGTTATGTAACCAGATGGGATGAAGCTAATATTGTGAAGGATGGTAATGCAGATATCGCTGCACAGTTCATCTTCGAGAATATTCTGACCCACTTTGGATGTCCTAAGATTCTAATAAGTGATCAAGGTATGCACTTTGTGAATGAAACCATTGAAGCATTGACAGACGAATTCCAGATTCATCATCAGAAGAGCACTCCCTATCACCTATAGGCGAATGGTGCGGTGGAAGCGTTCAACAAAATATTGGAGATTATGCTTACCAAGGTGTGTAATGCTAACCAGAATGATTGGTATGAACGCGTACCTGTAGTCCTCTGGGAATATCAAACCACATGTAACAAGTTCACTGGAAGACACCATTCAGGATGGTATATGGGCAAGAAGCTGTGTTTTCAATGGAATACATTGTTCCCAGTCTCCGCATTGCAACATTGACAAATATGGCAGAAGCAGATGTTATGGAGGAACGGTTGTTGCTATTTGTCACACTTGAAGAATATTGATTTATTTCCAATCTCCACCAGCAAGTTCAAAATGCATGTGAAAAAGCATGGCATGATAGGCACGTCAGGAAAAATGTGTTCAAGGAAGATGATTTGGTCTTGTTGTATGACAACAATTTTGTGCACCACCCAAGGAAGTTGAAGATGCATTGGCTAGGGCCATATATTTTTAAGGATATCACTCATGGAGGTGTAGTGTGCTTGGCCACACTGAGAAGAGAATATCTTCTTGGGTATGTCACTAGAAATTGATTGAAGCCCTACAGGGATGACCCTATCCCTACGCACACCAAATGACTATATGGCTAGAGTATTGGATCTGTGCAGAAGGGATGATAGATGCACAGAAAGGCATGACACACACATGGTAGCTATGCAACTAGGTTGACTGGGTCGCAGAGGTGCCAAAATCTAGCCGTTGGAACAATAAATATGGAAAAGACAGTTTTAGTATTGTTTAAGGGAGCGTCTAGACTACAATTAATGAGGGTATTTTTCCAAATTTGGAACCATTTTTTCATTTATGGAGACACATTAATGCATAAGGGACCATTGAGGATGTGAAAAAACTAAAAATATTACCTATGGGGTGAAAATATTTCCATTTACTTTATATGTGAATTGGTGATCTTGAGCTCTTTGATTTCTACATCTTATTCAATGTCCATTTCTGATTTGGATCCGATATTTGAGGAGGATTTGCACCATAGGGGTCTTGGTTACATTATCCCACTAAGAATGAAAACTATGTGCCCAAGAGAGGATCCTTTTATGCCAATGGATCTTGTTACGTTGGTCATTGAGACGCCTGCGCATGCAAAGACTAAGAAGGTTCAGACATCAGGGACCTGTAAATCACCTAGGGAGAAGACTCCAAAGCCGCACTCCACTGCAGTTGAGCACTAGAAGAAACCCATGGTAGAGCTCCCTGAGACCATCATGGAGGAGGAGGATGTGGTCTCAGTGGCCCCATTCTCACAGTTTCCGACTTATGTTGCACTGCGCAAGGCCTCTGTCAAGGTCCTGAAGGATCTAAACAAAGTGTGGTCAACCATTAACATGCCCTTAATTCTTGAAAATGTCCCAGTTGAAGGAGATATGTTCGCTAAAGTGCCACAAATCAAAATGGAGCATTGGGACATCATAGATGTTGATAATTTTCCTGAGCTTGCGCCTAAGCACTATCTAGATCATGTGCCCTATGAAGGGGGCCTTGTGCACCTAGAGCTGCATTGATGGGTATTGGCCTTGCACAAGGCACGGATTCTGAACTTATTGCAGGTCCCACATTTTGGGCACAACCCGATAAACGATATCTATGTGCGCCAATTGCTCACACTAGTACACGATGAAGCATTATGGTTGGGAGAGCGCATGCCTATAGATGTTGCATTGATCCATCGGATCACCAACCTGCCTCACCAAGGTGCAGATCCCATGGCTGACTTTGGAGGAAAGGCACAAGAAAAGAGGGTGGCAGACAAAATAAAAATGAAGTACCAAGTGTCATGCCATATCAGAATGTTCATATTAAGTGAAATCAATGATCCAGCTGTGAAATTCGGGATGCTCATCTTGGCCTGCAAGATTATGAGAAAGTGTAGACCTAACGAGGTTCTTGCGCATGTCATTGCCCTTACAAGATAGTGCGAGAAGGGAGTAATTTATAATTGGGCTCAATATTTATGCATAGAGTTTTTGGAAAACGTGCGTGAAGCACAAGAGGAGGGCAAACACTTCTATTATTCTTGGCTCCTGCTGCTAATAGCCCTAATTGTATGGAAGACCCCAGACGAAATGCAGTTTCTGGAAATAGAGCCACAGATGTGTGAAGCTGCGTGGTACACAACATTGTGGAATTCTTCCGTCCCCACACACATCATGGAAAATAAAATATTCTAGGTATTGTTTGACACCTCACTCTTTTAGGCAGTACAATCCAAGCCAAGGTTATCTCCAAATTTGTACGACCAGTAGAAGATTCTTGTTGATTTTAAGGCCACTTTCCACAACATTCACATGTGCACGAAGGGCACAATCGAAGGAGTGTGGTACTAATTCCCCTATCTCGTCACTGAGGATGATTTTCTTTGTGTCATTACAGAGTGGCCACCAACTTGGCTGGATCCAGGTGCATCAACTTCTATTCCGAAGACGCCTACCATGCCTTGCACTAGTATGAAGACTATTGAGAAGACTACAGAAAAAGAGACCACGCCGACTACAACCAGTGAAACAATTGATTTGCAAACAAATATTGCACCTAAGAAGAATGGTACCATGCCAAAAGAGACAGAGGAGTAGGTGGAATCTCAAACCTCCAAGGGCACAAGGCACGGTTCTCAGGCTGCAGGAGGATCAAGGAAGAAACAAAAGGGCTCTAAGGTCAGTGGAAAGGAAAAGCTGACATTGACCGAAGATGATTTCAACCAAATAGCTACCATGGTTACAAAAAATACTGAAGATATGTGGACAGACATAGAGGCGCAGTACAAGGTTGTGCTCGATGGGGTACAAGTTGGTATTTAAGAGCTCAAAGTTCAATCGAGCTTGATTCAGGCGAGCATTGCACAAGCGAGCTAGATGCAAGTGAGTGTGCATGCAAACAACGTGAAACAACTCAATACAGTCCTACCTGCCACTGGGGGCAGTCGTCTTAGTCAAATCCCTAATTCAGTCATCCATGTAGAATAAATCAGTGGGCGTGCGCAACTACGAGGTTGCGGTGATATCAATATTAACTTTTCTTTTTTCCCTGCAAAAAAATTACATATTATCCACATTATGATTGTGGATGAGCTCCATTTCTGTGAATCTCATGCCTACACAACTGGATTAGAGTCGCAGCAGCAGGCTTCCAAAGCTCACCAAAAATAGCAGACTACAAAAAAATCATGTCACGTGGCTGAGGCTCAGCACGATTCACTTGAAGAAAAGATCAATCAAGTGTGAAGTGACGTGCCAGCAGTCCCAACCATAGCAACCCCAGTAGAGAAATTAGAAGGGCTGGCTCCTACATTGAAGGCCTTACGCACAGGGGTTCAAATTTTCTAGGTTGAATTTGAACACTAGATTACTGACTTACAGTTAAAATTGCAGCCAAAAACCCCACCATAAGTCAAAGCAAAGAGGGTTGTCGAGGCAAATCAGGCTACTGATAGCATCATTGTCATAGTCACACAGTGCGGTCAGCTCTTGGATGAGGCCATGGGTGTCTGGACTTTGATTCAGAATGACCCTATGGTATAGTAGCTGCGCAATGATTTGCGCGTCAAGGAACAACAATTTTCTGATATTCAGATGGCGACGCCCACCCTCGTCGTTGGACAACACCTCGCCTGCCTACAGGAGGACCAAGTAATTCAAAATTAAATCGAGGACCTGCGCCGAAGGAAATAGCTGCTTGAGGAAAGGATGTAGCTGTGGGCCGAGGAGGCTCTACATCTGTCACAGACATTGGATGGTACACTAAAGACCCTTCAACAAACTCAGCGAAGCATTGAAATGGCCACTAAAGGGCCACTACAAAGAAATTGGTCATTGAAGCATAGGGAGCTATTGTGTAGAGTCTTGAGGTGATGTTGCCACTGAAAAATTTTGTCACTGCTATTATGAGGAATTATTAACTACGGATAAAACACATTCCCTAAATATGGTACTATGCATTTAGAACAACAGATCAAATCCTTTGCATACACTTTATCTAAGAGTAAATAGACCCACAAAAAGATAGAGGAACCTACTTGTGATCCAAGCACTTCCTATTCTCCTTCTGTAGCTTCCAATCCAACTTAGATCGCCAGACTAGTTCCTGCAAGTATAAACACTAAACAGTAAAGAGATTGCAATATAAAGATGCCTATTTATATTAATCAGTTAAATTGATTGAACATGAAATATATATATTAGTTAAGAATCCATCATATGAGAAATAGAAACATAAACAGATACATATATGGGAAAATGAACAACAATCTTTATTAATGAGTAGAAGGGGGAAGTTACAACCAATGATCGATTTGATGTCACCAGCTCCATCATCATCCCAGCCTCATCACAATAAACATCTCACCAGCAGCATATCACTCTGTTACACGACATTTTGTCACCGCCCCTACAATCCCCATCTTGCACATTGGAGGACCATTTTTGTGACTTCTATGTAGTGTCATGCCTTGCAAAAAGTGTCATTCCATCCCTTGCCATGAGAAGAACATTTCCTCCGTTGACTATTCCTGGAGCAAACTATTAAAAACATATGATTTTGGGTTGGTGTTGGTAGGAAATTATGGCTCACGCCCATTGGTGCTCTATCTCAGTGGACTACCCACGCCGAGTTGTTTTTGGAAATTTTTTTAAAATAGAAGTGAAGTTTCCATTCCCAACCACTTCGTTAGAGGAGTTAGCATGGGTTGTTTGACGAACACCTTCCTTTGGCTTCTTGCATAATGTTCCAATTTTTTCTTCAATAAATTGGAACATTAATTTTTTCCTAAATTCATTTAGGAGATGAATGGGTAAGGAAGCCCAATGACAATAAAACATAAATAAAATCCCTCTAGTATGGAATGGGATCAGCCATGGAACTAGATTTCACACCCTCATGTGTGAAAGGAGATATTTGCAAAGAAGGTTGACCAAGTCAACCAGCGCAGGGTATGAGGTGGAAAGCACTAAATGGGATAGTGCAGAGATAAAGCAGGGAAGCTTCTAGAGGAAGAGAAACCCTAATTCGAAGTAGGGCATGGAGAGCCTTCACTTGCTATATATGGAGAGGAGGAGAGCCATTGCTATTCATGCATATGTTTATGATTTCATGTCTATTCAGACATTGAGCATTCTTTGCTGCTTAGCAAGAATTTCCTGGAAACTCTTGTTTAGGATTTCCTCACCTTCTTGAGAGGCATCTTGAAGGTTGGTTCTTCATTCTCCACATCTCTTGGCTGAAGGCAAAAGCATCCTCCTCCAGGACAACGTTATTGCTGCAGCAGCATAATACTGTGTTGTAGGGTGTTGCAGTGGAGACTCCACAACACCTCTTCCATTTCTTGTTTTTTAGAGGGAGAGTCTTTCTTGCCTTTGGAGGATCAGTTTGGAATCCTTGGAGCTTATTTTCAAATCTTGGCATCAATCCAACTCATATTCATGCCCCTACTACGTATTTTTCTCCGGTGACTACGTTATTTTCATAGTGAAATTGCTGCAGGGTTTTGCAGATTGATTGGAGGGTGAGATCTAAAGTGTAAGGATCAACCTTCCACTTTGGAGATCCATTGGAGAGGGTTTACTTCAGATTGTTCATCATCTTCAGCCTTCTCTATTGAGTTCCAGATTTGAGTTGCAGCAGCTGCCCAGCAACTCCGGCATTTTTGCCATTTTGTATATTTCAGCCAATCCTTTGGAGGATTGATGTATTTTTTCTTCTAAGGGTTAGAGCTTTTCTCCCCTATTGTATTTGAGCCATATATTGTCATATCCATGTATTGAAATCATTTTGGAGTAGTATTCTATCATAGACTGCGTCCTCATAGCCTGGGTTTATGCAGAAATAGCAGTGTTCTTTCATATTCATGTACATGTATTGTTGAGGCTTGCATTGCCCTTCTTGAGAGGTTGTTTCCTCAAGACTTGTACTCTCTTTTGCTGCTATACATTATTCTTGGCTATATGTTCATCTTCTTGGCTCACATCTTATTGAATAACGTTGTCTCTTCATGGTATGCTCATGTATGTGTTTGCATAATGTTGTAGCTCACTTTTGAGTGGGATTCTTCAAGCAGCTCTATAGACAGAGTCTGAAAAGGGCCAGATAGCCTCCGAATCTCACACTTCCTTGAGAAGGTGACACATCTGGTAAATTCCCCTTCAATCAATCTCTAGAATAGATTGCTGATTGTTGACATTCCTGAAAAATGAACATCACATCTTGTTTCCTACATTTTAGAAACCTCCCAAAGGACAAGGCCTCCTTTCCACCATTTGAGGGATACCAACATCCTCCTCCTCTCCTATAAATACATCTCTCTCACATAATTGCAACTAGATGAAAATTTTGTACAATAGCTGAAATGGTTGAATAGTTGAACAGTTTGATATAGTTGGTGTGAGATAGAGCAGAGAGAGACCTATTGTCGAGAGAGATTCTAGGCTTCTATGATACCGTGGATAATCCGGTTTCTGATAACAATAACTATAACCACGGAAGTTTAAAAACCAGAGTCTATGCTTATTTCCTCGCCAAGTCCAATTCCCCGACGAATGCTTGAGAAGCATTTTGACTGGACCCACTGAAGGAGGTTGCAATGTCAAGGCTCTTTTGGTTGTAAAATATTGCTATCTTCTTATTAATACATGACTGATGTTTTGGTTCCCATTTTGCATTTGATATGATTAACCTTGTGCAATATGTTTAGTTCTCCTTGACTAATTAAATAGTTATGAATGCAAGTATTGTTTCGTATGTTACTATCATTCTTTGATCCTTGTGCAGGCATATAATTACCACCACTGAAGGACTGTGACATGTCATGACGAAGATCAGGAGACTACTGCCATAGCTATGACAACTGTGTTGGAACAAAGGTGGGACATCTATCCCGACTTAGTTTCATTCATTAACTAGGCATCGAGGCATTAGCATGTCCTCTTGCTACTAGACCCACCCTAGGGCTAGAGGGATTTCCTCTATCCACAGAGGGGATTTACCTACACAACGTACTCCTATCACTCTCTCAATTGAGAATCCAACAACATTTATTTACCAAATTTCTTCCTTCACTAGCACTAGGATTTGTGCTCAATTTATAGGGAAACTGAAGGTAGTTTCTCAATCAATTACTTTCTAATAATAGGCAAGACATGTTCCCAAGATTAGAGGTGTTAGATGGACACATGGATTCAAATTTTGACACATATGGACTCTTCTGGAAGGCACTGGACATGTGGAGGTTCTGGAACAATGAGAATTTCGCTCCCATTTGACCAACGCGCTCTTGAATGTTAGGAAGTGCTTTGCAACGCACCCTTGAATGGAGGGAGTTGCATATGAAAAGCAGTTAGTCCCTTGAGAGGCAGTGTTGGTGAGCTCATAAGTGATATAACATATACTTCAAACCTTGGAAACCTTGCAATAGAGGTCATGAATGGTTTTTTCTTGTCTTAGGGCATGTAGCAACTGAAATGATAGGTGATGATAGACCCTATTTCAATGGTCCTGGGGATGATGTCCATTTTGACCAGGTCATTGGGAATGATGCCAAAATTGACCTATAATAGTTGTGCTCCAAGAAAAGATGAAGGAGAAGACCCCACAATGACTTGGGATGAGTCACAAGTTTGTGTTGGGGGCCTCTTGGAGCGAGGTCCCGTGGGGTACATTTTTGAGTAATTTTTTGTATATAATTTTTCATATGCACATTGCGCGGAAAGGTCAAGGGGATTTAGGGCGGGTCAAATTCCCTCTTTTATGTAAATGGGTTGTAAGGGTAAACTATGGGCCTCAAACCATTGTTTGAGACCATAGTATCTGCGCGTTGAATAGATATAAATAGACAGATAGAGTCTAAGAAAGTAGTCATGTTTTGATGTAAGAAATTTTTTTATGCATCTATGATACACTTCCATAAGTCTGGGTTTTTGGGTAGAAAGTCTCCTGCAGACTGTGTGCATGGAGACCTAGTCCTAACTGTGTGCGGACTCTGTTGGTTGTGTGCACAAAAGGGTAATTGTAAGGAGAAATTCTGATTTTACTGCACTGTTGAATCTAATACAAAGATTTTTTTTGGTGAAGCATTTTTGTTATGTATCTATGTTATCTGTTTAATGATATTACTTTAAGATTTCTTTACTTCTGTTATATTTGCGTGAGTAAATATATTCTTTATGCGTGAATATATGTTGATGGTTGAATATATTAATAACTCTGCTTAATTTATTTCACATTGCGAAGATCTAGTTCTGTTATTATATATATGCAACAAAGTAGATCTATGATTCATCTGTATATGTGTTATTTGTGTCTATGACAAGATGATCTGATAAGTATTGCTCTGTATTTGCATGCATATATTTCCAATCTACAATAAGTTCTACATTAAACCTGTTTAGGGCTAACCCATTAAATTCTTCCTCAGGGTTTGGAAACCTAGTTCCAGCACCCCCCCATACAGCTTCAGGTGAAACTTTGATTTGTGCAAGCAGGTCATTGCCGAAAGGGCTAGTAGTTGGAGAGTTTGTTGGTTGCTGGGTCAGGACCCCTCAAGCCAACATGTACCAATCCAACGTGTGTTCTTGAAATGCAGTAGCCAGTTTCAATTTCTTAACACTATCATTATTGATATGTTTTATTGTCCATACAACATCTGTGATGAACCAAAATTGGTCAACATCTTCATTTCCAATGCCCTTGAAATTCTGTACCCTGATGGAAGTAGCCATATCATCTTCTGGAGGTGGATATGGAGGTGGAGGTGGAGTGAATGACTTCTTAGAGTGAGGTGAATTTGGGAGTGGACTGGATTGCATCTGAACTAAGGAAAATGACCCAAAATTACCTTGATCTTGCAATCCCTCTTCTTCTGAGTGCACAGATTCAGCAGAGCTACTTGTTTCAAAATTCTTGTTGTTGTCAGATTTACCTTTGAGAGGGATATAAACAAAACCCTCTTCTATATCTACTCTATATTTTTTTCAGCTGTGCGTAGTCGTGCCTCTTCAAGACATTCACTTAATGTGGCTACACAAAGTACCATTTTCACATAAAATCATTTTAGTCCACAATTTCAATGAGCACAAAAAATTAACACTAGGGCCCTTGAAAAATATCCTTTCAACTCAGAATACGATACAAAATTATAAATAGAAAATTCAGTCACAAACCCACTTAGAACACTATCAATCCAATAATCTACTGCGTCGGTAATTTTATTTCTATATTTCTCCAACTGCTGAACCAGCTCAGGAGTCCACTTGGTGATCGCGTCGTCCTTTGTGCAGGTCTAAAATTCAATCAGCTGAGATAACCACTCGTGTAACTCAATCGCAAAGGAATCAAAGAAAATTTTGTGGACCTCTGTGTAGATATACCTTTGCTCTCGATCCTTAGTAGATAATTTAAGGTTTCAATTTTATTGAATTGCAAACTCGCGCACCTTCTTATCAAGCCAACCTTTCATTTCGTTCTGTGTAGGATGCCACAACATCAAATCTCCCTCAAAATGATCCCGTTTTCGGCAATGGAGCCATTTTTTGGCTTAAGGGGTTCTGAGCCAGGTTCAGAGCATTCTGCACAACCAACAAAACCCTCCAACTATTGGCCCTTTCCGCAGTGATCTTCTTGCACAGACCAAAGTCTCACTTGAAGCAGTATGGGGAGGTGTTGGAACTAGGTTTCCCCACCCTGGGGGAGCTTTTGATGTGGATCCCTTCCTTAATAAATATATATAATGCCTACAGTCCTGCACACAACTTCACAGGAACCAGATCTAATGCAGACAACCCTTACTTCAAGACAAAAGTGCACAAACAGACCATTATACTTTATCCCGATCTTAGCATAATAAGAAGAAATGTACGAGTGAAAACATGTAGATCTAGTCAACACAGAGAATTCTAATAGCTAGTTAACCCAAATAATTGCGCATTAATCATAATAGATATATAGCTTGAACAGATAGAAAATACGACAGATATAAATAATCACAGAAGTCGCATAAAGATCAGAGTTCACCCAAAATATCTTCTTTATTAATAAATCTTCAATTCAATACAGCTCTTCCGCATGCACACAAAGTAGCAGGGTTCTTTCACACATCTCAGGACCTAGGTCTCCACGCACACAACCAGTAGGATCCTTTCTACCCATACTAACAATTCAGATCAACAATCCAAAACATAAAACATAGACATATATCAATCTATTCTACTACCTTACTCGACTTGACTCTTACATATTTATAGTTCTTTGACGCACACATAAAATGGTCTCAAACCATGGTTTGAGACTCATGGTTTCATTTTTTACCCATTACAATGATAAAGGATCTTTGACTTGCCCCAAAGCCGCTTGACTTCTACGCGCAACGCGTTTTTTCAAAACTTATCGAAAATTCAACCCAAAAATAATTTACCCCCAAAGGACCTTGCTTCAACAACAAACAAAACCCTAACCCAAGGAGATGTAATGCCAAGAGTTTATGGGCCTCGTTGGGGTTAGTTGGGCATCCAACTTCCAAGGGTTGCAACTTGGTCATATAATATTTGTTTGACGTGTATGATACCTTGTTGGAAATATCTCTCCGAGGATTATAGCTGCTGATGCGATTTCTAAGATATCATTGAAGGAATCATGCTCAAAAAATGTCGTTTCGTGCCTCAAAACAGCTCTGAAAGTTCAAGACCTGAAAAGTTGTTAAAAATAGTAAATAAGAAAAATAATGAAACTAACTAGGTGGAATAAGTGGGTGGCCACCAATATCCACTAGGATCAGCTTTCATCTCTTCTCCTATTTTGTGATGAATCATCTCTTCCTCTTGGAGCATTGTGGCTTTCAAATCTTGATGTATTTTTCTATTTTATTTTCAACCATATTTTTAAACTCTTTAAAATATTCAAATACATCACTTTTCTTTCTCATGAAGTTGACCCATGTATATTTTTTACAATCATCAATCAATATCAAGAAATAATATGCTCTAGCTAATGAACTTGTTTGCATAGGACCACATACATCTCTATGCACAAGTTCTAGAATATCCCTTTTTCTTTTATCTATATGGGTAGGGAAATCTTAACTTTGCATCATCCCTAATGCGCACAATTTGTATGTGTAATATTTATTTTTAAGTATTGGAATTCCTTCTACCATTTCTCATTTTGAAGTTGCAATAGATCATGTTAATTAATGCGGTCATACCTTTGGTCCAAAGAACTTTTGATGTTGTCTGTCGTTGTTGTGGATACTAACGCTTGATGACTTTTGGTTGTCATATTAATCTTATATAAACCTTCAAATTTATCTCCTAATGCATTGGCCTTGAAGTGATCTTGCATATCTTTCACCACACAATGTGAATTTACAAATTCTACCTTCTGTAGAGCTATAAAAAGGGTCTCTTTCACCTCTAATTACCTCACATTAATATGTCAATCCGGGAGCGTTTTGTTATTCCAAAGAGTGTCTCAGTCCGAGGCTATCACTTGTCAGAGTAATGCTAGTAGTACAGTGTTTAAGAAATACAAGAGTAAACGGATACTTGTCTGTAACTAAATTACTTCAAAAGAATAAATCACACATTCAGAAAACTCAACAGCTTATCAGTCAAGGGTTCGGCAGCGATAACCCATCCCTTCGGAAACTGATGGAAAGGAAATTAGAGCATAGACCACGGGTCTGGAAGCTAGACAGTGAATGCCAAAACTCACTACAGCCTCAGATCATCTCTCACACCAAAACAACAAATGCGGGTAAATGGAACAGCAAATAAAGAATTGAACAGAAAATCTGGAATGGAACAGTAATTCTAAAATGGAACAGCAATCGAACAACTAAATCTCGCGAGTCGTAACCAAACTTGATCTATTAACCCAAATGCACTCTTTGCGATCAAATAACAATCTTTCACTCTTAAGGCAAATCACGCGAAACACACTAATGGAACAGCATTAACTATTTGATAAATTATAGAACAGCTCTAGTAACTCATATACGCACACAACACGCTGAAATAGTAATCTTAATTAACAGGGATACGACTGTGCTCCCAAATAGAACAACATTATCTCTGAATTCAACAATTATGAAGAACACTACCTCAAACGAATCTATGACACGAATGTTCAATATAAAAGCTCTGTAACAGAACAATAAGAATATTCAGTTAAGACTAATAACATGCAATTAACTCTGAAAGGATTAATAACTTGATGCAGAGTCAATACACGATTCTATCTGTAAAAACCTCAATGATTTAATCTTAACAGAGCATGTAATATCAACTTATAAAGCATATCAGATTACCAAATAACAACGATAAAAAAACCACGTAGAAATCAAATCGTAGTGGTACAAAAGCAAGTGTCCTCCGGGGCCGGGCCCTTAGCCTCCAAGGATACACCGCCTTAAGTTAATCCAGACGCAGAGATGAAATAATCACCAAGCTTTTATTAATGCATCGGACAAAAATACAATGAACCAGTTCTCAACGAGACTTAATAATCCGAGCTGATGTTTAACAGAAAATTACATAAAAGCGTATCCTTCTTATTATCCCAAGCTAACAGTGTTGTCCCTTTATATAAAGGTGACGGCGGAGATGTCCAAGTAACAAGATAAATAAAGCAGCGATCCCTCAGGATCGAAGATCCTGAGGGATTCGCCAAACTGTTAATTCTTCATCTTTTCTTTTCTTTTGCGCCGAGCTGGTGTCTTCTCCTCCTTTTCCGGGCCGATTTGCTTTAATCTGTTTAGCCTTGTTTGTATTCGGTTCTCCTTCAGAGGGACAACAGTTATCTCGACTTTGTCTCTTCCTTTGGAGCGGCAATTCCTTGTTTTCTCCTTTTCCTGCACAGAAAATAACCATTATCAGTGGTTAAGTCTTGCATATCAATTCTCACATGTTTTGTTATAGTTCCTTATTACTTTCCAAATTCATGATGCAAAAAGGTTTACAAATTCTACTAAAAAGCCACTAAAATAATCATCAAAAGCATACCTTTTTAGTACTCCACACACCCCCCTGCTTACCTTGTTTCATGTCCTCATGAAAACATTGTAGTTGACATGCAAGGCAGTGAGAGAATATGCTGGAGAAGGAATCTCATGCGGAGGCCTACAGCCATGATGAGTGATTAGATAGTCAAAGAACTGACCTGTTTGCCCCTCAGGCATCTCATACAGGGCCTGGTATCCGGGTGCAGGGTGCCAAATAATTGGAGTGTGAAATCTATATCCTAACCAGGATGGCCGTGCTTTCAAAATGCTCTCGCCATAGAGGTTCAAACGGTTGGCAGCTAATTCAAAATTCTCATACTTAAATGGTTCCCTGAGCTGGATGTTTGGATCAGAGATTCGGTACCGAAATTTGGTTGCATTAATGGCCAGGTCTTTGATGGAAAGAAAATATTCTAAACTCTCTCGAATAAGTGCCTCATGCATGGGTCCTAACGTTTCATTGACACCCGGAGTCTTTATGATGTTTCTATGAGCTTTCCACAACTGCACTGGGTTCCTAGGCTCAGCCCTTACCCGTAAATCTAGGCCATTTTCCTGACTCTGGAAAGTATCATAGGCTTTGAGCCACTTAATCTGATTAACCCCGAATGAAATGAATGCTTGTAATTGGATGTCTCCAACGAAAGGGCCAGGGTTCAACTCAGTCTCCTGATTTAGCACAAGGTCATGCAAATAAAGTTCACACAACAATCTCTGGATCTTCACTCCATAATGTTTACAGTAGTCTATAAAGTCATTGACAGTGTTGATTTGTATAGGGGCGCCTGCTTTAACAGCTTTTATTTTTAATTGTAAATACCGTTCTAATAAAAACAGAGCATAGTTTTTAGCAGTGGCCCTACATGCTAAAACATCATTGTATAAAGAACACAAGGTATTCATCTGCTTAATAACAGTATCTAGCCTACGGGTTACCTGTGCAACTTCCTCTTGTTCCTTTTTCCACCCTTCAAGGGCCTGGCTTTTGGATTGACTGACGTCCCTTAGTTGCTGCTGTAACTCTTCATATTTTTCTCGGGGAACCGTTTGCTCTCTAAGTTGTTCGGCTTCTTGCTGGGCTTGCTTCACCATCTTATGCAAGGTTTTTGTCTTCGGATCTTTTTTCCATAAGTCAGTGGAGGCCGGGAGTTTTACCTGAACTTTCTTATTATGCCGTTTGGAGTTCAGAACCCTTATTACCCCTGAGGGTGGTGCCTCTGTCTGGATTTTCTTGTCGCTGGTCCTCATATCATCCCTTTCTATTTTAACACGAATATCAGTCTGTTGCTGTTCCTCTACATCGTTTGGAACGGCAGCTGGATTTTCAGTAGGGTTTTGAACAGCAGGGCGATTGTTGGCCCTCTTTTTTTTCCCTCCGGTCTTTCTTACCCTCTGGTTTGCTTTCAGAATTCTAATTTGTTGTCTGAGCTGGGTTATTGTATTCAATAATTTCTGCCGTTCCATTCGCAATTTCTTAACTTCCACCGTTTCATTAGAAGGAACAGCAGGTTGTCTGCTGCGGTTTGGACCATGACTAGTTTCTGGATCTTTCTCTTGGGGTGCTTCCTCGCTGTTCTGCTCTGGCTGTTCTGGGGTAGGAACCTTGACTGGTTCTATCTCTTCTTGGGCAACTGCTTTTTCTGCTCCTACTCCCTCTGGAATTTCCTCTGGTGTCTTGGGAACAGATTGTTCCCGTTCAGTCTCTCTTATCTCCTCTTCATCATGAACAGGCAGATTTCCTTTTTCTGCCTCTACTACATGTGATTTTTCAGATGTGTTTTCTTCTTGGGGTTTGTCGTGGAGGTCTGCTGGACTAGAAGGTTGGCCATACTTACCCATATTGGCTAGGACTGCGGCCAATTCGTCTTCTCCCATTGGGTCTTGTAAGGGGCTACCTCCCTGCTGTCCCATTTCCTCCTCCTGTTTAGATTGTTCAGCTTCTGCCTCTGTTTCCTCCTCGGATTGCTCGTCCTCAATTACTACTGGTTGGCTGGTGCTTTCCTGGAGCTTTTCCAGCCTTCCTCGCATCCGAGCTAACCGGGCTGATTTTCTGGGCTTCTCTAGGCTTCCTCGCATCCTAGGTAACCGGGCTGTTTTTCTGGGCTTCTCTAGCCTTCCTCGCATCCGAGCTAACGGGGCTGATTTTCTGGGCTCCTCTGGTTGTTCGGGTGGATCGATGGCATGCTTGCGTTTTGCCGATTCCTGGTGTATCTCTGGTCGTTCTGATGCACTAGCAACATGTTTTTGTTTTACTAATTCTCTGCGTTTTGCCGGACGTTCTGGTGTGCTTGTAGAATGTTTACGTTTTGGGGATGGTGCTGTCAATCCCCCCTTAATCATTACAATCAGCTCTTCCCAGCTGCTCTGCTGTTGGGTGAGACTATGACTAACTATTAATCGTATTAACCCATGGTGACTGACGACTGACTCTACATGCTGTGCCTTTTTTATGCTTCGTGCAGCATCATGCAGTAATGAATTCAGAAGTGCAGGTAGATTTACAGAGCATTTCTGCTTTAAAACAGCTAAGAGTTTAAGATGTCGTGGTCTTATCACGTCTTTCCTCCCCTCGCAGGTGATGTAGCTCTACACTGTTCTTGCTAATTCCGTCCAGGGTTCTCCTAGCGTTGCTGGCAGAACTCCCTTCCCCTTAATTGTCAAGCTCTGGCCTTCATCCTGGAAAATTTCCATGATCTTCTGTAATCTTTCCTTCTTTAGTGTCCATACTGGTCCGGTGGCTGGTAGTCCCGAAACTTCTGCAATTATATCGTCGGTGACCGCTATCCGCTTCCCCCTTACTGTGGAGTGGTCATCCTGCAGGTTCTGCAAAAATTCCATCGCTACTGTTTCATTAGACTCCTGCAGGCGACTGAGATAATTCAACCATCCTGCTCTTTCCAGGATCTCCCGGGCAGCAGCGGAGATTGTCAACTTCTGAGGTTCGCTTCGAATTGCCCTTCCTCCCATGGTTTCACTGTAGATTCTCAATGGAACATTGTGCTGTTTGAAACACAGAGAGGGTGATAATCGCAAGATTTCGAGAAAAAAACACAGAGTATGCAACAATGCAACAGAAATGGATTATGAACAGCAACTTGTGTAAAAATAGAAATGCCATGCCGTTAAACCATGCCAAACCGTCGTACACTATCTTTCCCGAATGGTGAGCTGACACGTAATTCAGGGAATAATGAGGTTAACCTCCCCCCCCCCCGCAATGTGATAGGTTGTCCCAGCCGGAAAATAAAGGAGTGGCACCCGATCTGCAACCGAGTCAGAAAGGAATAGCATATGGAATTATGCCATGTTTAGAAGGACAACGAATTACCGAAATCGAGGCGGAGAGTTGATCGCGTATTACGTAAGAGGCTGCTGTGTTATGATATGAGGCTGGTGGGTAGGACATCTATCGTACTTTCCAAATCTCAAGTGGTCATGGTCACTTCCTTTGCCATGATTGGTGATGATAAATGTTCATGCGATGTATAAATCGGGAAATAATATATGATTAGTTCCTAGGATATAAGAAACAAAAGAGTATTAGTATCTTACCCATTGGTGTAACCAAGGTGACTTCAATACCATTAACAATGCTCTGCTGCCGACAGGTGTCCATAACCTTGGCAGAGTTGTTTTTCACCCTCGGAACCATGATCCTTTGTGTATACTTAGGAATGTTGTTATGTCAAAATGTAGACCATTATGCTGGCTTGGTGACCAGTTAACCATAATGCCATTCACGAGGACGGAGCGAAACGTGGGCAGGTCGGCTCGTGATGAGACCTCATGTTCCAAGGTTCGTTTATTTGATATACCTTTTGGACCATATCCCTGGTGTGGTGGCCATAATGGGAATGCCACTTCACTTCCATCCTCATGATCATGGTAGGCTGGCTCTCGATGAGACCCCCTATCCTGCATTTGACATCTCACATATCATGTTCAGATATTTTTTCATAGAGTACTTTTCCTTATTTATACACAAAGGGTGGTTCAACACTCCTTAAGAGTAGGAATAGTGGAAGAAGTCTTATCATCTCAATAGGAAGATATAAGCCCTTTGCTCTTATTCCTAAATAATAATCAAAGAGGGTTAAATGGATCAGCATGATAAAGATAACCAATCAGGGAAAAATTAGTAGAACAATGACAACAAAAGATAAGAAATAAGTATGTCCTTCCTTTTGTCCTCTTACTAATGCAGAGCCTTATAGATATAGCGATTTATGGTTTGCGGATTTCGGTATGTTGTGATTTTATATTCATTGCACAAGTACATAGCTGTATCTTAAAGACTTGAAAGAATACGGGAAAGAAGCATCCTCAATTTAGATCAGCAAAAGGAATAAGCTGTTTCACAAGGAGAGCAAAAGTATGCTAGTGGTGTTCCTTTGGAAAAGAAACAACGACGGATGATAGAAAAAGGGACAGCAAAAATGCAAATGCCGTTCCTTTGGAAAAAGGAACAGCAAAAATAAAAATACTATAAAAACACTCAAAATGCCATTCCTTTGAAAAAGGAACAACAGCAATAAAAGAACGCTGTTTCTTTGAAAAAAAGGAACAGTGGTAACCAAAAGGAACAGCAGAAGACGTAACAATGCTGTTCCTTTGGAAAAGGAACAACAGAGATCCAGAATGTTGTTCCTTTAGAAAAGGAACAGCAAAACAAGCAAAGCCAACAGCATAAAAAACAAGCAGATGTTATTTTTAGAACGGAAAAAATCGAACTTTGTGAAAGAAAAGGAACAGCAAAAAAAATGATAAGAAAACATTTAATTCAAACATATGTACAAGAACGAAAAAACAAGAACTTATGTACAAATTGTAAAAAGAAATGAATTCCTTAATGAATTACAGGTGAGGAAGATTTCTCTTCCTCTCCTAAAATCTCCATATCAGTGTCTCGGCGTAGCTGCTGGCAGAAGGATTCCCGAGTGAGTGGTTTGTGATAGAGACGGACTCGGTGGCCATTTACTTTGAATGCATATCCAGAACCGTCAATGGTAATTAGAGTAAGGGTTCCGTTGTCATGCACCTTCTGGATTTCGTATGGTCCCAACCATCGAGTCTGAAGTTTTCCAGGGAAGTCCTGAAACCGGGAGTCGTATAACAGAGCCCAGTCTCCCTCGTGGAAGACTTTGTTCTTGATGAGCGCATCATGCCATTTAGCTCGCTGTTGTTGAATCAATGCTGTATTTTGTAGTGCAGAGAGCCTAATTTCGTCTAATTCATTGATCTGCTGTAGTCGATTGATTTGTGCCTCGCTTAGATCTAGGCCAACTTCCTGTGTTGTCCGTAATGTTTGGATTTCGAATTCTATGGGAAAAATGGGTTGTTTTCCAAACACTAATTGATAAGGTGAGTAACTGGTGGTGCTCCTCCATGTGGTTCTATAGGCCTAGAGTGCTTCAGGTAGTCGGGTAGCCCAATCACGCCTATGTGACGCAATGGTTTTCGTTAGGATTGATTCTATTATCTTATTGCTTCTTTCTACCTGCCCATTCGCCTGTGGGTGATATGGAGTAGTGATTTTATGCTGGACGTGATAATTGTTGAGTGTTGCAGCTAATCTATTCCCAGCAAATTGTGGTCCTCCATCCGTAATTATTTCCCTTGGAAGGCCATAACGTACAAATAGATGGAACAGGAACTGTATAACAGAGTCCTCTGTGGCTCTTGGCAATGCTTCTGCCTCAACCCATTTGGTGACATATTCTGTTGCCACCAAGATATATGTTTTCTGATTTGATGAGGGGTTGATGGGTCCAACGAAATCAAGAGCCCATCGCTCGAATGGTTCGATGACTAATTGTGGTTTCAGAGGCATCTCATCGGCTTGACCAGGTCGTCCTGCTCGCTGGCAGCTGTCACAGGCTTGAACAAATTTCTTTGCATCTTTGAAAATCGTGGGCCAGTAATATCCTGTCTGCAATACTTTGTGTCCAGTTCTACGCTCAGCGAAGTGTCCACCACACGGTCCATCATGACAGGCTTTTAGGATGTCAAAGATTTCATCCTCTCGAACACATCGCCTGATATGCATGTCTGCCCCTGTGTGAAACAAATAGCCCCCAATCCACGAGAATCGAGAACTCTTTTGAACAATCTGCTTGCGCTCATTAGGGGTTAAATGTTTTGGTAGTTTACCTACTGCGAGGTAGTTGGCAACATCAGCATACCAGGGTGTTTGAACAGCAACAGCAAACAGGTGCTCATCCGGAAATTGATCCTCAACTGCTGCTGCATTGCTTGGTTTTGGTATTCTCGAAAGAAAATCAGCTACAGGGTTTTCTTTGCCAGGCCGATCCTTGATTGTGATATCAAATTCCTGCAATAAAATTAACCATCTAGTTACTCTGGCATTTGTGACAGGCTTATTTTCTAAATATTTTATAGTGAAGGTCTGTGATGCGGCAAGATACCATGATAGCCCGTAATATAACGTTCTAATTACTCACGCATATTGGCGCCCAGGAATTCCTTTTCAAAGTAACAAGTAGTCGCAACTAGGTGACAAATTCTCAACATGTAATAGATGTGATATGGTTTTTTTTTTTACCCTTCCCCGCCTGAAGGACCGCGCTATTAGCTGTGTCCGAGGTACCGTATATAGCCCCAGAACCCGTAGGGTCCCGCCTTGGTCCCCGGCGGACCGTCGTGGGATACGAGCTTTTGTGTCCTCGAAAGCACGCCACATTTTTCCGTCCAAAGAAAATCAACGTTACCACAGGCGTGGTTATAAAGAATAAAAGCAATGCGAAGAATAATGCTCTATAAATCGTCTACACAACTGTATAAAAATCCAAGAAAGTCGCGCACTGCTTCGAGTAGGAGTGGGAAATGAGCATTGATTTTGGCTGTCACCTGAATGTTACCGTCGAAACAGAATGTCCTAGGATAAGTCCTTCAGTCATCATCAAGAAACATTTTTCGTGGCTTAAGCAAAGCCTGGTAACAATGCATCGTTGTAGGACTTTTCTAGGGTGTCTAGAGCTGGATCAAAATCATCTCCATATGGTGTAAAGTCATCCATGTAAACTTCAAGTCCATCATTTATTAAATCTGCAAAAATGCTAAGGATAGCCCTTTGAAATGTGGCAGGAGCATTACATAGGCCAAAAGGTAGAACTCGATAGGAAAATGCTCCCCATGGACAAGTAAAAGTAGTTTTATCCTGGTCTTCAGGGGCAATCTGAATCTGATTGTATCCACTGAAGCCATCCAGGAAAGAAAAGAATTTCTTTCCTGCTAAAGTATCTAATACTTGGTCTATGAATGGGAGAGGAAAATGATCTTTCTGTCCTGCCTTATTTAGTTCCCTATAATCCACACAGATTCTCCATTTTCCATTCTTTTTTGGTACCACCACAAGCGGAGAGACCCATTTACTATCAGAAATAGGATAGATAAAATTGACATCTAAAAGTTTCTGAAGTTCAGCTTTTACCACATCTTTTAGATGAGGATTAAGTCTCCTTTGCGGCTGACGAACAGGTCTGGCATCTTTTTCTGTATAAATGTGGTGTGTACATAACTGGGGATCGATTCCTTTCATATCAAGGTAATCCCATGCAAATGCTTCTTGATATTTCGTTAACAGATGGATGAGCTTAGTTTCTTGTTCAGGTGTGAGATTAGCATTGATGTTTAAAGTTTTTCCCAGTGCAATTTCCACAGTTTTACTATTTGCAACAGAAGTAACAGGTATCGTTTGGTCATGCGTATCTTTCAGAGGATCTTCCTCTAATTCATTATCAAATGCTTCTTCTATCATGTGACACTGTGTGCGAGGTTCAGTTTGACTAATGAAATTATTAATGGCATCATCTTCTGTTTGGTCTTTAAAATCAAGTGCCTCTTGTATAGTTAATGGAGATCTGATGTTATCAGTAAGGTATGATACAGGGTGCTTATTAGTTCTGATCATTGTGACACTTGGCTGCGCCGGAGGGTATAGAACTAAATTTTTGCTATTCGGTCCTCTGGTTATGGTCATATTTCCCTGCCGGCAGCCAATGTAGGCATCGGCAGTGGCAAGCCAAGGTCTACCTAAAATTAGCGGGTGTCCATCAAGTCGGGTTTTTGGATTAATTATTAGGAAATCGGTTGGATACTCCCAGGAATCAACAGAGACCATGACATCCTGTAGAATACCCTCTAGTCTAACCACAGATCGGTCAGCCAATTCTAACAAAGTAGAGGTGGGTTCTACTGATGTAATGCCGAGCTTTTGGCAAGTAGTGGTTGTTAAAATATTAATTGCAACTCCTAGATCAACTAAGGCATTAGACAGGGTCTGACCATAAATTTGAACAGTTATAATTGGATTCCCTGGGTCTTCATATTTAATGGGTGTTTCTCTCCTAGATAATAGGTCAGATAAAGTACCGACTACTTGGACTCTTGGATTATTTGTTATATTCCTCCTTGGTTTCTTTATGCACAATTCTTTGATAGTTTTTGCGTATATGGGAATGTCTTGAATGGCTTGGAGGAATGGAATTTTTATGTACAGATTTTGTAATTCTCCCAGAATGTCAAAGTCAGGATATTGTATGGGTCGAGGTATGACTAATCGTTCTGGGAACGGAGGAGAGGATGTAGTTGCTTGATTATGAGTCTGCTGCTTATTTACATCCTCTTGTTGCAACTGATGTTCTCTTGGTAACTGATCTTCAATATGAACTGTTTTATCTCCCTCAGTTTCAATTATGCGTCCAGATCTTAACTGAAGATCATTGCACTCCCTCGGGTCGGGTCCTATTTCTGGTGATTCTATGATTTGAATAGATTGGACCTATCTGTTATTTGGATTGGGATCGGGTTGGGCTGGGAGTTGCGGTCTCAGATTAGACTGGGGATTTTGTTGTAAGGCTGGCAGAGTAGGTTGAGGGAGCGGAATAGTTCCAGCTGGCTGGTACATCGGTCTTTGCCAGCTTGTCTGCCAGGGTGAACTTTGTGAAGTAGGGGAAGTCCATTGTGAAGGATATGGGCCATTTTGCCAATATGGTGGAGTGTAAGGGAAATTCGGCCAACCAGATTGGCTTGTTTGATTCAGCCATGGATTTGAAGAAGGAAACGATTGTGGTGACCAGTTTGAAAATGGGGGTTGAGATTGATTTTGCCACATACGATATTGTTGAGCATTATACTGTGGGGGTTGAAAAAAAAAGGTTGAGTCCGGAAACATACCAGATTGTCTCGGCTGCCACTGGCGACGCTGGTTGATCGAGTTCACCAATTCTGGTTCTTCTTCTGCTTCCTTATATACCGCTTTCAATCCAGGAAGTGAGGGGCAGCTCTCCGTAAGGTGATCTTTTGTACAGATGGCGCATGTTTGGACTTTATCCAATGGACACTCCTTGTGGCTATGTTTTTTTCTGCATCGGGGGCAGAAGATTGCCAAATTCTGTTCTGCCTCTAGCTGCTTCTGTTTAGCTTGCACAATATCAAGTTGTGTAGTCAGTGTCCCCATAATATCCGTTTTAAAATTTTCTAATAAATTTCCAATTTCTGCACGTGTTACTCCTTCTGCTGATACTTTGTTATCTCTTGCAAACCGATCATATTCTGTCGGTTTTATTCTTGTGCTGCCTCTCGAACTCCTGATACATAAATCAATGATGTCAGCAAAATTCTCTTGATAAATATCCCCTTTTCCCATGATGTTTAATGTTTCAATCCATTATTCCTTCATGCCCCTTATTAATGCAGTTTTTAACACATTATCAGGTAAAGGTAGCGATGCATAAGGAGATCTTTGTAGATTGTACTGAAAACGTTCCACATACTCCTCCAATGTTTCATTCGGTCTGGCTGTCATTTGGAATATTTCGTGTTTTAATTCTCTAGATCTACAATAATCTTGATATTTTTTTAAGAAGGATTCTTTCATTTGATCCCAATTGTTGATAACCCCGCCACCTAGTCCCATAAACCATCTTAAAGCAGCCCCTTTTAATGTAGAGGGAAATAATTTCAATTTCTGGGGATCGGTGGTGTAATCATACCCCCTGCATAACACATCGAATTCGAATAAAAATGCATCCGGATATTCTGATGTGAGACCGTGAAATGTAGGGATATGCTGAAGAGGGATAGCTTTCATGGGTGCATTTGCTGCAGAATCCACTATAGGATATTGTAATGTAGAGGTTTGAGCATTTGGCTGGTTCTGAGCCATGGGATCGAAAATATGCCAATAACCTTCTGGGATATCTAGGATGGTATTCCTAGGTTGAGAGGGAATGGTTTTGACAGGGATAGTTTTAATAGCGCTTCCCTTATCTGGAATAATGAGAATACCAGATGTCTGAGGAGATTGGATTCCTTCAACAACGATTTTCGCAGCACTCCCCTTATCTGGGATATCTAATGGCTGATTTGTTCCAATAGGAGATTTTGGTTCCTTGGTTTCCCCTGTTTCTCCTTCTCCTTCACAAAAGTTGCTGGAATTCCCTTCCTGCAATAGTTCTGGAGTAGAATTTTCGATTTCTTGAAAGTCCTGCTCTTCAGTTTGACTATGCACCTCGGCAAAGGCTACAGATGGTGATCCTGTGGCCTGAAGGGAACTAGTAGGCTGTTTAGAAATGTTTTTCCTGGGGCCTACTGATGGCTGAGATTCTGTTTTCTTATAGATTTCGTTTATGAAGGTCGTTCGGCCAAGGGTCACCGGCCCCTTAGCTTTTTCAGGCTTGGATGGGGGTTTGATATTCTTTTCTGGTCTTTTGCTTAGTCATGCCTCCGTGAACTACCAACTTCTGTTAAAACAAAGTAAAAAAACAACTACCCATTAGGAAAGCGGACAGTGGAGCAGGGCTTTTACATGCTCCACACGTAGGTTCTTACCTTCCGTTTTTAAGATCCAACTCTTCCCTAGCAGGTTCGTACACTACTCTGAAAAAGTCAAATGGCTACACTCTTTCCCCGGCAACGGCGCCAAAATGTAGAGCTATAAAAAGGGTCTCTTTCACCTCTAATTACCTCACATTAATATGTCAATCCGGGAGCATTTTTTTATTCCAAAGAGTGTCTCAGTCTGAGGCTATCACTTGTCAGAGTAATGCTAGTAGTACAGTGTTTAAGAAATACAAGAGTAAACGGATGCTTGTCTGTAACTAAATTACTTCAAAAGAATAAATCACACATTCAGAAAACTCAACAGCTTATCAGTCAAGGGTTCGGCAGCGATAACCCATCCCTTCGGAAACTGATGGAAAGGAAATTAGAGCATAGACCACGGGTCTGGGAGCTAGAAAATGAATGCCAAAGCTCACTACAGCCTTAGATCATCTCTCACACCAAAACAACAAATGCGAGTAAATGGAACAACAAATAAAGAATTGAACAGCAAATCTGGAATGGAACAGTAATTCTAAAATGGAACAGCAATCGAACAACTAAGTCTCACGAGTCGTAACCAAACTTAATCTATTAACCCAAATGCACTCTTCGCAATCAAATAACAATCTTTCACTCTTAAGGCAAATCACGCAAAACACACTAATGGAACAGCATTAACTATTGACAAATTATGGAACAGCTCTAGTAAATCATATACGCACACAACACGTTGAAATAGTAATCTTAATTAACAGGGATACGACTGTGCTCCCAAATAGAACAGCATTATCTCTGAATCCAATAATCATGAAGAACACTACTTCAAATGAATCTATGACATGAATGTTCAATATAAAAGCTCTGTAACAGAACAATAAGAATATTCGGTTAAGACTAATAACATGCAATTAACTCTGAAAGGATTAATAACTTGATGCGAAGTCAATACACGATTCTATCTGTAAAAACCTCAATGATTTAATCTTAACAGAGCATGTAATATCAACTTATAAAGCATATCAGATTACCAAATAACAACGATAAACAAACCACGCAGAAATCAAATCGTAGTGGTACAAAAGCAAGTGTCCTCCGGGGTCGGGCCCTTAGCCTCCAAGGATACACCGCCTTAAGTTAATCCAGACGCAGAGATGAAATAATCACCAAGCTTTTATTAATGCATCGGACAAAAATACAATGAACCAGTTCTCAACGAGACTTAATAATCAGAGCTGATGTTTAACAGAAAATTACATAAAAGCGTATCCTTCTTCTTCTTATCAAGCTAACAGTGCTGTCCCTTTATATAAAGGTGACGACGGAGATGTCCAAGTAACAAGATAAATAAAGCAGCGATCCCTCAGGATCGAAGATCCTGAGGGATTCGCCAAACTGTTAATTCTTCATCTTTTCTTTTCTTTTGCGCCGAGTTGGTGTCTTCTCCTCCTTTTCCGGGCCGATTTCCTTTAATCTGTTTAGCCTTGTTTGCATTCGGTTCTCCTTCAGAGGGACAGTAGTTATCTCGACTTTGTCTCTTCCTTTGGAGCGGAAATTCCTTGTTTTCTCCTTTTCCTGCACAGAAAATAACCATTATTAGTGGTTAAGTCTTGCATATCAATTCTCACATGTTTTGTTATAGTTCCTTATTACTTTCCAAATTCATGATGCAAAAAGGTTTACAAATTCTACTAAAAAGCCACTGAAATAATCATCAAAAGCATACCTTTTTAGTACTCCACACCTTCAAGCCTTGTTATAGTATAAACTACAATTAGATTCTTCTTAATACCATACACATACATCACATTATGAATTTGTTTAACACATCCATTTGGTAAGGTCACAAATACATCACGATACCCTTTAATTTCATGTGAATGATCATCCCCAAGATATGATCCACGTGGATATTTTTGGCCACTCGCCTATTTCACCTAGACCTATAGTCGGTTTCATCAGTTTCCTTGTTTATGGAAGCATTTACTATTTTTAGAATTTTTTGGGTCTTGAACTTCTAGAGTAGTTTTAACCCCCTAAATGGCATTTTTTTGAGGTTCACAACAGATTAATAGTCATAATCAGGGGCCTATGGAAAATCCTGTAGTAATTGGAGATATATTTCCAACGAGTTATCGTACGCGCTAAACAGAGATCATATGACCAATTTACAACCCTGGGAAGTCGGTTGACAACAAACCCCAACAGGGCCCACAAACTCTTCGTGTTCCATCTCCTAGGTTAGGTTTTTGGTTATTTAGGGTTTTCCCTTGTTTCTAAATAATAAAAAGGCCCTTGAGCCTCATTGTAACATAGTTTAGAGGAATGTAGCTGCCACATCTCTTCTTAGAGATAAGCTACCATCGCCCGAGCTAGTTTAATATTTTCATTTTGTATGTAAGCATATTTCAATTCCTTGGTATTAATGAAAAAGTTTTATTTATTCTGCATCTTTGTCTTTGTGTTTATATTTGTATTATGTTGCATTCTTGAATAAGTCTAGATCAGTGGTATCAGAGTGGTCTGTTTTTTCTCTGTTTTTCTTTGCATGTACCCAACGAGTTCAAGGTATAAGGAGTTAGGGCTCGAACTGCTTGTAGCTTTGCAAGATCAACCTCAAAAACCTCGAAGACCCCCCATGGCTGAAGAAAAGAAAGATGAGGGATCATGAGATCCTTTCAAAATATTGCTTGAGGAGGCCCTCGAGAAACAGAGGACCGAGATGATGGATAACTTTTCCTAGATCCTTTGATGGCTACCCAGAAGCAATGCATCTTCATCCAACAACCACTCTAGAGGCACCACTCCTTTTAAGGTACAAGTTAATTTTGGCATTCCCATATTTGACAACCAGATAGATGTAGATGCCATAGATATATGGTTAAATTAGTTAGAAGGATATTTTTTCATTTCATGAATTTTCCAATCGGGAAAATATTACTTTTTCACTCCTCAAATCCACCCCCCATGTTAAGGACTGGTGGGAATCCTACTATGAGCAAAAGGAAGAGAGAGAATCCTCACTATTTTCAGCCACACCCACTTGGAATAATTTTCGAGGCACCATCAAGGAAGAATACTACCATGTCGGGAGCTATGAAGATAAATACATAAAGTGGACTAGGTTGCGGTAGAGAAGGGACCAAGATGTGTTGGAATTCACAAATGGCTTTCGAGCCCTTCGCACGAAGCTAGATATCAAGGATTCTGAGTAGAATTTGGTACTCAAGTACCGTAGTTGTTTACATAAATACATCCAAGATAAAATGGAGTTCCTGGACATCCCCTCACTTGGTGTCACCTATCGATATGTTGTAAAGATCAAGCAGAAGTTTAAACAGAAGAAGCGAGACTTTGGATTTGTGAATCCAAAGCAAGGGAAAGGAGCCCCCAAACCACAAAACAAAGATCAAAGCCAAGGCAAGGTGACCTAGGACAACCCGTCGAAGCTGAAATCAAAGAAAAACACCACAAAGACAAAGAAGGACACAGGAAAGTGGTGTGAGTTCCATAAGAGCCCCACTCACAACACAAGTTAGTGTCAATCCAAGCAGTGGCTAGTGGCTGAGTTGAAGGCTTCTTAATCAGATGCATGTTCCAACTCTGAGTAAGAACCAGACAATGGGATTGACAAAGATAAGCATATTATTGATGTGGATCCTAGTGCCATTGTTGCCACCACCAAGATCCAGAAGGATGAGCCCAGAGATCCAGAGGAGGGCAAGTGTCTCTTCCACTCATAGATGTAGGTGAAGGGTTCTCCGCTGCAGTTCATTGTCAACAGTGGGAGTTTTTAGCCACCTATGAATTTTTTTTCAAGCAAACAGGTGACTAAATTGTGCATGAGACTTCAAGAGATACATTTCCCAGGAAAATCTATCATCCTTGAATCCTCCGTGTGTTCATTGCCTTTAAAGGGATCCTCACTACTGCTTCCATCCAAAAGCCTCACTTCCTGTGAAGGTTTTGCGCTCAAGAAAGCCTTGAATTTCCCTTGTATCTCTGCAAATTTCCTCATGACTAACCCTTTCCCCCTTTTTTCCAAAATTTTCCCCTGTAACCCCAAGAAATCCCTCCTGAGTCGTCCTAACCATCTTTTCACCCTTGTAAACCAAATGAAATCTTCTCATTCGATTCTAAATCCCCTTTTTCCCCTTTATCGAAAGCCTCTTTAGCCTTAAACCTTGTTTCTAAGCTAAAAACCCACTTTCTTCTTTATAAGGGCTTAGCCCTTTTCGGCCAGCCCCTTAACCACTTCCCCTTCATGCACGTAAGCACTAAGACCAAGCGCTTAACCGTAAATATCTCATCACATCAGAAGGATGGAACGAAGCGCATTTCATTTGCAAAGTTGAAGTTCTCCAATGCAATGGTGTTTGTTCTATGGAGTGCGGGAGCAATCACAACCGTTGATCTCTTGAGATCCGACGTTTCGGAGTGTCATCACTTTCTACTCAATTGCCCCATCCTTTTCCCTGTCGATTGAATCTCCACCATTGATCCCCTTCGCGATCCAACGACTGAAGCTCAATCGCACCATCGCCCATCAGTAGCCCACAATGTGTCACCCCTTGTGCTTCCTGATTGAAATTCCCCCGATTCAACCATGACCGTCCGATCAAGCTAGATCTACGGCCTACATTCAATCGTGTCTTCATCCATTTTTCTCCATCGAGATTCTAATGATGTCTTTCGAAAATTCCCACCGTTGATCATTTTACGATCTAATGGTCCACAGTTAATCGCCCTCCACCTTAGACGGGTCCCACCATCTACCCATTTAATATATTTCTCACACATCCTCTGTGTATTTCACTCAAAGTTCCAAACCTGGTATTTCACGTTAAATTGTGCCATCCTGCCAAACATTAAGATTTTAATGTTTACATTAAAGTTTTTCATTCCGCCGACTTTCATCAGTTTGATTTTGACTGTTTCACTACATGTTCCCACTGCTTTCCATTGCATCCATAGCATTCCCCACAACCACCCTTTTCCATGCATATATTTCTTAACAGGTTTGTGTGTTTTGCAAATGTACAGGCAGTAAGAACCGCCAACGCTCACTGTCACTGTTATAGTGAAACAGAGCGCAGAAGGACATTTTTTGAGCCTGATATTGCAGCAGGAATATTTGGAAAGGTTTCTACAGGAAAAATTTCATTAGAGTAAAGTGTTCAAACTGGTTAAACCTCTCCAGCATCATTAAAGACCAGATTTCACAGACAGAGATAGTCATGAAGCGGCAAAGTGTATCAGTGGATAATCATAGAGTTTAATGTTTGTGATCAAATAATTTTAGCTCTGATTTATTTTTTAAAGAAGAAATGTACCAGATTGAAGACCTCACGATTAAAGAAGAGGGCCTAAGGAGGCCCAGCGCACCGAAAACAATATCATCAGTGTTTCACATTGGCAGAATTTTTCTCCTGGGAAAGGACACAGTACCCATACTGTCTTTATTCTACATTGTGTCTCCGAGAAGATCTCCCCCCTGACAGCAGTCCTAACGCTACCAGAACATTTGTTACACAATATGGCAGGCCTCATAGTCATTTATATGCCTTTAGTTTATTCACCAGAGTACTATAAGTACTGCAGCGGAATCACATCAAGAAAATACCTGAAGTAAATTGCAGCCTATCGAAGACCACTCTTTCGTCCAAAGAGTACTGGACATTAATGCTCAGATATTAAAACAGAATGGGCCTCGACCCCCTTTTACCACTCTGTTTTAATGTTACATTTAGTGTCGCACCTACCTCCTCTGCATCTGTTTCAACTATAAAACTCATGAAGAAACTCGTTGAAAGGGTTGTTGATTGGATATCTGCGAATTGTAAGTTGTTTCTCTTGGGATATAGTTCTCTGTAAAAAGTTGTAAGATAGGCTGAGGAAAATGTTTTTAGGCTGAACGTGAAGCTGTTGGCAATGTTGTACATGACTGGTGTTGCTCTTTAATATGACAAGCACATTTCTTTGGATCCTGATTTAAACCAGCGGTGATGTTTTTCTATCTCTGTGTTTATTTCTCTTTGTGATTCATCATATTTCATTTCCTCTGGTATGCATCAGAAATCTGGCATGGTATTTACCCTCGCATGGTACCCTATGTTTCTGCTCTCCCTACCTTTGATGTTTTCTGTTGTATGTGTTATCTGAGTGCCGATTCAAGTTAATTTAACTAGTGTAGTGGCTATGATACACTGCTAGCTGATGTATGAATTAATGAGTCCATCCTCAGATGTTCTTGTTGGGTTTTAATTGAAATATTTGGGTTACTAGGAATTTAGAATGTTGTTTCTGTCTTACTAGGATCCTTCCTGGTCAATTGAACCTTTCTAAGTTCCCTTAAGCTGGGTGCCGAAGCATTGAGAGTTCAAAGTCTCTCTCTGATCTCAGGTCTCCACCTTTGCGTTTAAATCTTAAATGTTCCCATTGTCTGAAGAGTTTACCCTTTAGGAGTGGGGTCACAGGTGTCTAATGGCATGTCCTGTCACTGGATCCGATCCCTGAAAGGTCACCTTAGAGGTTTCCTTGCTTTCACTTTCTTTCTTACCATTTCATGCCACACTATCATATTTAAGATCCAATGTTTTAGATGGCTAGCCCAATTGAAAGCCTGCACATTGAATAGCAAGTAAACCCTTTCCTGACTCCATTGCCCAATGGTCTCGAGTGTTCCCTGAAATCATTCCTTCTTTGTCTAGAATCCTCTTTATCTAGCCTTGTCTCACGTTGAACCTTTCCTTCCTGATTCCCAACAACCAAACAAACAATTAAACAAACAAGCTAACTCGTGCTTATAACTAGCCTAAAACCCAGAAACAGAGCTTCAAAGACATTTACCTCTGCCTATCATAGAAATATATCTCTCTGGACCCAGGAGGGCTAGATCCTGAGGTCTGAAAGTGGTTCTGATGTTGTCTCATCTTTTGGTATTTCCAAACTTGCCAAAACATGGAAACACCAACAAGAGCCAAAATAACCTCATTTCAGTAGAGTTCATGAAGCGGTTGTGCCTACCAACAATAAAAAACCCCGAGCCATACACCATCGGGTGGCTTCACCAAGGACGATATCTTTGTGTCAGCCAGCAGTGTCACCTCCCCTACAACATCAAGCCCTTCACAGATGAGGTATTATTTGATGTTGCTCCTCTTGAAGTTTTTGATGTATTATTAGGCCAACCATACTTGTGGAAGCGGCATGTTGTGTATGAGTCTAGGCCTCACACTATAATTATTACTTTAGGCAATAAATTGTATAAGATATTGGAGGTAGAACCACCTACTGCCATCTCTTTGATCATTGCGAAGCAATGGAGTAAGATCATTTCCTAGACAGGGAAATTTGTTTTCCTTATGATTCGTCCTCAGGGCAAGAAGAATATTGTGGCCACAACCTCACCTAAAAGGGTACCTCTACACTGTCAGGTTAAGCACTCCATCAATATGACATCGGGTGTGTCGCTACCCAATGTACTGATCTATCGACCCTCTGTTCTAGAGAACGATGAAATCAAGAGGAAGATTCAAGAGCTGCTACAGAAAGGAAACACCAGGACAAGTTCATCGCCCTGTGGGAGCCCAATCATATTGGTACAGAATAAGGATGGGACCTAGAGACTATGTATTGACTATCGGGCATTGAACAAGATTACTATTCAGAATAGGTATCCAATCCCACAAATTGATGACCTTTTGGACCAACTCAAAGGGGGAAAATATTTTAGAAAGATTTACTTGAAGTCTGGTTATCACCAGGTACCAATCAAACTCTTCAATATGTGGAATCCTTCCTTCAAATCCAAGGAGGGCCTTTTCGAATGGCCGGTCATGCCTTTCGGGTTGATGAATTCCCCCACAACATTCATGACACTGATGGACGACATCTTGCGACCCTTCACCAACTCATTCGTGGTGGTGTATCTGGATGACATTATGGTCTTCATCCAGAGTTGGGAAGAGCACCTCCACCATATTCGTCAGGTCCTCCAAACCCTGTGACAACACAAGTTGTGTGCAAATTTGGAGAAATGCACTTTTAGTATGACCCAGGTTCAATATATGGGGTACATAATTGATGGTGGGGTGTGCATGCGGAACCAGCCAAGATACAAGTCATTTTGGATTGGCCAACCCCAACCACTCTAACAAAGCTCTGCAACTTTCTGGTCCTTGCTGACTTCTATCGCAGGTTCCTGTTGGGGTTATCTCATATCACTTGGTCTTCAAGTCAAGTCACCAAGGGAGGAACAAAAGAAATTTTATTTTGGTCTGAATCCCAACAGAACGTGTTCACCGAGTTGAAGCATCGCCTCTGCTCTGCACTATTTCTCACATTACCAAAACTGCAACAACCATTTGAGATTGAGACGGATTCCTCCAACTATGATATTGGTGCATATCTTACTCAACAGGGGCATCCAGTCGCATATCACAGTGAGACAATTTCAGACACAGTCTGAAAGTATCCCACCTATGACAAAGATATGTATTCGATTATGCAGGCCTACCAACAATGGAAGCATTACAATCTAGGGAAGGAAACCATCATCCACACATACCACCAATCCCTGTAGTTCATACAGACACAAGGGAAGTTGTATATGATCGCCATTATAAATTTTCCACATACCTACAACAATTCCATTTGAACATTAAGTACAAGAAGGGTAGCACTAAAAATGTTGTAGGCTACCTCACCCGACTGCCTATCATGGCGCTGATCACATTGCGCCACTCTTATGGGCAGGAGACTTCAGGGTGACCGCATCTTTACAAGTGTGATCTAGAATTCAAAAACACATAGCAGATGCTCCTAGAAGGAAAGCAAGTTCCAAAGTTTCACCTCCAGGACACACTATTATCACACCTGGGACACCTCTGTGTTCCTTCAAGGGAGCGTGCCAAGATGATTTTGGAAGTTCACTATAGTCGGGTTGTTGGACATTTCGGGGTAGAGAAAAAAGTGGCGGTGTTGCAAAAGTATTTCTATTAGCTGAACCTTTGACATGATGTTGGGAAGTACATCAGATCCTACACTTCCTGTGCCATTGCCAAACCGACCATTAGGAAGCAAGGACTATATACTCTACTGTTTACTTCTAGTTGACCTTGGGAATCCATCTCCTTAGACTACATGTTGGGCCCTCCTTCTAACAAGCATTGCAATAAATGTGTTTTTGTGTTCGTCGACAGATTCTCTAAGATAGCCATTCTAGCGGCATACAAGAAGAGTATCACAACAGAATCCACTGCTAAGATCTTCTTTGAATGAGTGTGGGTACACTTTGGGATCCCGTAGTCCATTATCTCAGCTTGAGACAACAGGTTCCTAAGTACATTTTGGTCAAGTCTATGGTCGATGTTGGATACCAAGTTCACTAAGTCCACGACTTTCCACCCCCAAACTGGTGGCCAAACAGAGGTTGTCAACAAGATGATCGTATACATTCTACGCATGTACAACTCGAAGAATCCACTCACATGGGTGAAAGCCTCCCATATGTCCAACACAACTACAACAGAGCTCTCCATAGCTCAACTAGGCACAACCCCTTTCAGGTGGGGTTGGGATTCCAACCACTATGTCCCATTGATGTGGACATACCATTTGCAGCTACTCAAGGAGATTCGGCTCATGTCCAGTCCGAAGTTGACAGGGAAAATAACTTCATTGAGCACATTCAACACATCCTCCAATAGGTCCATGACATATTCGACAAAGCCAATGCTCATTAAAAGCAAGGACATGATCAACATTGAGTGCCACACAAGTTCCAGGTGGGCGACAAAGTTTGGCTACATTTACAAAAGGACCGCCTGGCTTGGCCCCACCGCAAACTTTTCCCGCTCTGATATAGGTTGTACAACATCACCAAGGTTGTAGGGGATAATTCCTTTGAGCCCAACATTCCATCATTCATTGGTTTGCACCTAGTGTTCAATGTGGACCACCTTCGGCCATACTTTCCACCATTACTCAACACATCCGACATTGTAGAACAACTTACACCAACGGAATTAAACCCAGACTGCATGGAACATGCCACAATTGATTGGATCATGGAAAATAAGATCAATAACACCCACCAACAGAGGATCCAACCATATCGAGTTGTCAAAGCAGACCAACTTCGTCACCAGGGAAAGTGGTTCACCAAGGAAAAGGTTCAACAGAAATTTCCTCACCTCATGGAGGTTCTGCATGCAATGGGGACCATTGCATCCTAAGGAGGGAGGACCGATCCAGGTGGATATTGGTGGCCATTCGCCTATTCCACCTAGACCTCTAGTCAGTTTCATAAATTTCCTTGTTTATAGCGTCATTCACTATTTTTAGCAGTTTTTTTCAGGACTTCAACTTTCAGAGCAGTTTTGACCCCGTAAACGACATTTTTTGAGGTCCACAACAGGCCCATAGCTATAGGCAAGGCCTTGTGGTAAATCTTGTAGTACTCGGAGAGATATTTCCATTGAGGTATCTTATATGCCAAACAGAGATAATATGACCAAGTTATGACCTGGGGAAGCTGGTTACACAACTAACCCCAACGGGACCCACAAACTCTTGGTGTTCCATCTCCTGGGGTTAGGGTTTTGGTTGTTTATGGTTTTCCCCTTGTTTTTCAATAATAAACAGGCCCTTGAGCCTCATTGTAACATAGTTTAGAGGCATGTTGCCTCCACATCTCTTCTCAGAGATACATTACCATCGACCGAGCTAGTTTATTTCCATTTTCTATGTAAACATATTTCATTTCTTTGATATTAATGAAAGAAGTTTTATTTCTACTGCATATCTGTGTTTTTGTTTATATCTATATTCTATTGTGTTCCTGCATAAGTATGGACCAAGATATATATTTTCACCATTGTTAGTTTCATGACAATTCTCAAACCAGTGCCTATTATAGGACATATGAATGGAGGCTCCAAAATCAACAAACCGTGTATTTAGATGATCCATTTCAACATACAATACAACATTTGTAACAAATATTCTAAAAAAATTTATGTCATCATTCATTGTTTCTCCTCTATTAGCAGAATGACTAGTATGCCTCTTATTTCTATGTTTGGACTTGTAGTATTTCCTTTTCATGCAATCTCTAGAGCATTGTCCAAACTTGCCACGGTAATGACATTTAATATCAGTGCCCTTTGGAGATGCCATACCTGGTTGTGGTTTCACAAATGGTGGCTTACTAAATGATGACTTTCTATGTGGTGGCTTTCTTCCTTTATTACCTTCCCACATATTCTCTTTGGAAGACAATTTCCCTTTGGCCATCAACGCTAAATCATAACTTTAAGCTGTAAGGTTCTTTTTCCTTTCTTCCTCTTGCATGTGTATACATGCTAATTCATCAAAAGTGGGAGCCTTCTCCCTTGTTGCAAAACCCGTGATGAACTTATAATACTCATTTAGCATTCCATTTACGGTTTATAGTGACTAGGTCAGTGCTAGATATTGTTTCACATATATCTCCAGGTTTATCTTTAATGTCCTTGATTCTTGAAATAAAATTAGCAATGCTTTCATTTTCTTCCATTTTAATAAAAAAGAAGCTTACTCTTCAGAGACAAGATTTGATTTGTATTTTTCTACTCATAAAAATCCTTGGATTGTCGTGGTCTTGTCAGATGTGAAGCAGTCTTTGATATGTAGTATAATGTTTGTCTTTTACATAATTTCTCAATAACGCTTTCACTTTAGTCTTTTGCCTCTCCCAATCTTGGATTGATGCACTTGTAGCTCCTACAGTCGTTTGTGGTTTCACTTCATCACCACTCACTATCGACTAGACATTATATCCTTCTGTCAATGTCTACATTTTAAACTTTCGATTCACATAATTGACTCTATCCATCTTGGTTGCTTCATTTAGATATTAGAATTACCATTTTGAAATATAGGTTTCTCCAACTTTAAATCAATTAATAGTTTTTAAGTTACTTTAGAGGATGAAAAACAAAAAAACAAAAAACAAAAAAAAATTCAAACCAAATTTACTCAATTCCATGGCAGCTCCTCCAATTTAGGCATGAAGTCTATCACACTCCCCTAATTTATGACTGTAATCACTATTCAATATGTGTATTTCACAATTCATACGACCAAATTAGCAGCCTTATATATAACTCAATTCATACGACCAAGTTTCTGTACTCCAAATTTCAAAGCTCGACCGAATCCTTTCCGAGAAGAATTTTGTGCAGTGTGACGGAACTATAGTGATTTGTAAGGTGGAAAAAGTTAAAAGAAATGGCGAATTTACTCATTGATATTGGACTAATTGCAACGTTACTTGAATCTTAAATCGATTACTTGACTGCTTCTGAAGTTATTAGATTTTCAACAATTATTGGACGAATTGCGGTGCTACTCTCCCACGTTGACATGCATTTGCTTTGGAATGTTTTTTGGCACTGCAAATCGTTCCGAGCAATGAATTTATTTAATGAGTGCAGCATCAACTCTTCACATGCATCGCTTACCACGGCTTCCAACGTAAACACAATGCTCGGCTTTTTCTGGCTCACCACACCAACACAACTCATCCTTCACGCAACTGCTCCTTCCTCGATAACTCAGTCCAGCTGCAACCTGTCGTATACTTTGTACTCATAGGCCGTCACACCTAATTGATCCACACGCGGATTCCACAAGCCATCACACCCAATTGACCCCTTGATTTGTACGTGCACAAGAAAACATGTCAAAGACGAACAATCTATCTTGTATTTGACAACACCACGGTTGTTATAATCTGCTTGTACCTCAAAAATCTGATGGTACCAACTTGGTTCCAGCTCGAACAACCATATGCAGCAACATATCCTCCACAAAGGACACAAAGCTCAACGCCACCCTTACCAATATCTACATCCAATGCCACATTTCAAGTTTGGGTTAGACAATGATTAGGTTTGGTTTGTGTTCCACATTATTAAACATTAAAAATGCTATCATCTATATAGAAATTACAAGGATAAATTACAAGCTTAAGTTGTGACATGAAGTTATGAGTTTTGATCTTTGGATTTTGATCAATGGCTATGAAGTTTGATGAGATTAATCAAACCTCAAAATATTTTTAAGGTTCACTAAAATTCGAACTTATTCAAACCTCAAGGTTAAAGTTCGACGAACCTTATGACATAGTGTACACCATCTCGAACTTCAAAAAAGTTTTAAGGTTCGTTAAAATTCGAACCTATTCAAACCTCAAGGTTAAAGTTCGACAAACCTTTGTGACATAGTCTACACCATCAACTTCTCAAATGATGACATGCCAAACAACACCATCAATTCTCTTTATCCCACCAAACTCACTTTGCACAACATCCACGCCCTTGACTCTCTATCTATATCAACTCAAAAAATACGGAAGATGGAATATGAAGAAGGGTTGTAGTTCACTAGTGAGACAATGGCTCACACAATATTGCAATCTAGCTGGACAAATTCCTAGAATATAGGATCTCACAACTAATCAAGACTAATTACACAATAAGTCTAGCTAAACAATATTGGTTTTAATTATAGGAAAATCTTCTAGATTTTTCCATTATTCTTACATGAACATAAATATATCAATAAATAATAAAAGGTATAGTTAAATTATAAAAGGACATAGTTAAACAAATTCCTACAATATAGGCTCTCACAACTAATCAAGGACTAATCATGCAATGAGTCCAACCAAACATAATTGGTTTTAGTAATAGGAGAATCTTCTAGATTTTTCCATTATTCAAACATGAACATAAACATATCAATAAATAATAATAAGTATGTTATAATAAATCTTTAGGGAAGTATATTATAATAAATCTTCAGGGAAATCACATAAGAAATTTTAGAATCGACGTGTTTCGAACTACTGAATGTAGTTCATTGGAAGATTTATTATAATATGATATGGATCACAGAAGTTTACACTCTCAAATAATAAGTATAATTAAATTATAAAAGGACATGCTTGTTTTTTTTTTTTTTTTTAAACATGGTGAATGGGTAACTCATTGGACTAATTAGGTAAGGCCTAGTATCAAACCTTGTAGATGTCACTATAACACAAAGAGTATATCCAACATCCAACAACCCACAAACCAAGAAAGTTGAGCCAAGATCCTAGACTCCAACAAGAAGCATATCCTTCCAATGTTTATATGAGGTCATAATGTCTCCTTATGGGATTTGAAAGTGAGTGGAGGAGATAACATCCAAATAAGTGATTCCATAAACACAAAGATACCTTAAAAAATATGCTTGTTAAAAATAATATAACTATTCATGAAAAAACATCCCACCAAATATTTATACAAAGCCTTAATTTATAATCCAACCATATCAATTTACACATACATTAATACTTTTATATTCCAAATATTTTTAGATATTTAATTAGTAAAGTCAAATTTAACTATCACATTACTTATATATTCTATTTATCACATAAATCATTATCTCCAATTTTTCCAATAACATAATAATTGTATTAACAAAATAATTTTTTTAATTAAAAAAAATTAAATCCATCTTCTTCCACTTTATTGCTACTTAATTCCTTTCTTATTTTCTTACTTATTTTCTTAATGAACATTTTGTTGAGAGAATTTATATAATATTAATATATAATGTTAAAATATTATATAATGACCATCCCTTAATATATAATGTTGACATCTTTACATCTTTATGACTATTATATTCTACATATTTAACGGTTAGATAAACATTTCACTTACGCAAATATTAATGCTACAGATGTTCTTCTAGTATAAATATGCATATCACAAACTTGATAATATTTATTAAAATGTACATTAACTTCAAAGTACAATATGTATCCTTATTCTTTGTCTGGGTAAGAATCATTTGATTAATTTTATATAGAGAATGATCCGTTTTATTTTTATATATGAATTAATAGTTCTTGAGTGTGATTTTTTTGAAGAAAAAAATTCTTATTTTCTGATTTAATTGGTCTAAAATCTAATATAGATTTATTGAAATCATAAGTTTGATAAGTAAATTTTTCACAAGTGAAGTAATTTAGAGGTTTTTGAGGGTGTGGATCAATACATGTAGTAAAAAAAACCAGTTTAAACAATGTTAGATTTACTCGGTTTGATTGTATCTCCAAATTTCAACTCCTGTTTATCAAGGGGACTTCCGATAAAATTACCCATTTCCTTAGAAAGAATAATGTCTCCTCTTCTTTCAAATATCTCTGTACTATTAGAAACTCTCTTGGATTTGTAAATGACCCTATCGACCCAAAATACCTTAAAAGTGTTTACATGGTTCCTTGCTCCCGTGGTAATCCCTATATTGGGGAAACAAGTCAATCCAATAGACAGAGAATCCAAGAGGATGATGCAAACATTAGACACAATCGATCCTGCACATCTGCTATTGTAGATCATGCTGAAAACTAGTGTCACCATGTATGCATTGAGGATTCCAAAGTCATTGTTAAGGTTGATCACTTCCACCATCGGAAGCTCAGCGAAGTTATTGATATTAAAAGGCATGCTAAGAATCTCAACAGGGATGACAGGTGTAAATTGAGTAAGAGTTGGACTCCAAATTTCTCTAGGTGATTTATCTCCCCCTTTTGTTGAGACTCGAATCCCCTTTGGTTTTGATTTTTTGATTTTTGTATTTTTTTCCCTGATTCTTGTTTATTTGATTTTTTTTTTTCCTTTTATCTTCTTTAATTTTCTTAGTTTTTTTTTGGTTCTTGGAACTTCCTTTTTTTTTTAATATAGAAATAATAATAATAATAATAATATATAAAAAATTTAAACTTTTATTAAAAATAAAAAATTTTAACCCCCTTTAATTTAAATATTTATTATTAAATTCTTGTATTACCCTATGTTGGGAAAAATAATGAGAGGGGGGCGGGGAGGAGGGGGGGGTTGAATCAGTATTTAAGGCTGATAGAAAACTTTTTACTTTTTCTTTCTCTAAAAGCCATACGCTACTTTCCTGAAACCATAGCGTATACACGCTGACATCCTTCATAAAACTCGCGATATACACAGATCTTATTATGCATTTAATTCTTACTTAGATCTATGCATCATTCATTCATCGTATGTTTAGTTAACAGTAGCATGTGCAAGAATAAATTTAATAACCATCACACATAAGAAACACACTGAACACCCGCATTTAAGGTGGAAACCCAAGTCGAGAAAACCACCGTCGTCGTCACTAATATTTATTATAAAGAAAACATCTACAACAATGTACCTGCATACTCATACCAAGACGCAATCACCCACATGCAAGGCCAAATACCTTCTCTCGTTTAACAGCCTCTCCTGGAAGGGAGCTACAACCCCCTGCTCTCGTTTACCAGCCTCTCCTGGAAGGGAGCTACTACCCCCTGCTCTCGTTTACCAGCTACTACTGGAAGGGAGCTACAACCCCCTCACTGAAGGCTTCGACCTTCAGCACCATTTCGGACCACGTTTCATCAATTTTCATACTGGATCCAACAGCTTCCATACAACACAACTTGTAGGCCACTTTTCATCATATTTTTAGAATGGACCCACTTCACACATTTAAGCTCAACATTCATCAAACTGAAACTTATAACCCCATCAATTCATTCATTGAATCATCAACCAATCAACCAATGACTTGATCTTCAATTAAAATAATCAACAACATATTCATCATTCAAATAACCCAGTTCTGTATGAATACATCATTGACAGATAACAGTAGAGCAGCAAAACAGATCAGGAATTTCATTCCACTTACTTCAGCAAACCCTAGATTCCATACGTGCTTTTACTTCACTGAATCTGCATATGTACGCGCTTTCATGCAGACCTACCCACGTATACTTCTGTGCATTCTTTAGAAATCCCTATCTGCCCATACGCGCTTTTCCTTAAGCAGACCCGAATATACACGCGCTTTTACTAAAGCGAACCTGTGTATACATCTATAACTTTTCAGGACTGTGCAAATCTTCAGATCAGATAAAAAACTCAGATTTCATCCTTTACTTCAGAAAGTATTTCGCCTCATCTCAGATCTAAACATTCCATAAACAAATCTAGAAAATGCATATACATTTCAGATCTAGAGATCCCTCTTCATCATTTTCTTCATAGGTGCATTATTAATTCAGATCAATCAGTAAGTTGTTACCCAATCCATACAGATATACTCCAGAGTGAAGTATTCATTCCATACCCAGACACATGCACACCCTTGCACAATGATCTTCTTCTCCTTATATAGATTTAGCCTTTATCAATACCATGAGTCAAAACCACACCACTTCCGATGGTATTCCTGGACGGGATCAAATAGGTATTCCAGTGCTCAATAAAATGGGTCAATACCATGGTAACAACCCTTAGTATTCTAAATTTGGAGCGCAAAAGGGCATACACGACTTGGCACGTACTTTTCCGCGTGCATACGCTACTTCACCTTAACAAACCCGTGTATGCTTTGTAACATAACTTATTTATCATTATTCTGCCACTTTCTGGATTCCTTTCTTCTGCTACTTCTGAACTAATCTGTAGATACATCATATTTACATTATTAACAAATTCATCAAGTCAGTTTCCATCACGGACAACTTCATTAAGTAGGTTCCATCAAAGTCAACACATTGTATCACATTGCCAAAGATCTCCTCTTTAACTCATCAAGAAGGTTGTCATCAACTTTATCAAGTAGGTTTTCATCAAGGAAAACACTCTGCATCATATTGCCAACAATCTTATTTCATCAAGTAGGTTACCATCAACTTCATCAAGTAGGTTTCCATCAAGGACAACATATGCCAACAATCTCCCCCTTTGGACTTGATGGCAACCATGATGGTTTTTGATCACCACAACAGATATATACATTGATTATAACATTTATGCAAACACCATGATATTCTCCCCCTATTCAAAAACCATGCTACTCTCCCCCTTTGACATCAAGGGCAAAGGGCGGATCAAAAACCAAGACAAGGTTTTTCTTCCCTTGTATAAAGAAGAGCTCTGTAGAACTGATGTGCGCTGAAGGTACCATGCTCCCCCTAAATCCATGCTGAATCTTCAAACGAATTTTTCAATGACTCGATGACCTTTCTTACCACCAAGGACTCAAACTTACATCAATGATCCAGCTAAGTGGATTTACATATGAGACTCAAATACCCAACCAAGTGGGTTTACACCTTTTGACTCAACTACCCAACCAAGTGGGTTTACAAATTTGAACAATCCCTTTACATGACTGAAAATTACAATTTACATCATAGGTCATAGTCTTTTCATCAAATTAGAAATATGACATTTTATAACCAATACCAATACCAGAAGACCTCAAGAGCGAGATCATATTTCAGAACCATCATAATGCCAAAAATGCATTACATTCAGCAAGGCTAATGCTCCCCCTGAAGTTGTGCATCCAATGCATCCTTTCCAGATGACCAAAACTTCTTCTTAGCTTGTGCACCCTGAACACTTTCAACAACAAGAACATCAAGGCATCTTCACCCAATAACAGAGAATGAAACAGAAATATAAGAGTTGAAACACCACCAGAGACACCAAATAGCATCAGAGAAACCAAACAGCACCACAGCTTGTGCTGAAGAAATGCTGACCCAGAAAAATTGTCAGCAACCACAAATACGCGGTTTTCTTTGTATGAACTCACGTATATATGCGAATTTCTTTCAGGAAACCCGTGTATCCAATTTAATCTTCTGATTTTAAGTAGATTTGATCTTGAACATGGCAGAGACAACTCCCAGCTTCCGTCTGAGATATTAGAACGCTTCCTTGGAATATATGAGAAGAGAAAGATAGGACAATGCAGTTGTGTATCCAACAGTTGTAGCATAAGCACATCAGTAACCAAGCCTTTATACTCTTTGCAGCATCAGCATATTCTTAAGAGGAATTATCACACCAGAACAACTTCTTCAATAGACAAGATGTATCAAGCAATCATCCATGTGATCTGTAATCACCAATACCTTCAATATTTATCATGATGTAACATTATGTCAATAGTCATCAGCAACAAAATCTGCATGATCTATCCTTATCTCCGCATCATAAAACTTTCATCTCATCCATATGAGAAAACCAAAGATATTCTTCAGCAAAAAAACAATCAGGGCTCATCCATAATCTCATCATAAGAAACCATGTATCATGTCATCATCATTTTGAGCAAGAACTACGGAATAATCAGATACAATGCCAACAATGCAATCATTAGATGTTAGACTGATGCTCCCCCTGAACCTGTGTTCCTAATCTTTAGCTATCTTACTGTTTTTCTTATCAGAAAAGCATACGCGACTGTCTCCAGCAGAACTCGCGTGTATACGCGGCTGTAGTTCACTAAACCCGCGTATGGAAAGTGGAACACTGAAAATTTCCACAACTTCATCTCCCCCTGAATTTGTACCACCTGTACCTGTCTTCTTCACATCAGATGCACTGTCAGAAATAAACATAACCAGAATTACTAAACCAACCATGGGAATCATCATACAATGGTCCCCCTGTGATGATACATTACTAATCCCTATAATGTATCTGGCATTACTCCTGCATTCATTATGAGAAGTAAGCTTTAGAAGTGGATGACTGCAGTAGGGTCAATATTCCCTACGTTTCTGACCGATCCTCTTTCTTTTTCCAGCTTTGCTTGAACTTTCTTATTGTGCGCTGAAAATTATCCAATTTCTCAAATCTGTTCATCCTGCACTATTTTTCTACATGTCCATACTTGTTACAGGCACAACATCTTGCATGACCAGAAAAGTAAGCATAAGGATCATAATGTGTTTTTCTATTCTTACTTCTATTGCAATCAGCTGCTTTATGACCATACTTGCTACATGAAAAACAATATCCCTTGAAGAAACCAGAGTACCTTTCTGTGTAGAATCTGTTTGTATGTGACTGAAACATTATGCTTCTGCAATTGGATGCAACATGCCCATAATTATGACATTTAAAGCATTCAACATTATTGAACAAAGGAGGGAATGATTTCTTTTGAGAGTTCACGATTGTCGGTTGACTTTTTGTTTCTTTCAACACTTCAGACTTTGCATTGATATCCTTTGAGTCTTTAGCACTTCCTTGTGAACTAGATTCTCCTTTAACAGTTTCATGAAAACCAAGGCCAAATTTAACAGAAGGAGACCTTTGACTACTAAGAATATTGTCCAGAATCTTAGAACTATCTTGAAACCTCAAGAGTTTATCTTTTTCTTCTAATTTACTTTTGAGAATATTTACCTCAACCTCCAACCTTTGGCATTGCTTATTCATACTTTCTTCAACCCTTTTTCCTTCTTCTACTTGATCATTCAATGTTAAAATCTCTTCTTTCAACCCATTTTCTTGTTCTTCAAAGATTTGTAAAAGTTCTTCATTCTTCTTATTTGATTTTTCTAGATCTGTTTTAAGCGAGATGATTTCTGCTTCACATCCTTCTTTTTCAAATGATTGTAGAGGTTCCACATTCTTCTTATTTGATGTTTCGAGATCTGCTTTTAGACAGATGATTTCTGCTTCAAGTTTTTCACTTTGATTGGTTGCATAAACGTACAACTTTTGATACTTGTCTATCTGTCCATTTTATATTTCTATCTTTTCATTCATTCTAGAGATCACATCTTTGTAGATAGATTCCTTCCTTTTAAATTGATCCCAATAATTACTTTCATCATTGATCTTGACATCTGCTTCTAGACTTATATTGTTACTTTCACTATCTTCGTCATTGCATGCACAAGAAAGTGGATCACAAGAACAACAATCAATACATGTTTCCTCTTCTTCATTTTCTGCTGCACATGTTTTCTGAGGTATCTTCTTTCTTTGAGTAGCCTTCTTCTTTTGCTTCCTTGCCATGAGCACTTTTAGATCTTGGTCAGAATCTTCTTCATCTTCACTTGACATTTCATTATTATCTTCATTTGTATAATAACTCTTTCCCTTTTCGAATCGTTTCCCTTTAGCATGATTTTCTTCATAAGGACATTTAGCAGCATAATGACCAATTCTTCCACAAGTAAAACACTTGAAGGGAAGCTTACCTCTGAATCTTCCAGTACCTAGTTGAAGTCTTCTCACAAAATTTTCTTCTTCTTCTTCTGATATATAACTCGATTCCTTGACAACTTCCTTTTCTTTTCCTTTTGCACATGCCTTAAAGGAAACTTCTCTGTTTTGAGAGAGACCTTCTTTTTGCATTTCAAAAGCAGTTAGAATACCATGTAGTTGAACAATAGTAAGAGTTTGCAGATCTTTCCTTTCTTCAATAGTTGATACTTTTGACTCAAATTTTGAAGTCAAAGATCTTAAGACTTTTTCCACCAGAGTAGTATCGGTTATGGTTTCGCCCAAACTTCTCATACGATTTACAATATCATCTAGACGTAAAAAAAAACTGGCAATACTATCATCACTATGCATCCTTAAATTTTCATATTCAATTCTGAGAGTTTGGAGTTTTGCACTTTTTACCTTTGTATCTCCTTCATAGCTTAGAATGATTTTGTCCCATATTTCTTTTGCTGAATTTAGCTGCATCACTTTAGCAAATTCTGGTTTAGACATGCTTCCTAATAAAACATTGACTGCTTTGGCATTGATTTCATATTTCTTCCTTTCTGCTGCATCAGTAGGAATACTTGCCGGATACAGATAACCTTCTTCCACGATTGCCCATACTTTTGCACCAAGACTTTGCAAATATGATTTTGTTCGTATCTTCCAGAATAATAGATTACTTCCATTGAATAGAGGTGGCTTTAGAGAAAATACTCCTTCATGACTTCCCATTGCGACGGATTTCCTTCAAACGATCAAGCTTCTGCAGAAGAACCTGCTCTGATACCAATTGTTGGGAAACATACTGAGAGGGGGGGGGGTGAATCAGTATTTAAGGCTGACATAAAACTTTTTACTTTTTCTTTCTCTAAAAGCCATACGCTACTTTCCTGAAACCAACTTGCGTATACACGCGGATATCCTTCATAAAACTCGCGTATATACAGAGATCTTATTATGCATTTAATTCTTTACTTAGATCTATGCATCATTCATTCATCAGATGTTTAGTTAGCAGTAAGCATGTGCAGTAATAACATAATAAACCATCACACATAAGCAACACACATGAACACCAGGATTTAAGGTGGAAACCCAAGTCGGGAGAAAACCACCGCTGTCGTCGTCTCTGTCTTCAATATTTTATTATAAAGAAAACATCTTACAACAATGTACTGGCACAGACTCATACCAGCACGCAGGCACCCACCTGCAGAAGGCTACAACCTTCTCTCGTTTACCAGCCTCTCCTGGAAGGGAGCCACTACCCCCTGCTCTCGTTTACCAGCCTCTCCTGGAAGGGAGCCACTACCCCCTGCACTCGTTTACCAACTACCACTGGAAGGGAGCTACAACCCCCTCACTAAAGGCTTCGACCCTCAGCACCACCATGGACCACGTTTCATCAATTTTCATACTGGATCCAACAACTTCCATACAACACATCTTGTAGGCCACTTTTCATCATATTTTCAGACTGGACCCACTCCACACATTTAAGCTCAACATTCATCAAACTGAAACTTATAACCCCATCAATTCATTCATTGAATCATCAACCAATCAACCAACGACTTTATCTTCAATTAACATAATCAACAACATATTCATCATTCAAACAACCCAGTTCTGTATCAATACATCATTGACAGATAACAGTAAAACAACAAAACAGATCAGACATTTCATTCCACTTACTTCAACAAACCCTAGATTCCATACGCGCTTTTACTTCACTGAACCTGCGTATGTACGCGCTTTCATGCACACAAACCCACTTATACTTATGTGCATTCTTCAGAAAACCCTATCTTCCCATACGCGCTTTTCCTTAAGAAGACTCGCGTATACACGCTCTTTTACTGAAGCGAATCTGCGTATACATCTGTAACTTTTTAGGATTGTGCAGCTCTTCAGATCAAGTAAACATCTCAAATTTCATCCTTTACTTCAGAAAGTATTTCGCCTCATCTCAGAACTAAACATTCCATAAATAGATCTAGAAAATACATATACATTTCAGATCTAGAGATCCCTCTTCATCATTTTCTTCATAGGTGCATCATAGATTCAGATCTATCAATCAAGAACAGAGTTCATCCATGCAGATATTCCTTAGAGAGATTTATTCATTCACAACCCTTACTCATGCACACCCTTGCACAATGATCTTCTTCTCCTTATATAGATTTAGCCTTTATCAATACCATGAGTCAAAACCACACCACTTCCGATGGTATTCCTGGACGGGATCAAATAGATAATCAAGCGCTCAATACAATGGGTCAATACCATGGTAACACCCCTGGATTTATAAATTTAGAGCGCAAATAGCCATACGCGACTTGTCACGTATTTTTCCACGTGCATACACTACTTCGCCTTAACAAACCCGCGTATGCCTTGTGACATACCTTGTTCAACTTTATTCTGGCACTTTCTGAGTTCCTTTCTTCTGCTACTTCTGAACTGATCTGTAGATACATCAGATTTACAGTATTAACAACTTATCAAGTCAGTTTCCATCAAGAACAACTTCATTAAGCAGGTTCCATCAAAGTCAACACATTGTATCACATTGCCAACAATCTCCCCTTTAACTCATCAAGAAGGTTGTCATCAACTTTATCAAGTAGGTTGCCATCAAGGACAACACTCTGCATCATATTGCCAACAATCTTATTTCATCAATTAGGTTGCCATCAAGGACAACATATGCCAACACCCTATTATATTATTTATAAAAATTTTAACCATTTAATTGACATATTTATCAATAATTTCTATATTATTCATTGACCACCATCTTATTAAAAGGTCTTAATAGATAATAATTTAATATTATACCCTAACAAATAACTAATTAGCTAATAATGTGCTATGTCCTAGCAATGATGCAGACACAATATTTATTCATTAAGATCGATTATCTTTTTCACGTTGTCCTGATGAACCACATTAGTTGGTTCAAACGTCGACCAAATCCTAATGATGTGATTAATCTCGAAGACATTTTTCAAATTTAAATAACACAAATCAAAATTTGGCCACAAATTTTTTCACCCAATTCTAACTAGAAATCCACCAAAAACTCTAAAAACTCACACTTTAAAAACTACTCCTATAAATAAACTATTAAACCATTTTTAATTAATTCACATTTAATAACATCACCCTTACCTTTATTATAGTATAAAATTATTTATTTCACAATTTATCCATATTCAACATGTTATTCATTAATGAGTAAACGCTGGTAAAGAATATAGCATTTCCTTAGCTTTAATATTTGTAAATTTGTATATCATAAAGACGATAGTGGTGTCACTTCAATGTGTTGATTTCTAGATATGCATAGATTCCCTCAACAAAAGAGTTCCAAAAATAATAATCTGAACGTGGTGTCACTTCAATGTGTTCATATATATATATATATATATATTCGCTCAACAAAAGAGTTCCAAAGTTTTTCAACGTGCTCCACCTTGACTCGTTATTAGTCCGTGCTCCACGGATGATAGCAACAGCTTCAAAGGTCAAATCAAATTGATATACTTCCATTAAAATTAAAAAATTCCTAGGTTTCTTTAAGATTTTTATTAAATTAAAATCTTTCCCACATTTTGAAAAATATGGGTACTTATTTTATTCTCAGTTACAAAGTTTTAATTGGACATGAGATTAAAATAATAATAATAAAATTAAATAAAAATTTAAAATTATTTTATTAGATTGAATATATTTTTTAATTGATCTAATTTATAGATAGGCTTTGTGATTAATTTTTGAATATTATTGAACACACATTAAATAATAAATTAATTTAGATAATTTGTGTGATTGCATTTTATTACAAGTTGTATGTATAAATACATTTTTCATTGACTCTTGCTTTTCATCTTCTGAGAGGTGTTTTAGATATTTATGGCAGTTCATTTGAGGCTAGATTTCTATGGCAGCTCACTTGAGGCTTTTCGCCTTCCATTCAAGTGAATGAGCCAATACACAAAACCCTAAGGATTATGTTTCCAACATCCCCCCTTTAATCCAAAAGGGTGTATATGAGCCCAAGAAGAGAGATGAAACACATAAATGCACGGCAACGAATGACTCGATGTACTCTCTGAAACGATGGTTTAAGGAAGACGACAAATCAAATGAGGTAGTAAAAGTTGAACCTTTCTATCAGTGTTGGTTTAAAGCTGATCACCAACTCTAGGACTAGGCTCGAAGCAGTTCTTGAAACAATTTTGAATTTGGCTAGAAGAATAATTCATCTAAGAAGTGGAAGTGCCCCTTGATGATGATTTAAAGATGACCACAAACTGATGAGATGCATAGTATAAGTCAGAGTCTTCTACATATGGTGGTTTAAGGTAGGTCACCAACCAAATCATGTTCATGAAACATGACTCTGTATCTAGCTACAACTTTGGCTCTGACATTGACTGACTCTAACTCTAAGCTTTGGTAGCTGGATATAGTTCACGCTAGGCTCCGGCTTGCTTGATATATCTGTGAAGCTAGTAGTTGACAATCAATTCTCCCCTTGCTAGATACAAGGCGAGAATATGAAGATGCCTCCACTGCAAGATGTGTTAATACTCGAGAATGAACTCTTAAGTATGATTGATATATCTTGTTGGTTGTTGAAGATTATTGCCAAGAAGTGATCCATTTAAGGTGGATCTTTTCTATTGCAGGAGTCTTATGTCTGGAACATTTGTTTGAAAGATGAGTATGTTTGCCAAAATATTCACAAGGGTGAAGATGAAAAAAAAGATATTTCATGTGGCCAACTCTATCACAATGTTAACATTTGACAATATGACATTATCGTTGTGGAAAAATAACAAGATGTGGAGCAGGTGAAGATAAATTGTCGTGAAGGAATCCATCATTATAAAACTAGATTGGTTTGGAATAGTATGGAATGTGAAAGGACACATCATTTTCATACCCAATATCGGTTATGTGCATGTTGTTAATAACTTCTTCTAAAGGTTTGAGGATGAGTTTGGGAAGTGCACACTGAACTTCTGCAAGTTCATGTGAAACTGCTCCTAAAGTGGCCTCTCTTATCTAATCAAGTGTTGGTCGTGTTAGGTCCCTGTAATTTGTCAGATTGGTAAGACCAAATAAACAAGGGTAACATCAAACCAACTTTGGAGTCCATGGACCTAGCCTTCCTGGACTCGGAGAGGGATCTCTCTATATAGGCGTTTGTGAATGATATGTCTTTATGCTTTTGTTTTATGATCTTAGGCTAGTTATGAAGTTCTAAGGACTTGTTTGTTTTGATTGATTTGATTGATAGGTTGATAGATCAGTGGTATGATTAATTGAGGGAGTGTTTCAGCTGAATAGATAGACCATGAGAAAAATAAATACATTGGGCTTTGGAGTCATACAAGGATTTAATAGTTCATCAACTCAACAAGGGTTTTCATAAGGCAAGCTAACTATATCAAGTGGATTTCTTAGATTATATTGCATATGAAATGGAAATAAGTTGGGAAAGTAGTAAAACTAAAGGGCAATTAAGAATCCTTTAGCTCTACTTCAACGAGAAAAGCCTTTCAGCTAACTATTTAAGAAAAACCAAAGGACAGGGCCTACCATAGACTTCTTTGGCCAAAATTTAATAAGAAAACCTTTAAGATAACAATCCAACATTCCTAAGATTACTTTCAGACAAAGAAAACATTTAAGATAACAATGAGTAAAGCTAAAGAGTGAGCTAAGCCAATCTTCTTTAACCAAACACTCTAAATACCTTCAAAGCAACATTTTAAGACATACCAAAGGATAGGGCATACCATAGACTTCCCTGGATGGACTCTACTAAGTATACTTCAAAGAAAGGACTTAAAAACAACGTTTCAAGCTACACCAAAGGACAGGGCATACCATAGACTTCTTTGGCTTGACTCCATTAAATCACTTTCAAGACAACAAGCTAGGTGGAACCAGAGAGCAGTTAAGAATTCTCCAATTATACCTTGCAGAGGAAAATATTAAGATAAAGAATGCAGACATAAATAGGGTGCCAAGACAACATAACTTAATCTAAAATTTATATTCTTTGGTTAGAGAAATAATGGACATAATGGAAAACAGAAGGAAAACATTGACAAAGAAGGAAAACTTCACCATTAACATAGCTCAATAATCCTGTGAACGTGCTTGTATTACTGATGATCAAAACAGTTACATTAGTCCATGTACAAAAGATCTCTGCAACTCAGATCTTTCTCAAATCCAGCCTAGCAATCCATCAACTAGCTCAACAACTAATCAGTCCAAAAACTACTCAACCGAACAACATAAAACATGAAGCATCCATGCAATATTTATCTGCAAAATGAGGAGGTGATCCTAAGCTAGGGTTTCAAATGTTATTTATTACAAAGTTAATGCATTTTGACCTTTGATACCATGCAAGGCCCAAGCCATGGCCCCTTTCACATCAAGTGAAGCAAACACATGCCTGTGGCCTCTCTGATATGTCAAAGGAAATGGCTCAATGTCAATCATTTTAGTGCTCGCTGTCTCAATGTTCATTTCCTTGCTTGATGCTCCGATGTCATGATAAGAGGGTGAAGGGTTGTGGAAAGGTGATGAGGAAGGATCAATATAAGGTGACTGGATGTGAGTGGATGGTGATGTATGAACAACGGGATGTGATGGAGAAGTGGATATAAGAGGATGAGATGATGAAGGGACATCATGCTGATGATGGCCAGGTGGAGTAGTGAAAACCTCATTAGCAATGAATGCATCCCATGAAATGTTTTTTTGCTGGAGATGATGCATGACTACCATCTTGATGAGTGAATAATGAAAAAGGCTTTGCATTTGTTGATTGTAATCTCTCTTTTGCACAATGTAAGCCATTTTGTCAATGCTACAGAAAAGATAATAAGGTAAGTGTAGCATTCTAACTCTAGTGAAATGCATAAGAAGACTAATATGATATGAGTAAATACGGGAAAACCTTCCCTCACAAGTGAAGTATTTCATTATTATCCTCATCATGGGCACATACCGGTCAAGGAGATGAGAAAAAGGGAAAATGGACTTGTGATCTTTGTACCTAGGTTTGAGGTAAGTTTCGTAATAGCTCATGTCCAAGTTGGCTTGTTTAAACCACCTCTCTCCCACACTAGGTATCCCTGTAGTAGCTACAATGGCATTGGTGGACATCTCAAAAGTAACCCTAGCAAGGTTGACCTGCTTGTCATGTAGATTTATGATGAATAATCTTGTTAACTCCGAGTGATTTTGGACTTGTTGCACTCTCTCACAAAAGTCAAAACAACCCACATGCTTAAAGCAAGAAACAGTGAGAGGAGAGGCCATGAGTTCGCTTGTATTGATGGGCTAAAACCTGTTTATCTTCCCTCCCTTATGATCATGTCTCCTTGGAATTTGTGCCGCAAAACCACTATCTTCTCCCTCAGACATTTAAACTCTGTTTTATAAAACCCTAGGGCACAAGTGAAATGAGATGAGGGGAAGGGAATGAAATGGCAGTTTGAACAAATGAAGGGAGTGAGTGAAGGGGAAAACTAGATGAAATTAAAACCCTCAATCAATGTAATTTCCCATGTTTATGAATGATTTTCTTTATAGGAGGATGAAGTAAGGATGAAACAGTGATTACAAGCTTAAAATTAGGGTTTTCGTAGGGTTATACTTCAATTTATTAAACGATGACCAAAATAGCTTAAAAATAGGTTATGGTATGCACTTACCACTTAACAGTGCTTTGGAGGACTTTGGAAAATATTTGAAGGAGATTTGAAGTGATTTGGACTGACGGATCACTTCACAATCTTCTCTGCCTAGGCACGCAGCGCCGGCCGGTGGTAAGCGCACATCGCCTCTGAAAGGGTACAACGCCAAGTTCTAGGCACACAACGCCTTTAGAAAATGCGTTGAGGAAATCAAGCAAGGGCGCAGCACCAACTCCCAGGTGCCAGCGCCAAGGAAAAGGTGCATCGCCAAGTGCTGAATGTGAAGTACCAAGGAATTTTGACCAAATTCGCTCAAAACTTCACAAATTTTTCCTTTGCTTTAATTGCTCTTACTCTTTGAAAGGAAAAAATAAATCCTTTGAAGTGTTTGATGAGCTTTTATAGACAAGTGGAATTTTATTTAATTTGAAAAACCCACTTTCTAATGTTTGAAGTCTTTTTCCTTTTCTCACTAATACTCCTTGACACTTTTTTCTTTACAGGTTGTTGAAGTCATGAGGTTGGCTTTTATTTGCTCATTGAGGCTTGACATGTTCATTTTGACAACTTTAGGATTTAATTATTACACATAGTAGCATCTTCAAAATCTTCTGTAGTTTCCACCATAAAATTCAACTTATCTTTTCCACCTTCTTTGGCCACCTTTTTCTAATCCCTAAGTGCTTGCTGTTCTTTACAACAATCATCAGTGTTGTCTTCTAATCTTTCCATATCCCTTCCAAGTTCATTCATTTATGTCTAGTTCACCTCACCTTTTTCCATATTCCATCAATATTTTCTGATAGACTTTCTTCATGTTTTTCCTTGTGTGCTTTCTCCATGTCATTTTCCTACAAGTAATCACTACTTTGGCACTCAAATGGACTATCAAGTTTATAACCCTTGTTATCTAGAAGACCAAGTTTTTTCCCTTTCCCTTGCTGTAAATTATTTTCATTCAGGAGTAGACAGTCTACATCATCAATACTTTATGCTGATAAACCTTCCAACACCTCTACAGAAGTGATAAACTTTGTCCCATCTTCTCACTTGCAGGTTCTGAACTAAGAAAATAATCCTCCTTGGAAATTTTAGGTGCTTCTTGAATAACCATGTATTGACATTCCATTACATCTAAGCCAGATTCTAGCAAAGGAAAAGCAGTCCCTGAAACATCCAAGGATTTTGGGGAGCTAGAAGAATGCTTATCATAATCAATCCTTCTCATATGTGTGCTGACTTTATCAGAATGAAAGGATTACCTTGAAAAAATGAAAAAACATAATGACCTAATGGGAGTGCTTTCTAACCTGATTTTGAATGGAATTCAACTTACAAACTTTCAAGTGAAAAGAGAATTTCCAAAAGTGTTGTTATGGGAATGAGTCAACAACAAGAAATATTAGAGGGGGGATGGAGTTCATTGACAGGGGAAAATGGGGAAATGAGGTCTCAGGTAGGAAAGAAGGATGAAAATGAGAGGTATAAACCTATAATGATTATTTTAAGAGCAACAGGGTGACTTTGAGATGGAAAACTGATAGATAGGGTAAAAAGGCTTTATGAAGATAATGAAGGTAGCGAGATTTCTGAAACTCTAGATATTCAAGGAATGTTGTTTTTAGAAAACTATAACCATTCTATAGTCATCCAAAGATAGTGCAAAATAATGATGAATAACAATGGCTCCTCTTGGGAAGGGAAGCCCCTTCAGGAAGTGTGAATAACTTTAGAGTTCAAATCTTTGGAATTTGTAAATCAGTGCCTTGTTTGTGCTTGGCAGATTTCCTCCTTCTTCAATTGCTGATTTTCTATTGTTCCTTGAAAGCTGTGATATTTTAAAGATATGAAATCATGTTTTGATGCAACTCAACTCTACCTACCCATCATACTTTTCCTGATATTTTTTCTTCATTTGGGTGCATTTGGACTGGCAAACCCTTGGAATCATTTTTCTTTTGAAAACAAAAACTATCTACTTATACCCTTATATCATCCAAAGGCTCAGATTAGACTGATAAGCTCTGTTCTCTACCTAATCTACTTATCTGATCCAGGTGGATATCGGTGGCCACCCACCTATTCCATTTGGACCCACACCATCAATTCTTGCAGCTTTTCACATTCAGCACCACTTATTATCTTTAGCAGGTTTTCGGGTCCTACACTCCCGGAGCTGTTTTGGGGCCTTAATGATCCAGGTGGATATTGGTGGCCACCCAAGTATTCCATTTGAACCCCCACCATTAGTTCGTTTATTTTTTAAGCTGCAGCACAACTTACTATTTTTAGCAGTTTTTCGGGTCCTGAACTTCCGGAGCTATTTTGAGGCCCTAAACGACGTTTTTTGGGACCCATGTTGCACACATCAAAAGTTGTATTCCTCGGATAGATCTGTCTAATGAGATATTGATCGCGTCAAATGAATATCGGATGCCAAAGTTACATCCCCGAGAATTTGAAACACCAACTTACCCAAACGAGGGCCCACAGTTTTTGCACTTCATCTCCTAGAGTTAGGTTTTTGGAATTTTTAGTTTTCCATTATTTCTCAATAATAAATAGGCCCTCAAGCCTCATTATAACACAGTTCAGAGGTCTGTAGCCACCACATCTCTTCTCAGATATTCGCTACCATCACCCTAGCTATTTTATTTCCATTATGTCTGTAAGCATATTTCTGTTATTTGATATTAATGAAAGGACACATTATTTCCACTGCATCTCTATGTTTATGGTTATTTATGTATTCTGTTACGTTCCTGCATAAATTCAGATTAGTGGTATCAGAGCGGTTTTCTCTTTCTTTGTTTTTCTTTGCATGTCCCCAACGCGGTCAGGGTATAAGGAGTTAGGGCTCGATCTGGTTGAACCCTTGCAAGATCAGCCTCGTAAACCTCGACGACCTCCCATGGAGGAAGAAAAGAAAGACGAGGGAGCAGGAGATCCTATCAAATTATTGCTTGAGGAGGCCCTCGAGAAACAAATGAACGTGATGATGGATAACTTTGCTCAGATCCTTCAATGAATGCCCACCTATGGCACATCTGCATCCAACAGCCACTCTGGAGGCGCCACTCCCTTCAAGGTACAGGTAAACTTTGATATTCCTGTATTTGAAGGCCAAATAGATGCAGACACTGTAGATAGATGGTTGAATTTTCTGGAAGGGTATTTCTCGGTCCATGATTTCTCTAACGGAGAAAATATTATTTTTGCACTCCTCAAAGCCACCCCCCATGTCAAATACTGGTGGGAAACCTACCGTGAGCAAGAGGACGAAGGGGAACCCTCTCTGTTCTCGGCCACACCCACTTGGAATTTGTTCTGAGACGACATCAAGGAAAAATATTACCCCATGGGGAGCTATGAGGACAAATACATCCAATGGACCATGTTGCGGCAACAAAGGGATCAAGATGTGTACGAACTGACGAATCTGTTCCATACCCTGCGCACAAAGTTGGGTATTAAAGATGCAGAGAGACACTTGGTGCTCAAGTACCGCGACTGTTTACACAAACACATTCAAGAGAAAATGGAGTTCATCCACATTACATCGCTTGGCATGGCATATCGCTATGCCGCCAATATCGAGCAAAAATTTAAGAAGAAGAAGCGAGACTTTGGATTTGCGAATCCAAAAATTGCCCTCAAACCGAAAAACAAGGGGCAAGGCCAAAGCAGTGATTCTTATAACAACACCACAAATCAAAATAAGGACACAGGGAAGTGGTGTGAATTTCATAACAGCCCCACTCACAGCAAAAACGAGTGTCGGACCAAACAGTCATTGGTGGCCGAACTAAAGGCACCCGAATCAGATGCATTTTCTGATCCTGAGTCAGAACTAGACAAAAGCAATGACAAAGGAACGCAGATCATTGATGTGGATCCCAGTGCCATTGTTTCCACCACCAAGATCTAGAAGGAGGACCCAGAGGATCCAGAGGAGGGGGAGCGCCTCTTCCATTCACAAATGCGGGTGAAGGGTTCTTCGTTGCAATTCCTTGTTGATAGCAGAAGCCAAAAGAACCTCGTTTCAGCAGAGGTCGTGAAGCGGCTCGGCCTACCGACCATAGCACACCCGCAGCCATATACCATCGGTGGCTTCACCCAGGCAGAGATATCCGCATCCGCCAACAATGCCGCCTTCTGTACAACATCAAGCCATTCACGGATGAGGTATTATGTGATGTTGCTCCTCTTGATGTAGCTGATGTATTATGAGGCCAACCATACTTGTGGAGGTGACATGTTGTGTATGAGTCTAGGCCTTGTGCTGTTATTATTACTTTGGGAAATAACTTGTATAGGATACCAGAGATAGTACTGCCTCTTGTCATCTCTTTGACTACTGCAAAACAATGCAGTAAGATTGTTTCCCAAACAAGGAAATTCATTTTCCTTACAACTCGCTCATAGGGAAAGAAGAATATTGTGGCCACAACCTCGAAACAGGGCTCCCCTACACGGCTGCGACATATGGACGAATTCATGGAGGAATACAAGGACATTTTCTCCTCACTCACAGAGGTTCCTCTACACTGTCAGGACAAGTACTCCATTGATCTGACCCCCAACGCACCGCCGCTTGATGTTACCATAACTCCTGCAAATACACATACAGAATACACACATGTACTATCTGAGGCTGATAAAGAAAGAAAATTTACTAAATGCATCCAGCATGTCTACCCACAGGTCCATGACATCTTCAACAAATCTAATACCCAGTTCAACAGAATTTGTTTCATCTCAGGGAGGATCTCAACGCAATGGGGACCATTTATTCCTATGGAGGGAGGAATGATCCAGGTGGATATCAGTGGCCACCCACCTATTCCATTTGGACCCACACCATCAATTCTTGCAGCTTTTCACATTCAGCACCACTTACTATTTTTAGCAGGTGTGCGGGTCCTGCACTCCCGGAGTCGTTTTGGGGCCTTAATGATCCAGGTGGATATTGGTGGCCACCCACCTATTCCATTTGAACCCCCACCATCAGTTTGTTAAGTTTTTAAGTTGCAGCACAACTTACTATTTTTAGCAGTTTTTCGGGTCCTCAACTTCTAGAGCTGTTTTGAGGCCCTAAACGACGTTTTTTGGGAAAACTGGGAGCAACATGGGTCCATTGACCCATGTTTCTCACATCGAAAGTTGTACTCCTCGAATATATCTTTCTAATGAGCTATTGATCATGTCAAACAGAGATCAGATGCCAAAGTTACGTCCCCGGGAAGTTGAAACACCAACTTACCCAAACGGGGGCCCACAGTTTTTGCGCTTCATCTCCTAGAGTTAGGTTTTTGGACTTTTCAGTTTTCCATTGTTTCTCAATAATAAATAGGCCCTCAAGCCTCATTGTAACACAGTTCAAAGGTCTGTAGCCACCACATTTCTTCTCAAAGATTCGCTACCAACACCCTAGCTATTTTATTTCCATTATGTCTGTAAGCATATTTCTGTTATTTGATTTTAATGAAAGGACGCATTATTTCTGCTGCATATCTGTGTTTATGGTTATTTATGTATTATGTTGCATTCCTGTATAAATATGGATCAGTGGTATCAGAGCAGTCTGCTCTTTCTTTGTTTTTCTTTGCATGTCCCCAATGCGGTCAGGGTATAAGGAGTTAGGGCTCGATCTGGTTGAACCCTTGCAAGATCAGCCTCACAAACCCCGACGACCTCCCATGGTGGAAGAAAATAAAGACGAGGGAGCAGGAGATCCTATCAAATTATTGCTCGAGGAGGCCCTCGAGAAACAAAGGAATGCGATGATGGATAACTTTGCTCAGATCCTCCAACGACTGCCCACCTACGGCGCATCTGCATCCAACAGCTACTCTGGAGGCGCAACTCCCTTCAAGGTATAGGTAAACTTTGATATTCCTGTATTTGAAGACCAAATAGATGCAGACACTGTAGATAGATGGTTGAATTTGCTAGAAGGGTATTTCTCGGTCCATGATTTCTTTGACCGAGAAAAGATTATTTTTGCACTCCTTAAAGCCGTCCCCCATGTCAAAGACTGGTGGGAAACCTACTGTGAGCAAGAGGACGAAGGGGAACCCTCTCTGTTCTCGGCCACACCCACTTGGAATTCGTTCTGAGACGGCATCAAGGAACAATATTACCCCATGGGGAGCTATGAGGACAAATACATCCAATGGACCACGTTGCGGCAACAAAGGGATCAAGATGTGCACGAACTGACGAATCTGTTCCATACCCTAGGCACAAAGTTGGGTATTAAAGATGCAGAGAGACACTTGGTGCTCAAGTACTGCGGCTGTCTACACAAACACATTTAGGAGGAAATGGAGTTCCTCGACATTACAAGGCTTGGCACGGCATATCGGTATGCCACCAAGATCGAGCAGAAATTTAAGCAGAAGAAGTGAGACTTTGGATCTGTGAATCCAAAAAGTGCCCCCAAACCGAAGAACAAGGGGCAAGGCCAAAGCAGTGCTACCCAGAACAACACCACAAATCAAAAGAAGGACACAGGGAAGTGGTGTGAATTTCATAACAGCCCCACTCATAGCACAAACGAGTGTCGGGCCAAACAGTCATTGGTGGTCGAACTAAAGGCACCCGAATCATATGCATTTTTTGATCCTGAGTCAAAACTAGACAAAGGAAATGACAAAGGGAAGCAGATCATTGATGCGGATCCCAGTGCCATTGTTTCCACCACCAAGATCCAGAAGGAGGACCCAGAGGATCCAAAGGAGGGAGAGTGCCTCTTCCATTCGCAAATGTGGGTGAAGGGTTCTCCGCTGCAATTCCTTGTTAATAGCGAAAGCCAAAAGAACCTCGTTTCAGCAGAGGTCGTGAAGCGGCTTAGCTTACCGACCATAGCACACCCGCATCCATATACCATCGGGTGGCTTCACCCAGGGAGAGATATCCGCATCCACCAACAATGCCGCCTTCTGTACAGCATCAAGCCTTTCACGGATGAGGTATTATGTGATGTTGCTCCTCTTGATGTAGCTGATGTATTATTAGGCCAACCATACTTGTGGAGGCGACATGCTGTGTATGATTCTAGGCCTCGTGCTGTTATTATTACTTTGGGAAATAACTTGTACAAGATACCAGAGGTAGTACTTCCTCCTTTCATCTCTTTGACTACTGCAAAACAACGCAGTAAGATTGTTTCCCAAATGAGGAAATTTATTTTCCTTACAACTCGCTCACATGGAAAGAAGAATATTGTGGTCACAACCTCGAAACAGGGCTCCTCTACACGGCTGCAACAGATGGACGAATTCATGGAGGAGTACGAGGACATTTTCTCCTCACTCACAGAGGTTCCTCTACACTGTCAGGACAAGTACTCCATTGATCTGACCCCCAACGCACCGCCGCTTGATGTTACCATACCTCCTAAAAATACACATACAGAATCCACACATGTATTGTCTGAGGCTGATAAAGAAACCAAATTTACTAAATGCATCCAGCATGTCTGCCCACGGGTCCATGACATCTTCAACAAATCTAATACCGAGTTCAACAGAATTTGCTTCATCTCAGGGAGGATCTCAACGCAATGGGGACCATTACTTCCTATGAAGGGAGGAATGATCCAAGTGGATATCGGTGGCCACCCACCTATTCCATCTGGACCCACACCATCAATTCTTGCAGCTTTTCACATTCAACATCACTTACTATTTTTAGCAGGTTTTCGGGTCCTACACTCCCGGAGCCGTTTTGGGGCCTTAATGATCCAGGTGGATATTGGTGGTCACCCACCTATTCCATTTGAAACCCCACCATCAGTTCGTTCAGTTTTTAAGTTGCAACACAACTTACTATTTTTAGCTGTTTTTTGGGTCTTGAAATTCCATAGCTGTTTTGAGGCCCTAAACGACGTTTTTTGGGAAAACTGGGAGAAACATGGACCCATGTTGCTCACATCAAAAGTTTTACTCCTTGGATAGATCTTTCAAATGAGCTATTGAGCGTGTCAAACGGAGATTGGATGCCAAAGTTACATCCCCGGGAAGTTGAAACACCAAATTACCCAAACGGGGGCCCACAATTTTTGCGCTTCATCTCCTAGAGTTAGGTTTTTGGACTTTTCAGTTTTCCATTGTTTCTCAATAATAAATAGGCCCTAGAGCCTCATTTTAACATAGTTAAGAGGTCTGTAGCCACCACATCGCTTCTCAGAGATTCGCTAACAACACCTTAGCTATTTTATTTCCATTATGTTTGTAAGCATATTTCTGTTATTTGATATTAATGAAAGGACGCATTATTTCTACTACATCTCTATGTTTATGGTTATTTCTGTATTCTTTTGCGTTCCTGCATAAATCTGGATCAGTGGTATCAGAGCGGTCTGCTCTTTTTTTATTTTTATTTGCATGTCCCCAACGCGGTCAGCGTATAAGGAGTTAGGGCTCGATCTGGTTGAACCCGTGCAAGATCAGCCTTGCAAACCCCGACGACCTCCCATGGTGGAAGAAAAGAAAGACGAGGGAGCAGGAGATCCTATCAAATTATTGCTCGAGGAGGCCCTCGAGAAACAAAAGAACTCAATGATGGATAACTTTGCTCAGATCCTTCAACGACTGCCCACCTACGACGCATCTGCATCCAACAACCACTTTGGAGGCGCCACTCCCTTCAAGGTACAGGTAAAATTTGATATTCCTGTATTTGAAGGCCAAATAAATGCAGACACTATAGATAGATGGTTGAATTTACTGAAAGGGTATTTCTCGGTCCATGATTTCTCTGACCGAGAAAAGATTATTTTTGCACTCCTTAAAGCTGTCCCCCATGTCAAACACTGGTGGGAAACCTACCGTGAGAAAGAGGACGAAGGGGAACCCTCTCTGTTCTCAGCCACACCCACTTGGAATTAGTTTCGAGACGGCATCAAGGAACAATATTACCCCGTGGGAATCTATGAGGACAAATACATCCAATGGATCACGTTGTGGCAACAAAGGGATCAAGATGTGCATGAACTGACGAATCTGTTCCATACCCTGCGCACAAAGTTGGGCATTAAAGATTCAGAGAGACACTTGCTTCTCAAGTACTGTGGCTGTCTACACAAACAAATTCAGGAGGAAATGGAGTTCCTTGACATTACATCGCTTGGCACGTCATATCGCTATGCTTCCAAGATCGAGTAGAAATTTAAGCAGAAGAAGCGAGAATTTGGATTTGCGAATCCAAAAAGTGCCCCCGAACCGAAGAACAAGGGGCAAGGCCAAAGCAGTGATACTCAAAAAAACTCCACAAATCAAAAGAAGGACACAGGGAAGTGGTGTGAATTTCCTAACAGACCCCCTCACAGCACAAACGAGTGTCGGGCCAAATTGTCATTGGTGGCCGAACTAAAGGCACCCGAATCAGATGCATTTTCTGATCCTGAGTCAAAACTAGACAAAGGCAATGACAAAGGGAAGCAGATCATTGATGCGGATCCTAGTGCCATTGTTTCCACCACCAAGATCCAGAAGGAGGACCCAGAGGATCCATAGGAGGGGAAGCGCCTCTTCCATTCACAAATGTGGGTGAAGGGTTCTTCGCTGCAATTCCTTGTCGATAGCGGAATCCAAAAGAACCTCGTTTCAACAAAGGTCGTGAAGTGGCTCAGAGAGATATCCGCATCCGCCAACAATGCCGCCTTCTGTACAACATCAAGCCGTTCATGGATGAGGTATTATGTGATGTTTCTCCTCTTGATGTAGCTGATGTATTATTAGGCCAACCATACTTGTGGAGGCGACATGCTGTGTATGAGTCTAGGCCTCATGCTGTTATTATTACTTTGGGAAATAACTTGTACATGATACCAGAGGTAGTACTGCTTCCTGTCATCTCTTTGACTACTGAAAAAAAACGCAGTAAGATTGTTTCCCAAATGAGGAAATTCATTTTCCTTACAACTCACTCACAGGGAAAGAAGAATATTGTGGTCACAACCTCGAAACAGGGCTCCCCTACACGACTGCAACAGATGGACGAATTCATGGAGGAATACGAGGACATTTTCTCCTCACTCACAGAGGTTCCTCTACACTGTCAGGACAAGTACTCCATTGATCTGACCCCCAACGCACCGCTGCCTGATGTTACCATACCTCCTGCAAATACACATACAGAATCCACACATGTACTATCTGAGGCTCCTAAAGAAACGGAATTTACTAAATGCATCCAACATGTCTGGCCACAGGTCCATGGCATCTTCAACAAATCTAATACCCAGTTCAACAGAATTTGCTTCATCTCAGGGAGGATCTCAACGCAATGGGGACCATTGCTTCCTATGGAGGGAGGAATGATCAAGGTGGATATTGGTGGCCACCCACCTATTCCATTTGGACCCACACCATCAATTCTTGCAACTTTTCACATTCAGCACCACTTATATTTTTAGCAGGTTTTTGGGTCCTGCACTCCCGGAGCCGTTTTGGGGCCTTAATGATCTAGGTGGATATTGGTGGCCACCCACCTATTCCATTTGAACCCCCACCATCATTTCGTTCAGTTTTTAAGTTGCAACACAACTTACTATTTTTAGTAGTTTTTTGGGTCCTTAACTTCTGGAGTTGTTTTGAGGCCCTAAACGACATTTTTTGGGAAAACCGGGAGAAACATGGGTCCATGTATGGACCCAACCCATGTTTCTCACATTTAAATATGTACTCCTCTGATAGATCTTTCTAATGAGCTACTGAGCGCGTCAAACGGAGATCGGATGCCAAAGTTACATCCCCGGGAAGTTGAAACACCAACTTACCCAAACGGGGGCCCACAGTTTTTGCACTTCATCTCCTAGAGTTAGGTTTTTCAAATTTTTAGTTTTCCATTGTTTCTCAATAATAAATAGGCCCTCGAGCCTCATTGTAACACAGTTCAGAGGTCTGAAGCCACCACATCTCTTCTCAGAGATTCGCTACCAGCACCCTAGCTATTTTATTTCCATTATGTCTGTAAGCATATTTCCGTTATTTGATATTAATGAAAGGACACATTATTTCCACTGCATCTATATGTTTATGGTTATTTCTATATTCTGTTGCATTCCTACATAAATCCATATCATTATCCGTCAAGATTAAATAGTTTGACATATTTTCATTCTCTAATATATCAACATAAAATTTAAAACATGACCAAATCAAGGTTAAGTAGTTTGGTTTGTCATGAGCTGTGGAATTTTGGACAAGCTTCACACAGAGTTTATTTTTGCACAAAGTAAAAAACTGAGGGCTATAATTTGGAATTTGTCATTCATCTCTCTCTTTTCTCTTTGGTTCAGATTTGGGCTTTGGGAACTAATGTCCTTTCCTAACCTAGTCTACTCATAAGCCAAGTTTAAATAGTTTGGAAAATATTCATTTCTAACTTATCAGTAATTAATTTAAATTTGTTCAACCATGATTAAGCTATATGGATGAATAATGTTTCATCAAAAGTAGTGGCATTTGGACTTGCACACTTTCTGAAATATTCTTTTTTGGTATGGGGCTTTACCTTTTCTTTTATCCTGCCTCTTTTATTCTTTTCTTTGTTTATGTTCTTCATTTTTCTGATCTTTTATTCAAGCAGTGTTATGTACAATGAACATATCTTTAAAATAATATTTTCACAAAAATATTTCCTGAGCATCTTGCCATTGACAGGACCTCCAAATAATTCTGTTCCATCCATTTCTTGTAGGAAAAATGCATTATTACCTCTTGCTGAGTGGATGCTGTATGGGCCTTTCCATAGATTGTCGAATTTCCCATGATTGCCTTTGTCCTTTCTTCTTGAATCCTATTTCAGCACTTTTTCTGCAATGTTGAAGTCATGTACTTTGGTCCTATTATCAAAAATCTTCTTGATGTTTTCCTGCACTTGATGTGTTCAGTTGTACACTTCTTCCTTTGATTGCTACAATTAAATGGTTTGGTTCATCCTTTTTTCTATATCATTCTCTTCTGACTGTACCTCTTAAATAAGCTTCATTACTGGGACTACCAAGGATGTTGGAAAAATTGCATCCATGCCATAAACTAGTTGATAGGGAGACATATTAATTGATTTCTTATTTTTTAATCTATCTGCCCATAGTGCATGCACTAATTTGTTGTGCCATGACTTCTTGTTTTCTTCCAGCAACTTCTTGATGATGTTTACTAGACTTTTGTTAGAGGAATCAGCCAACCCATTACCTTGAGGGTAATAAGTTATAGAATTCCCTAATGTAATGTGATACTTGTGGAAAAAGTCCACCATTCTCTTGGATTTAAATGCAGCAGCATTATCAGTGATGATTTTTCTTGGACATCCAAATCTGGACAGAATATTGGTTTCAAGGAATTTGATGATTACCGAGTTAGTGGCAGTCCTTGAAGGGATGGCTTCTATCCATTTGGTGAAATAGTCAGTTTCAGTGAGGATCCATTTATGCTGAGAAGAAGAGGAAGGGTGGATTTATCCAATGAAATCTAAACCCCATTGTTGAAAAGGAGTTTCAACACTGATAGGTTATAAAGGCAAAGTCAGTAGTTTTCTCTTTCCCTCAAAGATGTGGCATTTACGACAAGTCCCTACTAGCTTGTGGATATCAGGGAAAAGAGTGGGCCAATAGAAACCAGCTCTGAGGATTTTGTTGGCAGTGGTTTTCCAAAAGAGATGACCTCCACATTCTCCTTCATGAAACTCATGCATGATTCTATCTGCATCTTCTTCACGTAAACATTTAAGCAAGATACCAACATAATTTTTCCAATATAAAGCGTTATCTAGAATGCAAAAATTTATAGATTTTAGTTTGAATAATCTGGCCTTTGTTTTGGACAAACCAAGAGGAGAATTTAGATTAAAAATCACATACAATATATCAGCATACTGCTATAGGGTAAACTGCTTGGGTTGTTGGTTTTCAAATATCCCTCTCAGGGCTTTCCGGTGCCCGAGGCAGACAGTAAGATTAGTTGTGTAGTTCACAAAGATGGCATGAGCATGTTCATATCAACTTAAAACAACTTGATGGAATGTGATAGAAAATTACCTCTTTGACGATCTTGGAGTCTCTTGGAGAGCACTAGGCAGCGAAACAAGAGTCCTTCTTCATCGGCTCCAAATCTTGGCCCTGCAATCAGTCAAAGCACCCGTGTGATTTCTAACATAACAAATATCCTATCAATCAAGTCAATATATAATGAAATTATAAACTAAGCACATATGAGCCATTCATATCATACTATATAAATATTCAAACAATAATGACAATATTAAGCATCGAATGGACAAAACAAACACAGTTCTATTGATTTTGAAAGAAGGAGGATTGCAACCGTCGGTTTACCAAGCCCTCCTCAGTCTCCCAATCTCTCTTATCTCTCAAGTGATGAAGTATTAGTCAACAAGCTCTCCAGGAACCTCTTTGACTCTTGGCCTTCACACTATAATACTATTCTCTATTCCACAAGTTTGCAAAAATCTTTAGCAATCCTTCGACCCTCAACTAAGAGCCTTCAGCTCCTTTTTATAGGAGAGGGAGAAAGCCATTGTTGTTTTTCTCTTTCCACTATTTTGGAATAGAAAAAACTAAGATGTTTCTTTAATCTCTATGCTTTTTCCTCTTTGGGAGTTCAGTATTTTATGGCAGTGACCAATAATGAATTGGTGCTTTGCAGTTTCCTTTGTGAACTGACTCTCTTGTGAGGGAAAGCCGGAGATTCAAATCATTCTCCGCGCGTTTTTCCCATTTCAAACTTAAAACATAGGTAATGCTGCCCTCTAGTGTAAACAGAGCGTTTCCCTAGCCACTAACACGGCACATTCACTGGTCTTATGCGTTATAACACTCCTTATTTGTTATAGAAAGGCCTTACCTTGGTAGAAATAGGTTTAATTTAGGTCTTTGTATTCCTTCCATATTTTCCTTCTCCTCTGAGCTGATGAGAAGGTATTTTGACCTGTAACAGATGCCCCCTAAAGTGTGAGGTCAGAGACAAAGACGATGGCCGAAATACTTTATACTTTGTGTAGAGATAAAGAGATTGAAAGACTGAGGAAAACCTGAAACAACAACATATGTCAGAAAATATAGTATCTGCCTTGAGTTGGGCATTCCCATGCTCAGTAGCTTAAACAACATGATTTCTCTAGAATAGAGATATGAAGAATCTATCCACCGATAAGCACAATGTGGAAGTGTCTGTCATAACAGGATCAGGCTGAAGAAGTTGTCTCCATAAACAATATCGCAGCTTGGGGAAGGAAACACAACTTTAATGATGTAGCCTTTGCCCCAAGGTCTTGACCGCCGATTCACTTAAACTGAATATTTCTCAACATGTGAATGAAGGAGTTGTCGTCGAACATGTGAGAAATCGTCTGATTACCAGTCGATAATGAAAAAATGTTAACAGACGTGAAGGTGGCCACCGATAATGATGATGGTCCCTAAGATGCACAGTACAATCTAGCGAGTGTGAAAAATGAGTTGAAGTCGAACACTCGTAGAATCATTCGACCAGGAGCCAATGATGAAGACCCCTGATCAAACACAAGACTACCTGCCACTAATGTCTGCAAGTATCCGGGTACTGATGGGTTTCTGGATCAACTTCCTAGATAAGATGTTGAAGTCGATAGGAAGAGATCTGTTGAACGGTATGCACTGAGGCGTCCTACATCAGTCAACACGAAACGGAAACCAAATGATTTTGCTTATGATTGAGATAATGAAGAGTGAATGGGGATGTCAGACAACAAATAGTTTCTGGCATAATGAGTGGTTTGGTTGATAACAGGAGCAGTAGATAGCGAGATCTGCTTGAACAATAGAAGGCACTCTAGCAGGGTACTAGGCAGCTGAAGCTTGTTGAACACCAAAGAGTGTGTTAGGATTTTACCAGTGCAGGGACACTGGGAAATGAAGGCTAATACTCATAGATGGTAGGGTTCGACTAAATGCAAAAGTGTTTTCTGGGAAGTGCCATGTTCAAGAATTTTGCTGCCAAATCGACCTTTTCTGAAATGTAACAGAGGTAGTATCCATTTTGTCCAAAATTTTCCCCGTCTGATTAAGTTTAACGAGTCCATACGAGTAAACTCAGTGAATTTTTCATGTTTAGAGAGTCTGAAAAATATCATAAAAGACAACTCCATGCCCCTTCTGATTAGGTTTAACGAGTCCAAATGGGTAAACTCGGTGAATTTTTCATGTTTAGAGAGTCTGAAAAATATCATAAAAGACAACTCTGCGCTCCGTCTGATTAGGTTTAATGAGTCCAGACGAGTAAACTCGGTGAATTTTTCATGTTTAGGGAGTCTAAAAAATATCGTAAAAGACGACTCCATTGGGGTACCTTTGTCATGTCTTGATAACTGGGCACAACAAAGGGGTAATAGTAAGCCCGAAACAGTTCATTTTCCATGAGTTAGTCCATTGAAGCCGGAAAAGTGAGAAATCTATGTTCGATGGACGTCTACCTCATTTTGTTATGAGTACGAGGAGACAGAGTAAACTCAATACTCTTTGTGAAATTTTAACGAGTCCAACAAAGAAAAACTCGGTGCCCTCCGTGAAATTTTAACGAGTCACGCGGAGAAAACTCGATTACTTTTTCGGTTTAAAGAGCTTTTGAAAAGGAGGAAAAGAATGGCTCCTTGCTCTCTGTCGTGGTAGTTTAACGAGCCTGACAAAGTCAACTCAGGGTTTTTTCAGTTTTATGAGCGAGAAAAAGGTTCCTAAAAAGAATGCTCAGTGTTTCTTCATGATTTTAACGAGTCTGAAGAAGAGAACTCTAGGTTTTTCGGGTTAACGAGCAAGAAAAAGACCATAAAAATAATGCTCGATATCAACTTCGTATAAGTTTAATGAGTCCGAAGAAGGGAACTCGAGGTTTTTCGGATTAACGATTAAGAAAAATACCGTAAAAAGAATGCTCGATATAACATGAGTATGTCTGCATATAAATCTTGATCACTCATCAGCACATCAGTACCAAATCTCAATAGTTGCGACACGTGCGTAGCAAGAATTCACGACTTTTGCCAACTAGCGTGAGAGAGTCATGCCACAGAATTTGCTATAAGAAGGTCGGAAGCCCTCCATTTTCACAGTTTTGTGCTGTGAAAGAGCTCTGGGGTGAAAAGGGTTGAAATCTTCAGCCGACGATTACGGTCGATCCGGGAAACGGTTTTCCTTCCCGCGAGATCCAGGTAAGAGCTCGAACCTCCTGCTAACATTTAATTGTCCTTTTGTTACTTTTTGTTGGTTCAAAATTAGCAAATTTTGAGGCCCTAGAAAAATGTTTGCGCATAATGCGGGGCAGAAGTATAACAGACGCGTTAAACGCAAAACCCGTAAAATGAGACCGCGTTAGCGTGCTCTGTTTTGTACGAGAGCCAGCGTTAGGTGCACCGTGTTTTCTAAAAACTCGATTTTTGCTGTTTTGAAGTGGTCCAGGCAATTTTTGATCAGTTGAAAATGTTGCATTTGCAGGTATTCAGCTGTTAATCATGAGTATCTGGCGAGAGAGAGAACATGAGCGGGAAGAACGAGAGATGGTGATGGATGCAGCAAGCTTGATGGCTCTTCGTATATGCAGATTGCTAAAGTATGCCCACTTAGAACTAATGAGGGGCCAAGAGGACCTCCTGAGGTGGCTAATCCAGTAGTGGGACGAACGCCACCATGTCTTTCGGATTGGGGGAAATGAGCTCTCAATCGAAAAGGATGATGTGTAGTTTTCGACTGGCTTATCATGTCGTGGAGCGAGGCCCAACTTGACGGGGTCCAGAGATGACCCACGTCCCACTACTGATCTGATTCGTGTACATTGCATACGTGACACTTAGGTTGTGAGCAATCGGATACCGATTTCCCAGGTGACTTTGAGACCGTTGCGGTCTATATTATGGATGATTTTTCGCTTGGTAGGCGCCAAGAGTCAGCATGTGGCCACCAAGGCCCAGATGCTCCTAGCCCTGGATTGTATGCAACCTCAGGTTTTCGACTGCTGTGACGGAGTTGTCCGTCGAGTCCGAGCAGAGCTTACCGCATGTAAGACCCGTATCCAGAGAGAGTTTGGGTACGGTACACTGATTATCTCTTTCATACTGGAGCGGATACCAATGATGAGGCCCAGGATCGTTACAACGCCATTGGGTCCATGTGAGCCGAGGCAGGCTCGGTGGGCCGCTTTGCTTCCGCGGACTGGAGAGGGTCCTGTCCGCCACTGCTTTGATGATGGATTTTTCGATTGGCTCAACTCACAGATTATTATGATCGAGGATTATCCCTATGCAGGGATGAACTTCACAGGCGATCCGGAGTTAGTGTTTCCCCCTGGCACCAAGTGGGGGCTTGATGGTAAGAAGGAAATGATCAGTGTATTTCAAAGAAGTACTTGTTTTTGTCTTTTGAATGTTTATGTAATTTTTTGTTTTGTTGAAAATAGGGTGAAAATTATGTTTTGACATGAAGCGCTTGTTTTCTTGACACAGATGTGGCACCTATCCAGCCAGCTGGGCCCCTCGCTATGCTCGGCGAGGACTGCAGTTACCTAGGGCTGGCGCACTAGTAGATGATGTAGAAGTCGGTGAGGATGATGATGCCCAAGTTTTACATGAAATCTCCAGAAACCTAGAGGGTTTGAGTATGGGCATACCACCCCTTCCTATGCGGTAGGGTCCAGTTCATTTACAGCGGCATACCGTCGGTGTGCCGGAGAGATACTTGGTGCCTCTGAGGAGGATAGCTAGAGCAGTTGTATGCTACCATGATCATCAGGCCTAGCTGGTGGAGCGGATGTATTAGTGTCAGAGCGTGGCTTAGTGTAGCCAAATTTTTGTAAAACACCCAAGTTTTGGAAGATTTTTGATGTAACTATTGTTCTGGACATGACATATATATATATACATACTTTTTGGTGATTTTGTGTTTTATAGTTTTTTATGTATTTTTAATGGGATACAAATATATATACTCATGAGTAAATCTTTTATAGTAAATGTGACAAATTCCAATCTAACACATAGTTTTCCAAAGAATCGGCTAATGTATTAAATTCTCTAGGAATGTGCTCAAATGTGATTGTTTGAAAATGACGTTCTAGAAGTCGTACTCTTAAAAAATAACGTAACAAGACTGGATGACGGACACGGTAGTGATTGTTTAACTGCATAATGACGAGTTGGGAATCTAACCTGACCACTAAATTGGAGATGCCACGAGAGGCCGCTTCCGTGGGGAGTTGGATCACTGACCTGTACTCGGCAACATTATTGGTGGTGCTACCTAGGAAAATTCCCCCAGAACTGAGGAGGTCTGACTCAGGAGTGTAGAGAACCCAAGCAGCTGAAGCAATGCGTCTAGTGTGACGACTAGCACCGTCTGCATATCCAACGTATGATAAAGAGGGTGACAACATATGTGTTAAAGAAAAAGAGTTCATGAGAAAAACACCGCGAAAACCAAAAAAAACATCCAGAGACATCAAAACAATAAGAAAAACTTATATACATAAAATTACAAAGCATATGCCTAGTGCAAAACTAGGCAAAATACTTCTTTAAGTAGAGCCCATTGCGGGCTCCTCGAGTGGAATTCCATTACAGTCCTGAAGTTCATAAGCTCCTTTTGAGAGGGCTTTAGTGACAATGTAAGGACCAAGCCATAATGGTTGGAGTGTTCCTGCCCCCAAGAGGTCGTGTTTCTGATCATAAAGTAGAACTAGATCGCCCTCTTGGAAAGAACGATGCTTGACAGATTTTTCGTATTGAGCTTTGACTCAGCGCTGGTGAGCTTCGAGTGCTAGTGTAGCATCTCGATGAGTTTCTTACAAATGATCGAGTGAGACCAAGCGCTCTTCTGTGGCGGTGGTGCTGGGTAGGAGTTCAACGACAAGTTTGAGTGATGGAATTTCGCACTTGATTGGAAGTACTACCTCTAGGCCGAAAGCAAGTTGGAATGGTGTGAAGCCTATGGCAGTTTTGATTGACATTCAGTACGCCCATAACGCAGAATACAACTTCCGATTAGTGGTTTTATGGTTTCTGACCAATCGACGAATCATGGTTTTGAGGACGCCATTTACGGCTTTGACTTGACCATTAGCTTGAGGGTAATAAGACGAAGAATGATCTTGACAAAAACCTAGCATGGATGTTAATTCGGTCATCATGTGATTATGGAAGTGGGATCCATGATCTGTGAGAATAGATAGGGGTGCGCAGAACCAGCAGATTACCTGATTGAACAGGAAGAGAGTGGCGATTTTTCCATCGGCCTTGAAAGTGGGAAGGGCTTCTGCCCATTTCGTAAAGTAGTCGACCGCAACCATGATGTAGTTGTGTCCATTTTCCGAAGTGGGATTGCAGGTGATGAAGTCAATTCCCCATTTAGCGAAAGGACCAATGGAGATAACCGGGTGAAGGGGGGCAGGATGAGCCCGCATTTTCTTTGTGAAAATTTGATAGGGATGGCACTTCTGGACCGCTGCAATACAGTATTTAAACAAAGTGGGCCAATAATAACCTACGCACAAGATTTTTTGGGCAGTAGCTATGCCCGAAAGATGACCACCGCATGCCCCCACATGGCAGTCATTCAAAGCACGTTCCGCCTCATCGAAAGTGAGACAACGTCGGAGAATAGTATCAACACCACAACGATATAGTGTATCGTTTAGCACGAGGTAGTGCTTTGCTTGGTGGCGGATACGATGACGGTCTTCGGATGTGAGGGTTGGGCAAAAATGTTGGGTTTGCAGGTAGACCAAAATGTGTCCATACCATGGGTCCAAAGAATCGACCAAGTATACAGATTCATCAGGAAATGGATCATGAGCTACTTCTCCTGGGTCGATTCGGGGAAGATCCGATAATAATTCGACGAAGACGAGGGATTTATTTGCTTTGGCAGCCGTGAAAATCAAATCAAATTGCTGGAGGATTACGATCCATTTGGAATATTTTCCTCCAATAATTTTTCTAGAAAAGATATGTAGCATGGGATTCTCCAAAGCAATGACCGTAGTCTGTCGCAGCAATATATAGTGTTGGAGTCGGGTGACGGAAAAAACTACCGCCAGAGAAAGTTTCTCCACATGTGAATAACGTAATTCAGGTCCGATTAGACCTTTGGACTAATAGTATATCACATGTTCACTGTCGTCATCGTGTACTTGAACCAAAACCATTCCAAGTGAGGATGGTGAGGCTGTCAGGTAGAGGAGAAAGTCGCGTGAGTAATCGGGGGCACTAAGGAGTGGGGCTGAAACAAGTGCATGTTTTAGAGCATCAAATGACCGTTGAGCTTGGTCATCCCACATTTTAGTTCCCAAATCCACCCTAGGCTGAAATAATGCATAAGAAGGACAACACCAAACCACGCTCAGCCTCGTAGCTAGCCCTACGAGGACAGGAGAGGGCTCTCTCCGGGTCAATATCGATGAAAATATTCAAAGGGGCTTGAGATGACTAAAAAAAAAACTGATCTTAGGCTATATAAACAAATAGGAGGGTTTGATTTTGATTTTTAGGGGTTTTTGTTGGAAAAAGGGAAAAACACTTTTGGGCTTGGGGATGAGGCCAAATCTTGCAGAGCTCAAGTTGGGGCGAGGTAGTCAGCGGCTTTGATGTCTGAGATTGAGTGAACGGATGGAAAAGAATGATGAGGAGCTGAAGAGGGCAAGAGAGTGCAAGGATCCTCTTCAAACTGACGAAAACATAAACAACTAAACAAACGCTTAAGGCAGAGCACCATCAAATCAATGAATTCTACCTCAAATACTCATTTGTTTAATTCAGAAGCATAAAGAAGGGAAATGGAATACATATAACATTAATGAAACTTACAATAACATGATAAGAACATAATAAACAATTAGAAGCCACAAGGATCCCAACAAGTGCTGCAAAACTCTGGTCTTTCCTTTGCCAAAAACTGAAAATGTATGTACAATGAGGTGCCAAACTTTTCCCAAGTATCCAACCCTGAAAATGTCTCAGAAAATACAATATATAGAAAAGTATAACCCCTTCCCATGCCTCTAGGGGTCGATCTCATGCTTCTAGGAGCAGTTTGAACCAATTCTAAACAAGGAGCTAAAATCTAGGCAGCCAAACAACTTGCTTCTATATGCTAGGAAACTGATCGATTCACTTGATTTTCACTTTTTAGTGAATGAATCATCTAGAACAAGTAAATACATGCCAAAATTACATCATGGTTACCATATTACATCAATATAGATCAATCCTCTCATGAAAAAGTAAAACTAGTCAAAACTGGCCGAATTCCTGAGCTGGAAGGTGAAAAAAACGCTGAATTCCTCTATGCGCCGCGCTCAAAAGCTCTATGCGCCGCGCTACTTTGGACCTATGTTTGGAGCACTTCCTGAAGTCCAAATCGAGCTCATGATAGCTCGTTGGAAATCCCTGGATGTCTGCTATCCAACCCAAGTGGAATTTTTCAATTTGGAGCTCACTTGCCCCTCCAAAACTTCAATCTCCCAGAAGGACTTCCTGCTGGTGCAAAAGGTGGCAGAAAGGTGATTTTCATGGTGTTTTTGGCCCTTAAGACCACCCATAATTTGATGAAATGCTTAGGCCATTCCTGAACATGCATAACTTACCATGAGAAATCCAAAAATATCAAGTTTTCCTCCAGAAGGTGTTCCAATCATAAGCGCGGGTCGGGCGAAAAAACCTGTTTTGCATACCAAAATTTTCAAAATGACAAAATTTTCTCCAAATTTGCTGAAATTTGGAGTGAAGGCCTCCCATCATGTCTCATGCTCAACCAAGGAAGCATCAGCCAATATTCGGAGTGGATTCGGCCTCTTTCGACGTTTCAGTGCTCTTCTCAGCCTTGCTTTCAGGATCTTCATTTTTGCTCTGCAAACATGTGTACGGGCCCAATAGTGACCTTTCATATGTCTGAGCATGTCTTTGTCCCTGTTGGCCTTTGCCAAGAGCTTCTCCAGATGAATTTTGACATGCATAAGGCAAGTCTCTTGCTCAAATGGTGTCATGTCACCTGGTCTCTTCCGGGCCAATTGTCGATCTTCACGGATTTTCCGCAACTCTATAAGTGTGTGCTGATCCTCCAGCTGTTTATTACGCTGATCCAAGTAATCTATCACCCACTGAGCTCTCTGCAATTTCTCAGTCAGCGTGTCAATCTCAGCCTTTTGTTCCTGGATGATCTCTTTCAGTTTCGAGCTAGGAGAGCTCGCATCAACATCGATCAAAACAAAATCAGTATCTTGGTTTTACGAGGGGGCCTCATCATGCATAGGCCTCTTGCCTCTGTTCTGAACCTGTACCTGTGCTGATGTCGAAGGCGAGACCCCTTCCACACCATGTGGAGATAGTACTCGCGCCGCTGATGAAGTCAACGAGACCCCTTCCACCCCGGGTGGAGATAGTACTTGTCGTGCCACTGCAAATAAGGCTCTGTGGCCTCTCTGATATGTCACATACGCTGGAGCACTGAGAGGCTCGGACTCAGGAACCTCGAACTGGTGTGAAGGCTCTGCCTCATCATGAAAAACCTTGGGAGGAGGCTGTGGTGCTGCAAATAAGTCACGGGAAATGAACTCATCCCATGTGATGCCCTCCTGTGCGAGCTGATGTGCCACCATGATCTTGATAAGCGCGTAATGGTAAATGCTGTTATGCTGCTGCGCTGGGGTCTTCTTCTGCACAAGGACCGTCATCCGCTCTATTTTATGATACATGAAATATGGAATGCTCATCAACCGCACTCTCGTGAAATGCATCAACAGTCGGATGTGATACGCATACAAGCGTGAAAAGTGCCCTTCACAACTGAAGTACCTAATGATAAGTTTCATCAATGGTGCATACTCTTCCTTCAGAAAATGGAATGGAAAAACCCTGCTCAACTGCCTCAAATATCCAGGTCTGATGTAAGGCTCATAATAAGCTCTATCCAGCTGTTGTCGCTTATTCCACTCCTCACCAATGTTCGGTATCCCGGTCGCCTCAGAAATAGTCTCTGGTGTCATGGTGAAGTTTACTCCAGCAAGATTTACACGACCATTATGCAAATGTAGGACAAATAGGTGGGCTAACTCATGATGATGCTGAGTTCGGGCAATCATCTCACAATACTGGAAGCATGAATGACGCTGAAAACAATCCATCGCAAGCGGGCAAGCCTGCAATTGTGTCAAAGAAGTGGGCTCCTAACTGACGTGCTTGCCACTTTTATGAGATCTCCTTGGCACATTTAGTTCTGTTGTAGAATCACTATCCTGCTCGTATCCCTGCTCATATGGTGAATCTGTCTCTGACATGGTGCTGAAATGTGTTTGTCAACTGTGTGTTTGGTTGGTCAGAAAATGAGCAATTGGTGTATTTGTTTCAATGCCCAAATGTGTCACATAAATATCAAGGTGCTATAAGAAATACCACAGTGGGAAAAGGACTGTCAAGTGAGTTTTGAATGTGAAGACAGCCACTGTTTGACTGTATGGGGATTTGGGGATTATAAGCAATGGGAATGGGTGATAGTGATAGAGTGATAGTGATAGGGGGGTAATTTAGGGATAAGAGTGCAATGAAAATATATAAGTGCAATCAAAGACATAAGCCAGCCCTTGAATCTAGTGGAAACTTAGATTTTTATCAATGAAGGGAAATGGGAACAAGCGATAGGGTTTGGGGAATTCATTGACAAGGGAACAAAAGGTAAATGGGATATGGGGTAGTGATATCACAATGGACTATGATATGATAATATGGCAGTGACAGCAGTGATGGAATAGGAGAGAGAGACTGTGGGACTGTGGTGTATAATGTGACAAAACTATTAGTGACATCAATGATAATCAATGGCAGGAGCATACATATCAATGAAATGAGAGTTTAAGCACCAAAATTCACGTTTTGAACCACCTCCTTTTAAACCCTTGGGAGCAAATTTTGATGTGGATATAAGGTTAAATATTTCACCATTCAAACACCAATATCTTCACTTCTAAACCACAGCACCATAGCTTAAAATCATCGAACGATCTTGGACAAACTTACTTGGAGAAGATAGCACTGAACCAAATCGAATTTTCACCGAGCGGAATTGATTTTCGGCCTTAGGGCTGTAAGCGCCGCACACATACCCAGTGCTCCGCGTTGGTTTGATGCGCCACGCCTGTGGCAATTAACACTGCGTCTACCGGCCCAATGCGCCGCGCGCATTCTATGCACCGCGCCTCTTTTGTGTGCGCCGCACACAACCTTCAAACACAGTCACGACTCTTCTACAATGCAGTTTGTTCTCCAAATTTAAAATTCAACTTCTTCTTTGGATTTTATGAATATTTCCTAATGAAAATGGTTTAAATAGCCTTGAGAAATATCTTGCAAGAGATGGCTTTGATTTTTTCTTCCTCCAAACCCATTTTGTAATGTTTTTATTTTGGCACTTTATCATTTAATGAAACTCTGTCTTTTGGCTTTTTCACTGAATTTCTGGACCTTTGAAATGATGGACATGGTTATTTTTTGTAGGGATGTTGGCGTTGATGTTTGGAAAAGGAAAACCAGAGCCTGCTTTGAAATCTTCATGGCAGAACAATACATCTTATTACAAAAAATGAATTCGACAATTTCTTATTCAAAACAGAGTTTTGAACAAGAAATGTCCTCGAACATGTTTGATGATGAATATTTGAACTGATAACATCTTTGAAAACCATCCTCATGGCCTGCGGGCATTTATTAAACATGTAAAAATACTGAACCCTAGACTCAAAAACTAAAAGACTCTTTTTGACCAAAATAATCGTTTATGACTATGAATGACATGAACTGAACTTTGATGGATTCTGAGGAGTTTTAACCAACCCAGCAGGTACAAGCATGAGGGAAAACAAGAAAACCAAACCCTTCCGTCAGTCAATGGCATGCCCCTAATAGAGTGCAGATGAATGAGAGGAATGAGACACCTAAACAATGAAACACAAATAGAGGAATGATATCTGACGGAGGGCTGTAAAGACCGACTCTAACATTGGCTCCAATGGGGATGGTAGCTCCTTGGAGGTGCCAAGAACGACAGATCTTTGGGAGAGCAGACCAGTGCCTTCGTCCATTGGGCCATGGAATCCATTATTTGACAAAATAACTCAAGACTATTGACTAGATTTATTTGACTGAAACTTTAACTTAAACTGACTCAACTCTTAAAATAGAAATGACTGAAAAAAACAGACTCAAATCAAAACTGAAATCCCTCTTCAGGATTATAGCCTTCGCTTCGGGCCCCATACTTAAGAAAAGACTACAGTGCACACTTACAATGAAATTTGAAATACAATGGAAATGTAAACTGCAGAAAATACTCAAAAATGGTACCGCTTGAGCAGCCGACCATTTATCGGCCCTCCTGGACAGTCTTCACCATTCATCTCCTTTAACAGAAAGGCGTTCTGACCTCGATATGCTGCTATCTTGAATGGACCTTTCCAGAGGTTTTCAAACTTACCGTGCTTTCCTTTGTCCTCGTTCCTAGCATCCCACTTTAGTACTACCTCTTCCAAATGGAATTTATCTGCCTTCGCTTTCCTGTCATAGATATTTTTGATTCTTTCCTGCAACTTAAATGTATTCTGGAAGACTTCTTCTCTCGTTTACTGCAAGTGAATCATCTGATTTATCCTTCTCTGCATATGACTTTCTTCACTATCAGCTTCTTGAAGAAGCTTGACCATCGGAACAACAAGTGATGTAGGAAAAACTGTATCTACTCCATAAACCAACTCGAAAGGAGACATACCAATTGACTTCTTTTGACTTACCCGATCCGCCCATAGCGCATTCACCAGCTTTTTATGCCAACTCTTCTTATTGATGTCCAACAACTTTTTAATGATATTGACTAGAGACTTATTGGAAGATTCCGCCAAACCATTTCCTTGCAGATGGTAGGCGGTTGAATGCCCCAGAATGATTTTATACTTCGCACAAAACTCAATCATCTTCCTTGATTTAAAAGCCGATGCATTATCTGTGATCAATTTACCCGGGCAACCAAAACGGGACAAAATGTTGTTCTCAAGGAAAGAAATAATTACCGAATCGGTGGCTTGTCTTGTAGGCACTGCTTCGATCCATTTCGTAAAGTAATCGGTGGCTGTTAGAATCCATCTATGCTGTCCTGAGGAAGGAGGATGAATTTCCCCGATGAAATCCAAACCCCACTGCTGGAAAGGGGCGCTTACCTCGATAGGCTTGAGTGGAAATGGCTGTAATTTCTGTCTTCCTTCAAAAATATGGCACTCGTGGCAGCCTTTGACTATTTTATAGACATCAGCAAACAATGTCGGCCAATAGTACCCAGCTCTCAAAATCTTATTGGCAGTTGTCTTCCAAAAATGATGACCGCCGCAGTCACCTTTGTGAAAATCTTCCATTACCTTCTTCATTTCTTCCTCCACCAAAAAATTCAATAACACACCACCTGGATCCTTCCAATAAAGTGCAAAATTCAAAATACAAAATTTTGCAGCCTTCAGTTTCAAAGCCCTACCTTTGTTTCTAGTCATGCCGGGTGGTGAAGACAAATTTTGAAGAACATAGATGATATCTGAATACCATGGGGAATCAACAAAAAATTCCGATACCTGAAGTGGCAAATTCTCCTCATCTTCATTAGACATAGCAGCGATCAGATTTATGTCTAATGCGTGCAAATTAGATTCAGCCATAAGTTTCTCCAACCCCTGTCCCTTGATCAGTTTCGTGGGCTTTATTTCCACATCATATTCCAGCAAAGCTGCGATCCACTTACCACGTCTTCCTTCCGGATCAGTCTGTACTAAAACATATTTCACAGTAGCGTTAGGAACATAAGCTAAAATATGTGAATGAAAAATGTATACCCGGAAATCCTCCAATGCCTTTACCAGTGCCAAAGCTTGCTTCTCAATGATGTTGTATTTGAGGGCTGCGTCTCTAATAGTTCGACTGAAAAACGCTATGGGCTTCTCATGTCCATCTCTTTTCTGCATTAACACAGCTGCCATGGTGTGTTCCGAAGCGAAGGAAAACAAAATGAAATCTTGGGTGTAATCCAGGCTGATTAACACCGGAGCTGAAGATAGTGCCAACTTCACCAAATCAAATGACTTTACTGCATCTTCCGTCCACTTCACTTGGTTGTCCTTTTTCAGCATATTTGTTATTTCTCTCAAATGCTCAACAAGGTTAGGGACAAAACGACGCAAAAAGTTCATTTTACCATTAAAATACTGAATTTCTTTCTTGTTCCTGGGAGGGTCAATTTGTTGGATTGCTTCAACACGTGCCGGATCGATACAAATGCCATCTTTGGAAATAATGTGACCAAGTAACTTACCTTCATCCATGGCAAATAAGCTCTTTTTAGGATTAAGCGAGACACCATATTTTCTGCACTTCTGAAAAACAACCTCAAGTGATGCATGTGCTCTTCATCTGAATTGGAAAACACCGTTAAATCATCAAGGTATATAACAAGGAAAACATCTTTTTCATTCGCAAAAGCCATGTCCATCGCCCGTTGGAAAGTTGCACCAGCATTCTTCAAACCAAATGGCATCTTGGCATAGTGAAATGTCCCCCACGGAGTGGTGAAGGCTATTTTTTCATGGTCGTCCTCATGGACCAAGATTTGGTTATATCCAGAATTCCCGTCGAGTAGTGACATCCGAGATGCACCCACTACTCGCTGCAATATATGATCCATCTTAGGCAATGGATAATTGTCCTTCAATGACACCTTGTTCAAACTTCTGAAATCAATACACAATATAATCTCACCTATCTTTTTTCGCACTGGCACTAAATTTGAAATCTAATCAGAAAATCTGATAGGAACAATGATTCCTGCTTTGTACAATCTGTTTACCTCTTTCTCAATCGATGGCAACAATTTGGGATTGATTCTTCTTAGCTTTTGTCAGAAAGGCTTCTGATTGGGCTTAATGGGGATAGTATGCTGAATGATATTAGTGTCATACGTCTTTAAATTTGAGTAATCCCAAGCGAAAGCGTCAGAAAATGAAGACAACAAACTCACATATTTAGCTCTTACCTCCGGTGACAATGACTTGGATAACTTTACCATTTTGGGGTTTTCAGTTGTCCCAATATTTACATCCTCTACTCCTTTTTCAGTCAGTCGTAAAGTTGGCTTCTTGGCCACATCATCCTGATCGAAGAGTTCTTCTAAAGGTATCAAACCTTTAGGAATAATGTTATCTTCAGCTATAACACTTCCATTTTATTAACTTGAACATCATCACCATCATCAAATTCCATATCGATTGAGGTATCTTTGAACTTACCTTTACTTTGCAGAAAATCATTAATATCATCATCATCTTGGAAAACTTGCCAACATCTTTGATTATCCGGTACGGTAGGAGGGTGCTTCACATGGATCTCGAATTTATTACTTGAATTCATTGGGATTTTCAAGTTACTTGCTGCCTTGGCAAGCGCATCTGCAATTCCATTTTGAATGCGAGGAATACAAGTCAAGGTGTAATCTGAAAACTACTTCAAAATATCAAGGACAGCATTCCGGTAAGCCTGCATCCGTGGATGTTTCGTTTGATATTCTCCCTTTACCTGCTTAATCACCAATTCGGAGTCGCCATAGACCGCAATTCTCTTAGCTTTCAGCTTTCTAAGAATCTTTAGGCCATCAATCAGAGCTTCATACTCAACCTCATTGTTCAAACAATCAAATGCCAACTTGTAAGAACATACCCGTACATTGCTCGGGACCTTGTCAGGAGCGAAAAAAGGACTGCGTACCCAAATACCAATCCCAACACCATCATTGCCGACTGCACCATCGAAATCCATGGTCCATAGACCCTGTTCATCATCCTCTAAGTGCTAAAATTGTGCTAGCTCTGTTTTTCCTGCTTGCTGTCCACTATCTTTAGCTGATTGCTCAACTGTGCTTTCCGGTAGTTGCCTTTCTTTCTGCAAAAATTTTCTGAAATTCTCGGTAATCTCCGGGATATCTTCTGCTTGAACTAACTGACTATCTACATCATTAAAACTATCGGCAAACAAAACAAACGACTCTAGATCTGTATGTACATAATTAAGTGGATGATTAACCGGTTTCTCCTTAGTGGTAATCATATACTTCATTTTTTGTTCCCGATACAACTTTCTCATTTGGCCAAACACAGGAATTGTCGCATAGGAGAAATGTAACTGTAATGTCCCTTTCAATTTTTCTCCCCAAGATCTGGAAAGAAACATACCAAATCTCAGAGGAATGTCTGCTACAAAAAAGTCCATCAAAACATTCTTTGTAGGAATCTGATCCAAACTTACAACCAAATCTTTAATGAGCCCAATGCATCTCACTCTGCTAGAATCAAATGAATAAAGATCATGGTACTTACTGGTAATGTCTAAACCCAACTTCTCCATGATTGCTTTCGGCATAAGGTTATGGGAAGCACCGGAATCGAACATGGCGTTATGCAACACAAACTCATGCAATCGAAGACTGATATAAAAAGGAGGTACTTCGCTGTCCGGAGACTCACCATCTAAAGCTGGTCCAAATATCAGTTCCGGTTGATCATCTTCAATATTCACCATGTCATACATGGGATCGAAATTCAAAATTCTAGAAACTTGACCTTTATAACTGCTGTTCCTCATTAGTTCAGTCGAGGGAATGGATACCTTTAATTTTGAAATTTCATTCTCCAAACTAAAAGCTGAAGTCTTTTCGATCTCTTTGGCTGGAACATCTTTCTTTTCAACCTTCTCTCTCGATGCTATTGGTTGATTTGATTTTTCTGTTGATGATGACCTAGTGGCAGCGGGATCAACTACCTCTTTTGCTTTCTTCTGTGCAACAGGTGAATCATTTTTAGGCGCTGAAACTTCCTTCCTCTTCTGAATTGGATTGACTGGTACATCTCTATTTCTAAGGGAATATTGCTTCTGCTGAGCTGACAATGCATTCATATATCCTCTCTGATACTCATCTGACTCCTCCTCAAGGGCTGCATCATTAGCTAGGATAAAATCCTCATCTCTTTGTACCGCTGAACTTTCTGGATACTCATAATCTTCGGTGATATAAATGGGCAAATCGTCAGGAGTAAAGAAATGATTTTCCTCCCCCACTACATCATCTTCATCATCTGAATCCTGACCAACAAAATTCTGCTGAAGAGGTGTCTTTACTTGCTGCTGGACTGCTGGTTCTTGTTCTCTCTGTGGATTTATGATCTGTCTTGGAGAAACGGGTGGAGTGGGAGCAGTAGGTGTATGAGGAGTATGTGGTGGAGATGGAGGAGGAACTACTGCTGATTGCTGATCAGATATCAATGGTTGCACTGGAATGGTAGGAATAAAAGAAGGCTCAGCGTGAACTTGTGAATCATATGTAATTACTGATGGACCAAGAGTTTCAGAAGCAGATTCAATAAACTCGGGAATATTCGTTGCCACAATGGAGTTTTGAAGATTCAGAATATAATTATCAATGGATCGATTAGCTTGTTCAACCTCAAGATACTTAATGAATTCGAGATTTATAACGGTAGAACTAGTAGCACTTTTAGATTTGGTTTCAAACAAGGATAACTCGAACTGATCATCAAACTCAATGTCTTCGATGTATTCAAATACAGTAGGGTATGAATGAGATTTAGAAAGAGGAAACATGTGAGCTTCTCGACGGAAAATTTTTGGAATCATATTGGGATTCTCATACACTGGAGGCGGATTTGGATTAGGATTCGATCTAGTATGTCTTCTGGAAGCCAGTGTGTTGATCTATTCAAAAATTAAAGGACAAAACAATATATTCAGCTTGAAAAATTCTAGACTCAATCATCGAAAGTCCAGAACGATGTAATATACTGGGGTAACTCACAAGGCAAATGTCTCGTTCACAAGCTAAACCAGAGATCGACTGAAGCAGCGTTTATCTACTTCCGCTAATGCAAGGCAAAAGCGTTTCGAAAGCTACCTGGCATGACTTCAGACTCCGTCTGTAACTTATGAAGCAAATAACATCAACAAGCAAACCATTTTCTTCCCTAGTATGGTCGCCACTATGTTAGTTCCCAAATCCACCCTAGGCTGAAATAAGGCAGAATAAGGACAACACCAAACCACGCTCAGCCTCGTAGCTAGCCCTACGAGGACAGGAGAGGGCTCTCTCCGGGTCAATCTCGATGAAAATATTCAAAGGGGCTTGAGATGACTAAAAAAAAAACTAATCTTAGGCTAGATAAACAAATAGGAGGGTTTGATTTTTATTTTTAGGGGTTTTTGTTGGAAAAAGGGAAAAACACTTTTTGGCTTGGGGATGAGGCCAAATCTTGCAGAGTTCAAGTTGGGGCGAGGTAGGCAGCGGCTTTGATGTCTGAGATCGAGTGAATGGATGGAAAAGACTGATGAAGAGCTGAAGAGGGCAAGAGAGTGCAAGGATCCTCTTCAAACTGACGAAAACATAAACAACTAAACAAAAGCTTAAGGCAGAGCACCAACAAATCAATGAATTCTACCTCAAATACTCATTTGTTTAATTCAGAAGCATAAAGAAGGGAAATGGAATAAATATAAAATTAATGAAACTTACAATAACATGAGAAGAAAATCATCAAAAATCAGAAGCCACAAGGATCCCAACAAGTGCTGCAAAACTCTGGTCTTTCCTTTGCCAAAAACTGAAAATGTATGTACAATGAGGTGCCAAACTTTTCCCAAGTATCCAACCCTGAAAATGTCTCAGAAAATACAATATATAGACAAGTATAACCCCTTCTCATGCCTCTAGGGGTCGAGCTCATGCTTCTAGGAGCAGTTTGAACCAATTCTAAACAAGGAGCTAAAATCTAGGCAGCCAAACAACTTGCCTCTATATGCTAGGAAACTGATCCATTCACTTGATTTTCACTTTTTAGTGAATGAATCATCGAGAAAAAGTAAATACATGCCAAAATTACATTATGGTTACCATATTACATCAAGATAGATCAATCCTCTCATGAAAAAGTAAAACTAGTCAAAACTGGCCGAATTCCTAAGCTGGAAGGTGAAAAAAAGGCTGAATTCCTCTATGCGCCGCGCTACTTTGGACCTGTGTTTGGAGCACTTCCTGAAGTCCAAATTGAGCTCATGATAGCGCGTTGGAAAGCCCTAGATGTATCCTATCCAAACTAAGTGGAATGTTTCAATTTGGAGCTCATTTTACCCTCCCAAACTTCAATCTCCCAAAAGTACTTCCTGCTGGTGCAAAAGGTGGCAGAAAGGTGATTTTCATGGTGTTTTTGGCCCTTAAGACCACCCATAATTTGATGAAATGCTTTAGCCATTCCTGAAAATGCATAAATTACCATGATAAATCCAAAAATATCAAGTTTTCCTCCAGAAGGTGTCCCAATCATAAGCGCGCGTCGGGTGGCGCGACGCGTCGGGCGGAAAAACCTGTTTTGCAACCAAAATTTTCAAAATGAAAAAATTTTCTCCAAATTTGCTGAAATTTGGAGTGAAGGCCTCCCATCATGTCTCATGCTCAGCTAAGGAAGCATCGGCCAAGATTCGAAGTGGATCCGACCTCTTTCGACGTTTCAATGCTCTTCTCAGCCTTGCTTTCAGGATCTTCATTTTTGCTCTGCAAACGTGTGTACGGGCCCAATAGTGACCTTTCATATGTCTGCGCATGTCTTTGTCCCTGTTGGCCTTTTCCAAGAGCTTCACCAGATGAATGTTGACATGCGTAAGGCAAGTCTCTCGCTCAAATGGTGTCATGTCACCTGGTCTCTTCCGGGCCAATTGTCGATCTTCACGGATTTGCCGCAACTCTATAAGTGTGTGCTGATCCTCCAGCTGTTTATTATGCTGCTCCAAGTAATCTATCACCCACTGAGCTCTCTGCAATTTCTCAGTCAGTGTGTCAATCTCAGCCTTTTGTTCCTGGATGATCTCTTTTAGTTTCGAGCTAGGAGAGCTCGCATCAACATCGATCAAAACAAAATCAGTATCTTGGTCTCCCTAGGGGCCCTCGTCATGCATAGGCATCTTGCCTCTGTTCTAAACCTGTACCTATGCTGATGTCGAAGGCGAGACCCCTTCCACACCATGTGGAGATAGTACTCGCGCTGCTGATGAAGTCAATGAGACCCCTTCTACCCCGGGTGGAGATAGTACTCGTCGTGCCGCTGCAAATAAGGCTCTGTGGCCTCTCTGATATGTCACATACACTGGAGCACTGAGAGGCTCGGTATCAGGAACCTCGAACTGGTGTGAAGGCTCTGCCTCATCATGAACAACCTTGGGAGGAGGCTGTGGCGCTGCAAATAAGTCACGGGAAATGAACTCATCCCATGTGATGCCCTGCTGTGCGAGCTGATGTGCCACCATGATCTTGATAAGCGCGTAATGGTAAATGCTGTTATGCTGCTGCGCTGGGGTCTTCTTTTGCACAAGGACCATCATCTGCTCTATGTTACGGTACATGAAATATGGAATGCTCATCAACCGCACTCTTGTGAAATGCATCAACAGTCGGATGTGATACACATACAAGCGTGAAAAGCGCCCTTCACAACTGAAGTACCTAATGATAAGTTTCATCAATGGTGCATACTCTTCCTTCAGAAAACGGAATGGAAAAACCCTGCTCAACTGCCTCAAATATCCAGGTCTGATGTAAGGCTCATAATAAGCTCTATCCAGCTGCTGTCGCTTATTCCACTCCTCACCAATGTTCGGTATCCCGGTCGCCTCAGAAATAGTCTCTGGTGTCACGGTGAAGTTTACTCCAGCAAGATTTACACGACCATTATGAAAATGTAGGAAAAATAGGTGGGCTAACTCATGATGATGCTGAGTTCGGGCAATCATCTCACAATAATGGAAGCATGACTGACGCTGAAAACAATCCATCGCAAGCGGGCAAGCCTGCAATTGTGTCAAAGAAGTGGGCTCCTCCCTGATGTGCCTGCCACTTTTATGAGATCTCCTTGGCACATTTAGTTCTGCTGTAGAATCACTATCCTGCTCGTATCCCTGCTCATATGGTGAATCTGTCTCTGACATGGTGCTGAAATGTGTTTGTCAACTGTGTGTTTGGTTGGTCAGAAAATGAGCAATTGGTGTATTTGTTTCAATGCCCAAATGTATCACATAAATATCAAGGTTCTATAAGAAATACCACAGTGGGAAAAGGACTGTCAAGTGAGTTTTGAATGTGAAGACAACCACTGTTTGATTGTATGGGGATTTGGGGATTATAAGCAATGGGAATGGGTGATAGTGATAGAGTGATAGTGATAGGGGGGTAATTTAGGGATAAGAGTGCAATGACAATATATAAGTGCAATCAAAGACATAAGCCAGCCCTTGAATCTAGTGGAAACTTAGATTTTTATCAATGAAGGGAAATGGGAAAAAGCGATAGGGTTTGGGGAATTCATTGAGAAGGGAAAAAAAGGTAAAAGGGATATGGGTGTGGAGCGATAAAAAGGTGTCTTTGTAACTCCTAATTACCTCACATTAATTGTCAACCCAGGGACGACTTTTTGTTTCAAGAGTGTACTCAGTCTGAGGCGGCTATTTACTCAAGAGTAAGCATTTGCGTATAGTGCTTAAAATTTAAAAGTAAATGAAAATTTGGAAATAAAATCTACTTACAATAAAAGCATTTTAAGACTTCAAGACTTAAATCATTACATTCGGAAAAATTTACATTCGGTCCAGTAACAATAACTCATCCCTTTGGAAACTGATGTAACCAAAAGTAACCAAGGAATAGATCATTAATCTGGGGACTAGACAACAAATGCCAATGCCCACTACAGTTTCAGATCGTTCTTCACACCAAAGCAAAGATAATGCAAATAACAGGAAATGGAAAGCTGCCATTGAAAGTAAACTAGGAAAGCTCTTTAAAAGCAAACTCTTGCAATTAATCAACCAAACTAACCAGCGAAGTAAAGAACATGAAACTGTAAAGCATTACGATTCAAAGAAATAGGAACTAAATCAAACCATCACACGGTGGAAATTGGAAAGATATGATACAACAGCAGCATACTCAACCAGAGGCTGGGCCCTTAGCCGCCAGCGGATGCTGCTGGGCTACTTCAGATCAGGTGAATGAACAACAACCCTTTTATTTATTCATCCTCAAATTGTGAAATCATTACAACAGCAAAAGCTTTGAAGATTACAATGGAAATGCAACAATCCCTATCCTATCATGAATAATCCATCTTCATTCTTGAATCTCTAAGTATGAATCCTCAATTCCATCATTCGAATCCATCCCGAATCATCCTCAAAGTCCTTCTCCCTCTCTGATCTCTGTTCTGATTTAAATACAAAGAGAGCAGAGAGTGGTTACAATAAAGATAATTACAACATGATTCTATTACAAAATTGGTTTTCTTCTAACCATTTGATCAACAAGAACAAGGCGAATTTGGCTTTGCAGCTGACATTTGGAGGACGGTCGCAACAACAAATCTGAGAAAATCGTGCTCAAAGAACCCTGTGTTTCTCTTAGTACAAGCCGAATTTGGGCAAACCGTTCCTACTTAAAGTTAATTGGGTCCGTTCTGGACAAAACCCATGTTCCGGATTTTCCAGATTCTTCTTCATTTGCTCAGAATCTCAACCGCAAAATCGTCACTTCTTATTCCAGCGAATTTCTGAGTTGACACTTTTAATGATCAAATCTTCAATCTGAAAATTATCTTGGAGGCTAAAAATGGTGAATAATGTTACAACTGATTTATTAAAACTATCATTGATAAAATCATACATAATCATCAATTTATTAGAAATAAAGGAAGATAAATAATATTCATCCATAAGAGCATAAATCATTTATAAAATGGATTTAAATAATAAATTATAATAAATGACGTGATGAAGAATGGTAGAAATGGGTGGAATAAGCGTTCACAAGTGATAATAATAATGGCATATTAGCGGCCCAACATACCCCCACACTCAATATGTTGCATGTCCTCATGCAACGAAAACTGAATATATTGCATGTCCTCATGCAACCCAAAGACAAAAACCCATGTGTTAACCAAGCAATAAAAAAAAATATGTTCATCTCGGCTCATGAAATGGATAGAACAAATGAATTCTTCCTTAATTAATGAATATTCACTTTTAGTAATCTTGATGAAGGCATAACAATTTTTATATTGACATTCAACTATATGTATATATGAAGTTGCAACAAAATATGATATAAGTAACAGCAAACTTCATTAACCATTTTCTCAAAAACTACAAACCAGCGTTTGTTGAAATTTGGCAAGTAAATTTATAATATATGAATGCCTTTATGATCAAAAAATCAGACTGTTTTGATGCATGGATCATGAGATATAAACAAAATGACTGTAGCTGAGAGTGCATGATTTCCGAAATTTTATGAACCAATTTATCTTGAAATTATCTGGGTTTGTATTAATGATACGTCTGTGTTTTCCAAAAATCACAAGAATTGAGTTCATAGTTTTAAAAATATTATGGAAATCAATTTCTGCACTGAAATTGTATGCCTTAAATGAGAAAGAAAATAGAAAACATCCATCATGCGTAGCAATTCCTCCCCCTCTCTGAAAAATTAGCATGCCCTCATGCGATGCTAGAAAACAAATAGGGGTGGTTGCTACCAGCTGTTGAATTCTATGCTTGGTGTAAAACAACATGGAATAAGGGAGGTGTGGAGAATGAATAAGAATAGCAATGGATGATAAAGAATATGAATAACATGGTCATAAGAAAGAAATGAATGAAAGGAACGCTCCCCCATACTCGAAAATGATATGCTGCTGAAAAAGGGAAAGTGGTAAAGATGTGGAATGAAGGATGATAAATAATGCTCAAAATGGATTTTCATGAAATTCTCCTAAATTCGTAATAAATCAGAAAATTATGTTATTTTACCTCAAGTTTTACCTCCAAAAATGTGGAATGACATATATGGACTGGCAATTGTTGAAGCTGATGTAGGCAGAGGTGGTGCTGAAAGTGATGCAAAAGGTGGAATCCAGGTAAGCACATCATGTCTGAAGAATTGTTCACGTACGCGAGCCTCTTCTGTTAAGTGCAATAGTGTGGTCATGCTATGAATAGAATTCTGCCCATACTTGTTGTTTTCCTGCAAACAAAGCACTATTTGGCATACAATGTTCTTGAATCCATAGTGTAAGCAATAGATAAGATGCATGCAAAAATTTCAATCAGAAAAACTTATGTATACATGCAAATATTTTGGCAAATCAACAAGTGATGGCAGAGTGCAGTAATCATATCGCATGCAATCCCATAATGCATACATTCTCCCCTCCAATTGGAAAAGGAATTCCATGACCATAAAGCATATGAGAGGTGTTGTGCTGATGGCAAGGCAAGGGAATGAACAATATAGCAGTGAATGAAGCAGAGTACACATATCAATGATAGGATAGTGGGAGTTATGGTTATAATGAGAGCAGAGTGTGTAAAGATAGTTATGAATAAAAGATAGGACGCTTTGGATTGATGATAAGTTATGAAAAAGAGAAAAAGAACAACAATGTGCCAAAAAGATGCTTTACTGATAGTATGCTAGCTGAAAATGATGTGATTGATCATAAAACAATTTCTCATGCATAAAGGTTCAAAACAGGGAAAAAGTTAAGGAAATAACTTCTCTGATAAAAAGAAAAAAAAAAGAAAAGGGTATTATAATAATAATTGACGATAAGATATAACTTCAATACCATAAGCAGAGCCACTGCTGCCAGCAGGCGTCCATAGCCTCGGCAGGGTTGCTTTTTAACCCATATGAGCCAGAATCCTCAATTTATAACTAGAGAGTTTCAGTGCTGTTCTTACAGAAGAGACCAGTGTGCTGGCGTGGTAACCAGATAACCACACTGCCATTCACTGGGATGTAGTAAAAGTGATCAGGCCGGCTCGTGATGAGACCTCCTGTTCCAAGGATAATTTGACTATCCAATGGATCATAACCCTGGTGTGGTGGCCATAATGGGAATGTCACTTTCTTACAACCTTATGAACATGGTAGGCTAGCTCGTAATGAGACCCCCTATCCTCCATCTGCGAACAAAATTTTGTTATTATTACACATTTTTATGATAAAAAGAGGGAGGCTCAGTACTCCTTAAGAGCGGGGATGGTGGAAGAAGTTGAACATGTCAATAGAAAAATATACCCATAATCTCATTTATTACAGACAGAGAAGATTATAATCCAGAAGGGTGGAACCAACATGGTATTAAGATGATCAATCAATATCATGTTCAACAGAAAACAATGCAGTAAAGTAGTATATAAATAATTGTGTCCCTTTTTAAAAATAATCTATCATCAAGGAGCTGTCCTGTTAAAGATCATAACATGAAGGATATTAACTCGCTTCAATAGAATCCATAATTCTTGTCCTCGTAAAAATAGTGTACTTCATGCCATGAAGGGGAATCAGTAAAATGTGGTTGAGATGAACTAGGAATAGTCCCACAAGAGGAAGAAAAGGTTGCTCTCAAAAATAATCCCAAAGTGTTGCTCTTTTGAATGAACAGCAAAAACACTCAAAAAGTGGTGTTCCTCAAAGGAAAGGCACACAAAAAAAACAAAAATACACACAAAAAAAAGTGTGAAAATGCAAATGTCGATCATAAAATGCAAACATGCAAAAAAACAAATTCGTTGTTCACAGCATTGATGCTGAGGATGAGTTACACTTTGAATGAAGCAACACCTGAAACAAAAAATATAAGAGAAATTAGAAAAGAAACAACATTTTATTTAAAAACAATATGTAAATAACTAAATTAAGTTACAACAGCTATGATGTTATGTCAAAAAAAATGATCTCTTTGAAAAATGTTTTGGCAGCAGTGATAAGACATGAATCTTCAAATTGAAATCAATTCTTCATTTGTTCTATTATGAATCCGTTGGGTAATGAGTTGGATGAAATTCCTTTGTTTTATTAAAATTTGTTTCAAGAATCACTCGTCCATAAATTGACCTTCTTTTTCTCCTAGGACCTGCAAAAAACGAGTGTCTACTTGCAATAAAACATTAAAATATGGAGAAAGAGAGGTGATTGGGCTCCCCTAATCCAAGAATTATGCAAAAAACAACAAGTAGTTACTCTGTATAACAAATCCATTGAGAAAATAACAAAGTAAAATTTATCTGTCACTTGCGGGAGAGCAGTGGCCAATCATGCTAACCTGCAGTGTTTTAATCACAACTTCTTTGTTTTTCGTCGAAATTGAGTGATTTCAAAGCAAAATGAGAGCTAATTCAAAGGGTTATCTCCAGTAGCAACAGGTTTTAAAAATTCAATGCTATGATATGTCAAATTTGTTTAGAACAACCTGCATAATAGAGTCATTTTCGATTACCCAATCTAGACCAACGATTGATATTTCAAGCATAGATTCTTCGTTTGATGTCGGATTCAAATGATTAAAATTGGAAATGAAATTAGATTCATTTATTTATCTCCAATAGAAACATGTTTTGAAGAAAAGAAGAATTGATAAGTCAAACACTGTAAGGAACATCCGGAAAAACAGAGTTTTAAGGGTGCTGATTTACGATAGACAGTCAGTATTTTGATCATAACTTCCCCATACGATATCGAAAATGAGTGATTCCAATTGCATTGTAAACTATATTCATAGGGGAATCTACCATAGAAACAGGTTTTAAAAATTCATTCATTTAGGCCTCCAAAAACTGACTGTCCCAACTCTGTTCCTGAGCTGCCCATTAGACATCCGGTCAATGTTTTGGTTCTAACTTTTTCGTTTCAAATCCAAATTGACTGATTCAAATTGGGTTAGAAAGTAGATATCAAGGGCTACCTAGGGTAGAAACAGGTTTTAAAAATATTCATTTTTGGTCCCTCAAAACATGACTGTCCCGACTATTTTTCCAGAAAATTTATCAAGTCCGCAAGCCAAAAAAATGATATTCAAGAATTTTTTCAAATTGGTGATAAAAAATGAATATAAGTGTTTATAGAATTGTTATTTGCAATATAATTCATCTACATACACAAATAAATTGAAATATTTATCACCGATGTTGATTTCGATAGCGTGTTGCAACAAAAAAAACAACTATTTTTACAAAAAAAACAAAATGCATTTATTTATGTCCTTATTTTATTTTATTTTATTTTCTCCACTATCCTACTCTTCTTTGAGAATCGAATATGTTTATGTATAAGAGTATTTCCGGTGGAACCATTTTAGAAATAAGGCTTCCAATATATACATACCCAAATTTGAAAAATGCATGTTGATAAAAATTAGGGTATGAGAAGCCAACTTCCCTTGAAAAGATGTTGTCAAAAATTGTTGAAGTATGGAGTGATGATGCAAACACATGATGGAGTGAAACCAATCTTCAATATATCCATTAATTTCTTGATTTCCCATCATACCATGAGGTTCTTGAGCTTTTAAAATGGTTTGTTGATGCAAACTAGAAGTAAGCTCATTTTCTTCCATAACTTCTACAATTTTTGAATTTGAAACATTATGAATCTCATTGTAAGTTTTCTCTAATGGCGCATGTGAGATAGAATGGGTGGGAAGGGTGGGTAAATTTGGCAGTTCAACACTGTAAGTATGTTGTACTAGTTTATTGTGGTGAGGGTGTGGAATTAGTTGAGCAGGAAATTGTGTATGGAATGGAGCATTGTGATGATGTGGTTGGTTGGGTTGAGTGGATAAATTTGATATGCAAGCAGGATGTTGTGAAAGAGCTAGTGGAGAATATGGAGAATGTGCTTGTGCTACAAGATGAGGGAGAGTAGTCATGCAATCATAAGGTGAACCATGCCAAACTTGTAGATAAGATTGGTGGTTATATTGAAATTGACATAGCTTCCCTAGAACATGAGTATTCCATAATGGATTATGCAAGTAAGAGAATGGAGAAGAAGTGTTTTGAACCATACCTGTAGGCCATGATTTCCATGGTTTTGACCTTGTTACAGCTTCCTCACCTCTTTGATATGATACTTCCATCCTAGATAAGGAAGAGTAACCATCTATGGGCTGCTCCTTTCGGTCATGAGGGAAAAACACTTCATCAAATTCTTCATTTTTATGAACCTGCAAAACGTCTAATTTTGAGCTTAGAGAGCTAATAAAATCAACTTTAAAATTTTCAAATAAATCATTGATTTCAGCTCTTATGTCTCCTATTCTTGTAGCAGATTTGGAAAAGGAAGAACAAACATCTCTAGAATTCTTACCAGCCTTGGAGATTCCTCTTGAATACCTTATGCACAACTCACAAACATCATCATATGATAACTGAAAAACATCACTTTTTCCTATCAGATTTAAGAGTTCTAAAAATTCATCTTTGATTCCTTTAAGAATGAGTGTTTTTAAGATCTCTTTTTCCAAATGCTTATGCTTTGATTTTTGAAGGTTATAATGAAATCGATCTACATAGTCCTCCAAACTTTCATCTTCCCCTTGTATCATACAGAAAATATCTTCATTGGATTTGCAATAGTCTTGGTACTTCTTCAAGAATATGTTCTTCATGTCCTCCCATGATTGGATGCAATTCCCACCTAGGCTCATGAACCATCGGAGAGTTGCTCCTTTTAGAGTAAGAGAAAACACTTTCAATCTTTGATCATTAGTACAATAATCATATCCTCTACAAAGTATTTCGAACTCAAATAAGAATGTATCTGAATCTTCATTTGCTAAACCATGAAAATTTGGTAAAGATGGGGGAATTATGTGCATTTGTATCACTCCTCCTAGATCTTTGATCGGAAATTCAAAAGTAGAAACGTGAGCCATTTCTTACCATAATATAAGATGTTTTTCATGTGTTTCTTCGAGGCTCCTTCTTCAAATGTTCCTGTCAATCGGTTAGTGAAATGGGTGGTGCTTACATCACCACTTGCATGAGATCATGTGATCCATTTTTCAAAATTTCTATTTTTTTCCTAATCATTCACACAAAAATTCAAACATCTATTTCTACCCAACAAGGCAACAAAAAATCTGTTAGGAAAGCGGATAGTGGAGCAGGGCTTTTACATGCTCCGCACGTAGGTTCTTACCTTCCGTTTTTAAGATCCAACTCTTCCCTAGCAGGCACTCATCAGATTCACACTACTCTTTAGAAATGGCTACACTCTCCCCGGCAACGGCGCCAAAATGTGAAGCGATAAAAAGGTGTCTTTGTAACTCCTAATTACCTCACATTAATTGTCAACCCAGGGACGACTTTTTGTTTCAAGAGTGTACTCAGTCTGAGGCGGCTATTTACTCAAGAGTAATGTTTTGCAGTATAGTGCTTAAAATCCAAAAGTAAATGAAAACTGGAAATAAAATCTACTTACAACAAAGCATTTTAAGACTTAAATCATGCATTCGGAAAAATAAGCAATGTATCAGTCAAGGGTCCAGTAACAATAACTCATCCCTTTGGAAACTGATGTAACCAAAAGTAACCAAGGAACAGATCATTAATCTGGGGACTAGACAACAAATGCCAATGCCCACTACAGTTTCAGATCGTTCTTCACACCAAAGCAAAGATAATGCAAATAACAGGAAATGGAAAGCTGCCATTGAAAGTAAACTAGAAAAGCTCTTTAAAAGCAAACTCTTGCAATTAATCAACCAAACTAAACAGCGAAGTAAAGAACATGAAACTGTAAAGCATTACGATTCAAAGAAATAGGAACTAAATCAAACCATCACACGGCGGAAATTGGAAAGATATGATACAACAGCAGCATACTCCACCAGAGGTTGGGCCCTTAGCTGCCAGCGGATGCTGCTGGGCTACTTCAGATCAGGTGAATGAACAACAACCCTTTTATTTATTCATCCTCAAATTGTGAAATCATTACAACAGCAAAAGCTTTGAAGATTACAATGGCAATGCAACAATCCCTATCTTATCATGAATAATCCATCTTCATTCTTGAATCTCTAAGTCTGAATCCTCAATTCCATCGTTCGAATCCATCCCGAATCATCCTCAAAGTCCTTCTCCCTCTCTGATCTCTGTTCTGATTTAAATACAAAGAGAGCAGAGAGTGGTTACAATAGAGATAATTACAACATGATTCTATTACAAAATTGGTTTGCTTCTAACCATTTGATCAACAAGAACAAGGCAAATTTGGCTTTGCAGCTGAGATTTGGAGGACGGCCGCAACAACAAATCTGAGAAAATCGTGCTCAAAGAACCCTGCGTTGCTCTTAGTACAAGCCGAATTTGGGCAAACCGTTCTTTGGAAAAGTTAATTAGGTCCGTTCTGGACAAAACCCATGTTCCGGATTTTCCAGATTCTTCTTCATTTGCTCAGAATCTCAACCGCAAAATCGTCACTTCTTATTCCAGCGAATTTCTGAGTTGGCACTTTTAATGATCAAATCTTCAATCTGGAAATTATCTTGGAGGCTAAAAATGGTGAATAATGTTACAACTTATTTATTAAAACTATCATTGATAAAATCATACATAATCATCAATTTATTAGAAATAAAGGAGAATAAATAATATTCATTCATAAGAGCATAAATCATTATAACATGGATTTAAATAATAAATTATAATAAATGACGTGATGAAGAATGGTAGAAATGGGTGGAATAAGCGTTCACCAGTGATAATAATAATGGCATATTAACGGCCCAACAATGAGGTAGTGATATCACAATGGGACTGTGATATGATAATATGGTAGTGACAGCAGTGATGGAATAGGAGAGAGACTGTGGGACTGTGGTGTATAATGTGACAAAACTAGTAGTGACAACAATGATAGTCAATGGTAGGAACATACATATCAATGAAATGAGAGTTTAAGCACCAAAATTCACGTTTTGAACCACCTCCTTTTAAACCCTTGGGAGAAAATTTTGATGTGGATATAGGGTTAAATATTTCACCATTCAAACACCAATATCTTCACTTCTAAACACATTACACATAAATAAAATCACTGCACCGGCCTTGTGGACTTACTTGGAGGCGAATGAAGTGATTTGAAATGAGTTTTGGAGGAGCAGGTATGAATTTCGGCCTTAGGGCTCTATGCGTCGTGCCTATGGAAAAAGACATTGTCAGTTTCGGCCCAATGCGCCGCGTTAATTTGGTGCGCCGCGCCTCTTTCCTATGCGTCGCGCTCAGTCTTTCAACACAGTCATGACCCTTCTAAAATGTAGTTTGCTCTTCAACTTTGAAATTCGACTTCTCAATGGGATTTTCTGAATGAAACTTGATACAAATGGTTTAAATAGCTTTGAGAAATATCTTATAGACATGGTTTTAATTTTTGCTTCCTCAAAAAACCATTTTGTAATGTTTTTTTTGACTTTTGGAACTTTTCATTTGATTTCAAGTTTTGTCTTTTGCTTTCTCACTGATTTTCTGAGTTTGGAGTGATGAAATTATTTGATTTTTGCAGGGATATTGGCATTGATGTTTTGAAAAGGAAAACCAGAGCCTGCTTTGAAGTCTCCATTGTAGAAAAAATACATCTTATTACAAAAAAAAATGAATTCGACAATTTCTTATTCAAAACAGAGTTTTGAACAAGAAATGTCCTCGAAAATGTTTGATGATGAAAGTTTTGAATTGAGAACTTCTTTGAAAACCATCCTCATGGCCTGTGGGCATTTATTAAACATGTCAAAAGACTGAACCCTAGACTCAAAAAATAAAAGACTCTTTTTGACCAAAATAATCATTTATGACTATGAATGACATGAACTGAACTTTGATGGATTTTGAGGAGTTCGATCAACCCAGCAGGTACAAGCATGAGGGAAAACAAGAAAACCAAACCCTTCCGTCAGTCAATGGCATGTCCGTAGCAGAATGTAGATGAATGAGTGAAATGAGACACCTAAACAATGAAATGCAAATAGAGAACTGATCTCTGACGCAGGAAATTTGTAAAAAAAAGACCAACTCTAACACCACAAATATAGTGATCCTTTCTTCAGTAATCGTATAAATCCTTTCGTCATATCGGCATAGTTAACGATGAAATGACGCAAAAAGTTTTCCTCCCCTTGCAAACGTTGGAGTTGAAGGATGGATTGTGGTGCCGGCAATTCAAAAATCGCCTTAACCTTATCAGGATCAACCCTAATCCCGTGCTTGGAGACAATGAAACCTAACAGATGTCCTGACTCGACCATAAATACGCATTTATGAGGATTCAAACGTATATTGTAGAATCTGCACCTAGCAAAAATTTATTTTAGATGAGCCAGGTGATCATGTCGTTTCTTGGAATGGGCCGGAAGGTCATCCTAGTAAGCCTGTACAATATGTCGAATGTCGTGAAAAGCGTAGTCTATATCCCGTTGAAAGGTTGCTCCAGCATTCTTCAGACCGAATGGGAGTTTTCGATACGCAAATGTACCCCAAGGATAGATGAAGGCAGTTTTATGCTGGTCGTCTTTTTTGATTGCAATCTGGTTATAGCCCGAGAATCCATCCATGAAGGAAAAAGATTCGCATCCGGCACAATCGTCGAGAATTTGATCAATGAACGGTGTAGGATAATTGTCTTTAGGACAAGTGGCATTCAGATCGCAATAATCAACACAAAATCGAATGGTGCCTTGTTTTTTATCAACGGGAACCAGATTGGAAACCCATTCTGTTAAAGGAACGGGATAGATGAAACCAGCGTTTAAAAGTTTTTCTATCTCAATCTTGATGGCGGCTGCTTTGCACGGGTGGACAGGTTTGAGTCGTTGCCGAACTGGTTTGGCATTGTCCTAGATCTTGATTTCGTGCTCGACAATAGAAGGGCCTATGCCGGGCATTTCTTCATAATACCAAGCAAACACATCGCGGAATTCCTTGAAAAGGGATGTGAAGCATGCAATTTCCTCAGGATTGCAGTCAGCTCCAATCTGAATATTTTACACGATACCCGTTTTGACCGAGATATCAATGAGAATTGTCTTAGAAATATTACCCATGTTCCCTTCTAAATAGATAGTTTGAACAGTCGTATAAGCAGAGGGAACCACCTCAGGTTGGTCAAAGGATGGGATTTCAGTTTTTATCGCCTCCGAGTCAATCATCGAAGCGCGATGGTGAAACTCTCCCCAAGGTCATTCTTCTAGAGACTTGATCTCTCGAATAGCTTCGTTTGTAGGTAAGACTTCATTGAGGAGATCCTTAGAGAGAAAGGTTATGGGTGGGAGGTTTGTACCGTTGGTCGAAACCATAGCAGTGGATGGTTCAGATGCAGTTTGGATGTCTTGGTAAGCCAACTCGGCCAGTGAGAGCAGCATATGATCTCCATAGGAATCAATGTCTGAAGGTGCCGGAATGATCCATGGGTCGATAGAGCCATCCGAAGTGGTGGATATCATTGCAACCGTGTTTGGGATCAGTGGCGGCGGGAGAGAAAAACAACCCAATAGGGAAGATTCCTTCAGAAGACCGGTACCGATACTGACGTAAGAGTAAGGAAAGCCTTCTATTAGGGGTACAGTGCTACTTGGTAACGTGGCATAATCAGGGGTGTAGAAGGATAGCTGATCCACTGTGACTATTTTCCCATCCAATGGAAATAGGATGAGTCGGAAGACTGAAGACACAATGGTAGCCATGGCGTAAGACCAACTGCGACCAAGCAATAGATTATAGTCTAGATGGCGTTCTATGACTTCAATGTCCATGTTTACCGTTTTCCCACTCAGAGTGATGGGAAAGCTAGAAAGGTATCCTTTTGGGAGGAACGTGTGGCCATCGAAAGCTTTGAGGGAATTCTATGGCGGGGTGAGGGTAGGAGCTGAACCTAAATTGAGCCAGCAAGCTTGTGACATAACGCAGGTCGAAGCACCTTCGTCTATGACAGTGCGATGGATTGGTCTCCCTTTCGACACAACCTGCACCTGGAATGCGAGTTGGTGTGAGAGGCGAGGTTTAGCCTTTTCCATGTCAAAGATAGCTAGCATAGAATCCTGGGGGTCTATTCCACCAATGGCCGAAAGCAAGGCTTTGCTTTGTGCTGGACAGGTCTGTAATACTTCGAGAGCAGACATGGCTGATGGTGCCTGCGCAAAATATTCTACAATGTTGTAGTTTTGGGCTGGACATGCAGAGGTGTTATGAGTCGTGCGTCGAAGTGTCCATTTGGGGGGATGAATCACGGGTTCATCAGTAGGCCGTTCGATATACAAATCGTTGGGCGGCGGTGGATTTGAAATAGTTCTAGGTTCTTGAGAATCTATGGTAGGATTTCCATAAAGCTTGGCTCGAGTTTGAAGCTCAACACTCTCAATGCCATAAATGGCAGATGGTCCTTCGCCGGAAGGATGCGAACCACCATTTCCCCGTTGATGGGGTTGTGGCGGATTGTCAACCATGTATTGATGTTGCTTCTACTGATTAGGGAAAGGATTATGAAGAATGGCAGGTGTTCGCCCAGAATCATTGTTGGCAATAAAATCGGTGCATTCCTGCAGCCGAGGAAATTTTTATGTCAAGTGGTCCTCCGCACAAATCTTGCAAGGAAATTTCATGGGTTTATCCTTCCCTTTGTCATTTTTGGCAGCGTTTTTCTGATTAGGGTTATTCTGATTATTCGAATGCTCTTCTAAAGAAGACATCTTTTTCTTGTTCTTCTTATTTTTCCCGCTAGGTTTTTGTGAGGTTTGCACAAAATTCACCTCAGCGGTAGGAAGAGTAGTCGTTTGGTGAGGGGCGGTGGCAGCCGAAAATGGCTGGGAGGTTTTCCCCCGAGACAGCTTTGTGGCCACACCGGAGATTGTGCCAACGAGACCATCAGCATGTGCTCTGGTTTTTTGAGTGGCCGGAGGATTTGGGTTACCAGGGGCATGGGGGAGCAGATCGTATAGCGTGCCAGATTGTGAATAGATTAAATCCAAATGTTGGGCACGACGAATACATTGATCTTCAGTAACCGCACCAGAAAGGCCAATGTATTTAGAGATGTGGGGTAAAAGAGACTTGCAAAACCAATTGGCTAAGAGATGATCTGGGATCGGTGCTTTGACTAGCCTCCTCCTACGTCTCCATTCATGAATGTGATCAGAGATGTGGGTGGCGGTGTCTTGGTGCAATGATGTTAACAATTCCGTTTCGGTTTCCACTCTAATTGCTAATTGGAAGTTCTTTAGGAACTTCGTCGCTAAAGTGCCCAAAAGTATTGATGGTAGCGCGTGGAAATTCTATGTACCACTTGGCAGCATTGCCTGTAAGGCTGCGGGGAAAGAGTCGAAGCCGGACACTATCATCCACCATGTAATTGGATATAGACCATAGATGAAAGGTAGTGATGTGTGCGGCTGGGTCGTCCCCTTGTTTCCCGTCGAACTTCGGGATGTCAGAAGGAATCTTATGTGGTACAGTAGGCCAAAGCGGGTTGTGATTGATGGGGTCGTTAGTCAGTTTATGGATATTGGGGATGTCCAAAGCTACAAAAAATGGCAATTGTGGATTTTCTCCCGAATCTAACCAAGGTAGTATGGGCTGACTACTTGGACCATAGGGTCCCCCCATCAATGTGTTACCAGGAGGATAAGTGGGACTTTGATAAAAAGTTCCGATAGGTGAAGGAGTAGGGACATATTTTTGCTGTCCATAGGGCATATTGTATTGCGGGGCGAACGGTTGGTTGCCCCCAGTATAAAAGTGCCCTCCCATTCCAGATGGAGGTTGGGGTTGGTTAGTCCAAATGGATGCAATAGAATTTCTCGGAGGCATGCTACTACTTGCATAATTTGGCAACGACATAGACCCTACACCTATATTTGAACAACTTAAGGGAAAAGTATTGACAATAGGTTGTCCCATTTGTCCTAAGGTTTGCAGGGGAAGCAAAATTTTCCCTGCTACCTGCGTGTTGGAAATACTACCCCCTGGTATAGTAGCCAAGGGGTTTGAACTCAGCAGAGGGTTCCAACCGAAAGGGTTTCTAAAAGGCACCAAAGTAGTCATACTCGTGGGAGGAGCTATTGTGGGTCCCAACGTGGTCACGGTAGAATTAGATGCTGAAGGATTCGGTAAACTACTGACAGTTGTGATGACCGTAGGGTTGGGAGTAGGTATATGTTGAATACTGGGGTTACCCAGTGATGGCATAGAACTGACCACCGGCGGGGAGGATGGTGGCTAACCTGGGATGGTTGCCATTGGCATCGACCCAGTGGATGCTGGTTGGTGAAATGGATGTTTTTGCGGTCGAAGACATATTCTGGCATGGTGGAATCTAAATCATCACAGGCCCCAACGGATTAGTGAGCGGAGGATTGTAATGAGGTACAACCCCTTCAGTGAAAGGGTCCTCCAGAAATTCTGGATGATATGAGGCTATGTGACAATCAAGATTAGTCAGTGGAGACTGCTCTTCCATAGAAGGCACGGGTTCACCAAGGTTCATTTATTCCCAAATAGTTAGAGGAGGTAGACCTTGCTGTTGTCTAGACAGACGACGTGGGTCAGGGGACGCCACAGTGACCTTTTTAATTTTAAAATTTTTTAATAAGTTGTGATGTATCATAAAGTCTCGGTGACAGTAACCACACACTTAAAAAAAAGAAAAAAGGACTCTCTAAAATCAATCAGCAAGCAGCCAGAATAGGGTGCCCTGTCTGAGTACTACCGTTTGTTGGTGATGAAATCCAGTATCACAATAGTATACAGAGAGGGTTGGTCGAAAGTACAGTTACGGTCACTCTAGAGCTTCGCCCGAACCTCAGACGATAGGTGTAAGCACTCTCGTGAAGATGAGTACCCTCCTAAAGACCGAAGAAAGAGTGGGTCCGTTTGTTTCAGCTACCAGGACAGCCCGTCCCAGTCACCCTGTGTAAGTCCCTAAAAAGTATGGCCACTAAAGATACCTAAAATCACAGACATCATCAGGGGGGTCCACGGTCAAGGACAGTGTGCTATATGAGCAGAATACCTAGATCCCCGATCTAGTTTCGACATCCCCGAAGGGAACCCCAATATATAACACACCCACCGGATGCAGTCGAAGGCGGGCTACCTTCTTGTGCAACCAAGTGTTGTCTTGCACTGAGCTCCGGTAAAGGAACGGTCCCGATAATATGAGTGCAGTAGAATTTCGCTCGTTAATGACTCTAGTTTCAAGTTTTGAGATCTTGGGTAATTTTCTCACTGCTCCTAACCCAAGATCCTAGCTTGAACTACTGTTTGTGTGAGCTCAAAAAAGAGTTGATTGATTTTATTATCATTTTATTCTTAGTGTACTTGATTATTAGTCTTGCAAAGGGGGAGTGGACGTATGAAATGTAGTGAGACTCCGACTCAAGAAACCATGCAAAACATGCTCTAAATATTCAATTCGAGGAAGAGTATTTCTACAAGGAGAGGTTTCTTTTCAACATCCATGCACTAACAATCAAATAACTCAGTTCAGCTTTAAAGATTTAGACTTCTACCTACCTCTTCTTAACAGTCTATAAATTGAAAATTTCAGAATTAACTCAGTTAGATGCAGAAAAAACTAAAAAAAAAAATTCTTCTGTAAAAAGTAAATGCTTTTGACACTAACTTTTCAAACAAGAGCAAACAAACAGAAATGCCAGTTTAGTAAACAAGCGCAGGGATTCAGTCAAGGAGATATATTGATGGCTAAAAAATTCTGCAGCTAAAACACAATCACGACATTGAACAACAAGTTTTGGCTGAGTAACGCACTATCTCTGAGTAAAGTAAGCATTAATACAGAGACTAACGCACTATTTTTAAGCAGAGCTAGCATTATAACACACTGGAGAAACTACATGTGTAGCGTTATCCAAGGAAAAATTCTTTAGATGGTCTAACAGAAACATGATTGAACTCTGCGAGCTTTTAAAATGTTTACTGGGCATAAGTACTGGTCGAAAGGATCTGTGAACAGAGGAGAGAAGACAAGAGGAAAGAAATAGTCCGGAAACTATGGGGAAAACTCCCCAGCGGAGTCGCCAATTCCGCTATAGGGTAAACTGCTTGGGTTGTTGGTTTTCGAATATCCCTCTCAGGGCTTTTCGGTGCCCGAGGCAGATAGTAAGATTAGCTGTGTAGTTCACAAAGATGGCATGAGAATGTTCATATAAACTTAAAACAACTTGATGGAATGCGATAGAAAATTACCTCTTTGATGATCTTGGAGTCTCTTGGAGAGCACTAGGCAGCGAAACAAGAGTCCTTCTTCACCGGCTCCAAATCTTGGCCCTGCAATCAGTCAAAGCACCCGTGTAATTTCTAACATAACAAATATCCTATCAATCAAGTCAATATATAATGAACTTCTAAACTAAGCACATATGAACCATTCATATCATACTATATAAATATTCAAACAATAATGAAAATATTAAGCATCGAATGGACAAAACAAACACAATTCTATTGATTTTGAAAGAAGGAGGATTACAACCGTCGGTTGTACCAAGCCCTCCTCACTCTCCCAATCTCTCTTATCTCTCAAGTGATGAAGTCTTAGTCAACAATCTCTCCAAGAACCTCTTTGACTCTTGGCCTTCACACTTTAACACTATTCTCTGTTCCACAAGTTTGCAAAAATCTTTAGCAATCCTTCGACCCTCAACTAAGAGCCTTTAGCTCCTTTTTATAGGAGAGGGAGAAAACCATTGTTGATTTTCTCTTTCCACTAGTTTGGAATAGAAAAAACTAATATGTTTCTTTAATCTCTATGCTTTTGCCTCCTTGGGAGTTCAGTCTTTTATGGCAGTGACCAATAATGAATTGGTGCTTTGCAGTTTCCTTTGTGAACTTACTCTATTGTGAGGGAAAGCCAGAGATTCAAATCATTCTCTGCACGTTTTTCCCATTTCAAACTTAAAACATGGGTAACGCTGCCCTCTAGTGTAAACAGAGCGTTTCCCTAGCCACTAACGCGGCAAATTCACTGGTCTTATTCGTTATAACGCTCCTGATTTGTTATAGAAAGGTGTTACCTTGGCAGAAATAGGTTTAATTTAGGTCTTTGTATTCCTTCCATATTTGTCTTCTCCTTTGAGCTGATGAGGAGCTATTTTGACCTGTAACACATACCAGAGTGAGTTCAAAAATGCTTCTTCAATAGGTGGAGTCACCAAATCCTCTTGTTCATCCAAGGAATGTATCATGTTTATGTCTAGTGCTTGAAAGTTGGCTTCAACCATAAATTTTGCAAGTCCTTTCCCTTTGATTAGCTTGGTGGGCTTGATTTATAAATCATACTCTAAGATGACATCAATCACTTACCTCTTTTACCATCGGGATCTTGAGTTAGTATGTCCTTAAAAACTGCATGAGGAACAAAAGCAATGACATGTGAATGCAAGATGTAAACTCTGAAATCTTTCAATGCTTTGATTAAGGCAAAAGCTTGTTTTTCCATAATGTTATATTTTAGAGGTGAATCTCTTAGTGCCTTGCTAAAGAAAGCTATGGGCTGTTCTTGTCCCATTATGTTCTTTTGTAGTAATACGGTAACAATTGTGTATTCTGATGCAAACAAGAAGATGAAGAAGTCCTTACTGAAGTCAGGGCTGATGAGGACTGGTGTTTGGTTAAGTTCTTGTTTTACCAGTTCAAAGGATTTATTTTCTTCTATGGTCCATTTGACTCCTATTTATCTTTTAGCATGTTTTTGATGTTTCTTAGGAGTTATGTAAGATTTGGTATGAACCTTCTTAAGAAGTTGATCTTTCCAATGAAAGATTGCAGCTCTTTGATGTTCCTAGGGTGACTGATTTGCAATATCCCCTCAATCCTGTTTGGGTCTATCTTAATCCATTCTTGAGATATGATATGGCCTAAATTTTTTCCTTCTTCAAGACCAAATAGAGTTTTCTTAGGATTTAAAGATAGACCATACTTTCTACATTTTTCAAAGACCTTTCTTAAGTGATCTAGGTGTTCTCCATCGCTTTTTGAAGATATAATTATGTTATCAAGGTATATGAAAATGAAGTAACCTATTTCTTTGGAAAAATCAATGTCCATGGCTCTTTGAAAAGTGGCCCCAACATTCATTAACCCAAAATGAATTTTGACATACATGAAGGTGCCTGAAGGTGTAGTGAAGGAAGTTTTGTGCTGGTCATTTGGATGTACTAGCACCTAATTATACCCTAAAAATCCATCAAGCAATGATATTATTTTGTAGCCTACTACCCTTTGCAGTATATGATCCATCTTAGGTAAAGGGTAGTTGTCTTTCAGGGAGGCTTTGTTTAAATTTATAAAGTCTATGCATAGCCAAATTTCCCCTATTTTCTTCCTCACTTATACAAGATTTGAGACTCATTTAGAGTACCTGAGTGGGACTATTATTCCAGCACCACACATTTTTTTTATTTCTTTCTCAACCAAAGGCATTAGGATAGGGTTTATTCTGCACAATTTCTTCTTGAATGGTTTCTGGTTTTCCTTGAGAGGAATCTTATGTTGAATGATGTTTGTATCATAGGACTTCAAGTCTTCATAGCCCCATGCAAACACATCCTTAAATTATTTTAACAACTCAATGTATTTGTTTTTTATAAGAGTTGGCAGTGTTTTGGATAGTTTTATCATTTTATGTTCTTCCTCACTGCCTATGTTGCATTCTTCTACATCTGTTTTGGTGGATTCCATTTTAGGTTTCCTAGCAACATCATTGAAATCAAACAGTTCTTCTAAGGGGGAAAATCCTCTTGGAAATATATTGTCTTTGCATTGAAATAGCTCAAGGTCCTTTTTGTCTGGATATCCACACAATTCTACCTCATGAGGGTTTTCTATCAGATTTACATCAGCAGCATAAGGTGGCTTTGTTTTGTGTGCTTGTTCCTCAGTAGAGTAGTCCTCCTGATGATCCGAATTTGATTTTGGCATTTCAAACTCATTTTTGGACTGCAAGAAGTCTTCAATATGTTTGTCACCTTCAAAAAATTAGGAATAATCTATGTTATCAGGGACTTTCGGTCTGCTTTTGACCTTTACCGTGTATTGTTCATTGGTATGAGGTAGTTGGCAAGTGCTGGCAGCGAATGTTAGTTCATTTGCAACGCTGTTTTGAGTTCTTGGGACAGAGGTAAGTTCATCTTTTTCAAATGTTTTTAGGAGGTCTAAGGCAAAATTTCTATATTCTCTTAACCTGGGATTTTTGGCTGAATATTCTCTTTTAATTTTCCTAATAATTACCTCAGAATCTCCCTGAACGAAAATCTTCTTAGCTCCTATATTTTTCAGCAATTGTAAACCTAGGAGAAGAGCTTCATATTCTGAAATCTTGTTTGTACATTGAAAATATAGCTTGTAAGAGTGGACTTCATTAGTGTTGTGTATCCAAACACCTGCTCCTGAACCAGATTTTCCACTAGAGCCATCAAAGCTCATGTTCCAAAGAGTTTCAAGTTTAGATTCGCCATTGTGTTGTTGTTCATGGCTGCTAGGGTTTTGGTTGTTACGTTCTTCATTTTGTGTTTGGTTTGACAGTTCTGACTGGTCTTTCTCTTCCTATTTCTCATCTCCTTGTTCATTAATGTCATCTTCTTTGTAAAAAAAATGAATTAGGGTCTGACTGGACAGAATAGAGAGAGGTGTTATTTGGCTTATCTTGGCTGCTTACCATGTATTTCATGTGAGATTATCTGTACACTCTTCTTGTTTGGTTAAAGACTATAATGGTAGCATATGTCATGTCCATTTGGAGGGTTCCTTGGAGTTTGGCTCCCCATGATATTGATAAAAACATGCCATATTTTGGGGGAATTTCAGCCACTACAATATCCATTACAAGGCTCTTGGCTGATATTTGTGCTAGATTGACACATAGGTATTTGATTAGGCCCAGACATTTAACTCTACTTGGATCAAAAGAGTACAAGTCTCTGTATGGTTTGGTTATTTCAAGGCCTAATCTTTCCATCACTACCTTTGGCATGAGGTTATGTGAAGCACCATAATCTAGCATGGCATTGTGTAGGATTTTGTCATGGATGTTCAAACTGACATAAAATGGAGGCACACCTCCCTCTTGAAACTTTCCCTCTACCTCTAGTCCAAACAACAATTTTGGTTTGTCATCACTCAGATTTAGAGTATCAGTGTTATCTCCTATGTTTAAAGCCTTCAAAACTTGAAACCTATATACATCTTGAGTCACTAATTCAGTAAGGGGTATGGCTATTTTTATCTTGGCAATTTCGCTCTCAATACTAAATGGTGTCTGTGTTCTTGGTAGATTTACATCAGTTATATCAGACATTGTTCTTTCAACAACTTTGGTTTTCTGATTTTTATTTTGAATCTCAGTTAAAACAGTCTTTTCAGGGCCACTAGTTGATGTGCTAGGGAAACTTTGGTCACCATCCTGTTGGCTGATTTTGTTTTTTCTTTGATCATAATTCTTAGCCAATGTGTTTGTATTTTCTGTTGTCTTTTTAGGAGTGCTTTTAGGGGTCTTCCTAGCAGAAATTTCTGGTTTTTTCCTCTTGGGATATCTTGGGTTTTCCTACTTTTGAGGTCATACTTGCTATGAACCTCCATGATAGCATTTTCAAATCCTAGTTTGTATTCTTCAGAATCCTCATATGTTCTTTTAGTTTGGTTTGAGGAAAACAAACCTTTTTCTTCTTCTGTGAGAAAAACAACATCCTCATTATCAGAGCCTATTAGATTCACATGGTTTTCTTCTGCCTCCTCAGTATCTCTTTCCTCTTCATCTACATAGTTTTCTTGGAAAGGAGGTTTAATTTGTTGGTCAATTTCTCTTTGTCTTATTTGAGGAGGATCTCTTCTGAAGTTTTGATTTTTGTTTTTGTTTTGATGATTTATTTGGTTTTCCCTAAGGGGTGCTCTTTCATTTGAGTTAATTCTCTACATCATCCTTTCCATTGTCCTAACTAGACTTTCGATTTTATCATCATATGTGGAGGCCATAGTTTCCTCTTTTCATGTAACCCTATTTTTTATTCTCATTCTAGCCCATTTAGAAATTAGATTGGCTTCTACACTTACTGCCTGTTGGGCTAGAATTGTGAATTACGGATAAATCGTGCTTCCCTAGACAGGTTCTAGTCTAGAACAACTGGTGAAAGACTATACGACTATTTTTCCTAACTCAGAATAGATACACAGAGAGGATTGGAGGCTTAATTTTTCATTCGCTTCGAAATGGCTACTTATGTCACTTCTGTTGTAGCTTCAAATTCAAGTGGTTTGTGGGCTGAATGCTTCCTGTAAGAAAGAACACTGAAATAGAAAAATATGCAATAATATATATATCTATTCAAGCTAGTTAGATAAATCAATAAAGCATAAACCATATACATCAACTAAGATCTTGCAATATGGAAAATCAAAGCCAATACAGAAGCATATAGGAAAAAATAAGTAGTACTCTTTATTGATGATAGAAGGAGAGGTTACAACCTAGTGACTAATTTGAAGTGACCTTCCAGCAACGTTCCCAAGCCTCATCACAATATAAATCTCTCCAGCAGTAGCTACAAAAATCTAGCTCTCAATTGAAAATTCTCCATCATTTCTATACTGAAATTCTTCCTCCTCAAGCACTCAGATCTGTGCTCAATTTATAGATGAACTGTAGGTTGTTTTGCAATCAATGACTTTCCAATAATAGGCAAGACATGTTTCCAATCATGTAGATGTCAAATGGACACTTGGATCTAAATCTTGACACATGTGAACTCTTCTAGAAGGCACTGGCCAAGTGGAGATTCCAGAACAATGAGAATTTTTCTCCCAATGTGACCAACACACCTGTGAATGTCGGGAAGTGCTTTGCAGAGTAGCCTTGCACGGGGCTACCTACATATGCAATGCACTTAGGTCCCTTAGAGCCTGCGTTGGTGAGCTCTCATATGCTATTTAATAAGCTTCAAACCATGGAAACCTTTTCTTGATGAAAGTCCTGCTTGATTTGTCTTGTTTCTTGTCTTAGGGCATGTGGCAATTGAAATGATAGGGAATGATAGACCCTTGATCATCGGTCTTGGAGATGATTCCCAGTTAACCAGGTCATTGGGAATGGTGCCCAAATTTACCTATAACAATTTCCCTCTAAAGCATGAGATCCAAATAATAAGAACATTTGATTGAGATGCTTTACACTATGATGAGCCTGGAAACGAAGCAGAGTGGTCACCTGCATAAATATTACAATACATTACATCATGATATATCCTCTTTTATCATAATTTCTAAGGGTAGGCATTCCCATGTTCAACACATAAAAAAATTTAATAACATGTACATAATTCATAAAGTCGTCTTCATTGGAATGTTGCCCATATGTAGACATGCCTACAGATATAGCCCATGTTTGGATGAAAATTTGTATGTAAGGTCACTGTACAGATGATGTGTACAAAAATCCTGAAATCACAGCCCGGATGGATGAAACTAGATCCGGGGTCTTCTTATCTCGTTCACTCGATCATTCGAGTACAAGTCTAGCCATGTGAATATATGATTTGTAGTCGAACATGGAAAGACATCGTTTGATTACCAGCCAATGATGTGAGTTGTTAACAAATGTGAGAGAACCACCATTAACGTCAATGGCCCTCAAGGTATTGCAGTACATTTCGTAAGGCATGAATAGATGATTTGATGTTGAACGACAAACAAAATTTTTCGGTCAAAAGTCTGGAATCGAGGATCTTTTCGATGCTGTAACAAGCCTCATGGTACTGGAATCTGATGTTTTTAAGTGAAATTCCTGCATATTGATTTGTTGTCGACCAGAAGTCACCTTATTGCAAAACTAGAGTTACTGATTTCAGAGACAAGGGTATGACTTTATATAGCAATTTTTAGGGATGAAAGTCATCAAAATGAAGGTTTATGAGTATTGCAGAAGGATGAGTTTTTAATCACTAGATGACTTCTCTTGAACATATCGGCGACACTATGATGGGTTGGCAGCATTGACCCAAAACTGAAGTGAAGGTATGATGAACCATAGGTGTGAATGAACCGTCAAGATGATTACCCAACCCAAACAGTCATGGACATGGAGTGAAAGAAGTGTCATGTTCAAGAGTGACTTGCTACCAAAAAGAAACTTTGCCCACTTTTCCCAAATTTTCCCCGGTCATTTGTCGACTAGTACCTCTTTATTTTTTAACAAGCTTGAGGAGGATAACATTTTCTTGATCTATAATTCAACCCTTCAAGCGAATAAAGTATCGCTATTTAATAATTTAATGAGTCTAGCGATGAATGAAACTCGATTCTTGCCATGATTGACGAGCCCATCGCTATTTTATGTTTTAATGAGCTTAACGACAGTGATAACTCGGTCCTTTTTCATATTTAGAGAGTTTGAAAAAGAGGACGAAAGAGAACTCCAAAAGTATTTTTTCGTAAATTTGTCACTCAGATCCGAAAAAGTGTAAAATAATATCTGAGAGAACCTCTTTGGTCATGTTTAACCAAGGTATTCCTTTTTCGTAAATAATCTATCTCAGTCCAGAAAAGGGTTAAAATTATACTGAGTAGATATTGATTCATTTACTCTAACGAGCTCAAAAATACAAGTGCTCGGCAATCTTTTCACATTATCAGAGTCTGAAAAGAGATGAAAGAAGAATCCAGGGGTTCCTTTTTCACTGTTATCGAAGCTTGAAAAAGAGATAAAAGTGCGCTTCAAATCCTTTTTCGTTTTAACAAAGCTCGAAAAATAAGGAGAAAAATTATGCTTTGTGGTCAAGTCACTCTTTGAATAAATCTACATGACTAATTTGTGCATCAGTTGTATTTCCTGTTCAGAACAACATCAAATGGATTAAAAATACCTGTTTCATGATAAAAACATAATAAAACTATAATAATAGCAATAAATTTAACTCGCAAACAATTAAATGACTATAAAAAGTAATTTCACTATTCATTTTTACCATTCCATAGTTACCATTTGCATTTTGGAGCTATGAACCTGATTTTTCCCCCGAATTTCAGTCGTTGATTGCGGTCGTTTCTGTGGACGGATTTTGTCGCCGTTTGATCTAGGTTAGTACTATGAACCTCCTCTTCACTTTGGTATTCATTTAATTTCCATTCTTTTCAGATTTTTAGGGTTTTAAGGCCCCTAGGGTAAATTCTGCCCAAAATGAGGGCAATGCACCCCTGAATGTTGAAACTTGCATTGCATAGCAGGTACAGTGAAGGGTACCTGCATGTGCAACGCACTGTCTTAGCCCAGGGAGTGCATTGGGTGAAATTCAAGTTTTTTATTTTCATGTTGTGCCCAAAATTTGCCTACTTTTTTGCAATGAATGGAATCTAATGGATCTTATGGTTGTATTTCAAGTTTCCATCGAATTATAATGACGATTACATGGAGGGAAAGAGAACATGAAGAAAAAGATATGATTGCCTTGAATGATCCAAGTATTGTAAGAGCCCTAAGAGATTGTGGAATACTTAAATACTTCAAATTTTCGGGAATGAGGCAACAAATAGAACTCTTGGAGTTCTTAGTTCAAGCATGGGATCCAACGATAGAGGAATTTCACATTAAAAAAAAGTGGTTCCGATAACAGTTGAGGACGTGTATTTTCTCACAGGTTTGTTGAGGAGAGGTTTTTTCATTTCTCTCATAGGGTCTACCGTTGGAGGAGAGACAGTGAGGGATTATGTTATGCAGTATTGCTATCCAGGGGAAAAACCTAGCAAAGATGGAAAAATAAACATCCGAGATGTGGGGGATTTGCCTTTGAGAACCATTATTTTCACGATCACTAAACTTGCTGGCACCGTTACACTACATGTAGCGAACATATCGTATATGTAGTATGCACTAGAGTGCTGAGAGCCAACATTATTCAACTGGTATGAATCTATTCTATCTCAGATAAAGGAACAACTGAATAAAGTAAAGGGAGGAAGGAAGAAAATTTCTGTTATGTTTCAATCCTTATCTCCTTCGCTTTGGAACAGATTCCACTGATGCAGCCACAACATGTAACATTGGATATATCTAGTCCTAGACATGCTCGAATGTGGAGATGGGTAGAACTCATGGGTTGGCATGCAGGTCAATTGACCATTGTGTTATCTACTATATTATTCGCCTGGTTCCGACGACAGATCGTTGCCATCGATGAGTACGCATACACAGGTGTCGACTTCCGAGGAGAACCAGATTTAGTATTACTAGAAGGCACTCAGTGGGGTGCAATAAGTAAGAATGATTTGACCATGTTTTTTCATTTTTTATAAGGTTTATACAATGTTTTTGTGTTTTTGATTTCTTTCCAAGACTGAACTAAATGTTTAATTTAATGCAAATATTGGTCGTTTTCAACCAGCAGAGGAACCAGAGCATGAAGCAGATGCGCCAGCAGAGAGTGATGTCGGGAGAGCATCCCTTCAGAACTTGATATGGCTGAGACTCTGGCTGAGCTTCAGTAGCACATAGAGGGGTTAACCTTCGGGATTCTAGATTTCCGGATTGAAGAGCTTTCGATGCGACTGCAATGACACACTATTGGGGTTCCTAACCATTGGATGCGGTTTCTCTGTAGGATTACTAGATCTATAACATGTTACCATGAGCACCACTAGTTTACTTGTGAAATTTTGCATACATTTTGAGGTCAGATGACCAATGTGTCTTACGGACAAATTTTGTAAAAACCCATAACTATCTATCTATATGATTTTAGAGTTTTTCCTATTCAATGATGTGAATGTTTTCTTTACCTATGTCACAAATGTCTGTCTAAAACTTGATTAGCTAATGAATCAGTTAAAGTGTTCAAATTTCTGGAAATATGTTGATATTGAATGTAATCAAAATGTCTTTCCAAAATTCGAAATTTTAGGAAAAGTCTAAGAAGTGTTGGATTTCTAACAGTATAAACACTAGTAAGTTGTAATATCACAAGTTGTGAGTCTAATCTTATGAGTATATGATTAATACCAAATTAAATGGCATCAGAGAGAAGTTCGATCAACGCGCTATACTCAACGATATTGTTCGTCGATCTACCAATACAAATCCCTTGAAAACTCACTAACTCGTCGTTCAGAGCGAAAATGGCCCACGCTACAGAGGATAGATTCTGCGTACTACAACTAGCACCATCAACATATCCAACAAATGGTTCTGAAGATTCAGACACCATAAAATGTAAAGCGGATTACTAACGTCAAGAAACTATAAAAAAAAATTAGGATAGTGAATGAAAATCAACAACATATATACAATATAATACAAAAAATTATTATGCTCATGATTAAGCATAGTAACATTTCAAATACAACCCATTTTTAGGCTGTGCCAATGGAATCCCATTGTAATCAACTAACTCGTAGGCACCCTTAGCAAGAACTCTTTTGATAATATAGGGGCCATGCCACAATGGCTCGAATTTCCCTGTACCTATTACATTAGCTTCTTGATCATAAAGAAGGACCAAGTCACCCTCTGAGTAGATGTGAGGCTGGACATTTTTTTCATATTGTGCCTTTATACGTCTCTTATGTGCTTCATTGGCCAATTGGGCTTCATGAAGCGTTTCATCTAGATGGATGAGGTTAAGGAGACATGCTTCTTCTTCTAAGGTGTCAGGTAACAAGTCTATCACGAGTTTTAATGATGATATTTTGCATTGGATTGGTAAGATAGCTTCGATACCATACACCAATTGAAAAGGAGTAAATCCGGTTGCGTTTCTCACCGAGGTTCGACATGCCCACAAGGCAGAGTACAGGATCAAGTGCGAGTTCCTTTTATGAACTCCTATCATTCGTTGAAGCATTCATTTAAGAATTTTTTTAATAGCCTCAACTTGTCCATTTGATTGTGGATAATAAGGAGTAGAACTATCATGTGACATTCCTAACTTGGTAGTCAATTCAGACATCATATGGTTGCGAAAATGCTTCCCATGATCTGTAACTATAGCCTATGGGACCCTAAACCGTGCAATAACATGGTTGAAGAAAAAAAATGCAGCTGTTTATCCTCTGTTATTAAATGTAGGCATCGCTTCGGCCCATTTGGTAAAATAGTCGACTGCGAAAATAATATAACCATGCCCCCCGAACGAAGGAAGGTTACAGGTCATGAAGTCAATACCCCATTTCGTAAATGGTCTAGCAAAGACAATAGGATGCATTAGCGCTCACGGTTTGTGGATTTTATGATAAAACATCTGGCATGCATGAAAAATTATGACTGCAATCTTGAAAAATATTAGGCCAAAAGTAACCAGCGTAGAGTATCTTCTGCTGTAATATCCCAAAATTGGGTTTGCACAGCAAGCCTGCTGAAATAACGCACTCCTAGGAAATCTATGCACATAAATGAGTTTGTAGCCCTTGGATCCCTTAGATCAGAAGATCTGGAGTCTAGATCCAAAAGGGGAGCAAAAACAAATCAAACTAGGTGTGGTAAACAGATCTCCCACCACCTAGTCTAGCTGAAAATCACCCTACAAGAGGGGCTGCAACTATGCAAAACAAACTGCTTCAAAAATAACGCAAACTTGGAAAGCATGAGAAGGAGGCCATAAAATAAGATCAAAATTTGAAAATACTGCAACAAATCAGATTTACAATGATGCTCTTACATTATACAGTAGAATATAGAAGACAAGAGAGAAGGACATCTTCAGAAAAGAAGGCTGCAACATATGTATAAACTGAAAAATGGCTTAACAACATTATTTTATGGAGCTGCAATAGCTGAATGTTACACTTCAGATCTAGAGTAGATATGTGTACAAAATATCAGATCCATTTCAAATCTGTACACTAGAAAGGCTCTATTACAGGATCCCCTTGGGGTTTTGACCAAATCATGCAATACAAAGAGTAGATTTGAGTTTTAAGTAGAAGATTTGCAATATTATTTGGAAATTTCTGAAGATGAATTTACATTAAAATAGATCATATCTATAAATAACATGGATCAGCAAGCTAATCCATGGATCACCAAAGTGAAAGGCAAAGCCCAGCACCAGAGATGTCTCATAAAAAATGGGATCAAAAGACCCTGCAAAACCTCCACTGAAAATAACGCAGTATCTCAAGGGAAACTACACTGTAGCTTGAGTAATAGAGTTGGCCTGATGCCAAGATACAAATATGAAGCTCAAAACAACTGATGCACTCTTCCAGGAGGTTAAAAGACACACTCATTGAGAAGAGGCACCAATACAATCTAGATCTGAGCAGATCTAGTGTTCCACTTGCTGCAGCCTACAAAAGCAACCAAACCCTCACTGGATCTACGTTACAGTTGGAAGTAGAGCTTGGCCAAATGCCTGATAGTGGATGAAATCAGCAATACTTCTCCAAGAATCCTCAATGGAAGAGGTGAAATCCTTGCATAGGAACTCCAAGTGCTAAGCAACACTATTCTCCACTGAGCAATAGAGAATGGTATTTGTCTAAACATAAAAGATACTCAGAAATACAGATAATCAACAATCCTCTCTTGCTGCATTCCCCTTCCTTTTATAAGATGAAAGCCTTTGCAAACCCTAAACCACCTTGAAGATTTAGCTCCTTTCACATGAGGGGCCTACTTCTATAACTGCGTTGTCCCTTCATGAGGTACATTGTATCTAGATAGCGCTGTAGATTTGGTCAAGGTTGACCCAGTCTCATAGCTCAAACCCCTTTCACACCTGCAAGTGATTTGTTTACATGGCCCAAATTTATCCATATTCATATGGGCATTGATTTATTCATTCTTTTAGGATTTTTACATGTCCTCCTTTATTCATTTATTAATGCAACAAAAAAAGAGACAAAATTGCATATTCCTCTTAGCTTAGGCGAAGTAGGAATATTACAGTCCTCCCCTCCAAAATTTTTCTTGTCCTCAAGCAACTGAAAGGGTGAGAGCTGTAGTAATTCCCCTCCTCCATTGATGACACCATCAATGATCAAGTCCTAATCATAAGCCAAGTGTTCATCAAGCCAATACATCATGAATTGTTCCTCCAGGGTCAACATAAGATGTGCATAGTCCATCCAACCAGGAGTGAAGAATTCAACAGAAATAAGCATGGCTGGAGCAATGCTCCATATAAAACATGTAGCATGAGGTACCGGGAGAAGTTCCATTCCATGTGGTACATTTTATCCTAGGAGATTCCTTCATCCTGTCCATTCTCATCTCTTTGATCTCTCTAGCAAGATCTTTCATGGCTACCAAAAGAGTTCTTGCAAACTCTTCTCCTTCTTTATCACTTGCAGTTTCAGGGGCTTTACCCTTGTCTTGATCATCAATGGTGTAATCAAAGTTCTTGTGACTTCTATTCTGATACCTCTTCTCCCTCTCAGTAAGAGGCTCATCTTCTTCTTAATGCAACATGGCTATTTTTCTCCAATGAAAGCACAGGCTGTGCCAAGAAAGGAGTTGTGATACCACTGTAACCGGGAGTGGGAGACCTGTTTAACATAACTAGAGTCATTTTTTTTTGCTGAAATTTGGTATGTGAGTCCCACATGACCTAAGCTAAAGGATCCCACCGTCAAGCTATTATTTTGGGGGTTAAAGATATTATTTTGATTTTTATGTCTGTTTAGACAATTCAAGTTCTCTTCGCTGTTTAGCAGAGACTTGTGAGGATTTCCTGTTTATGGGATTATCTCTCCTTCCATTGAGTAGATCTTGGAGGGCATTGCACTTCTCTTCCACTATCAGGCATATGGCCAAGATCCATCTCCCTTAGACAACGTAAATCCTGTTGGGATTTACTTGTTTCAGTGAGCTGCAACAAGTGGAGACTAGATCTGTTCAGATCTAGATTGTACTAGTGCCTCTTCTTAGTGAGTGTGTCTTTTAACCTCCTGGAAGAGAGTACTAGATGTTAAGCTTCAGATCCAAATCTTGGCATGGCCAAATTATGCTCAGAGTCTACAGCGCAATCCCTTTTTCAGATCTGCGTTATTTGTAGTAGCAGAGTTGCAGCGTGTTTTGGCATCAGCTTGGAGGAGAGATCTCTAGTGATTGGATCCTTCCTTTTACTGTGGTGATCCATGGATTGTCCATCTAATCCATGTTTGTTTCAGATCTGATCTGATGTACATTATATGCTTCAAATTTTTTTGAATCATTCTGCAGATCTGCTGCAGTAAAACTGAGATCTACACTTGTTCTTCCATGTAATGCTGAAAACCCCAATGGGGATGTATAATAAAGACATTTCTACATATGGATCTATTGTAGATCTAATTTTTTATGTAATATATTTCTCTAGATCTAAGTTGTAAGCTATTTCTTCAGTATACTGCATTTTTCAGTTCTATATCTGCAGATTTGCACTTTTATGCAGTGGATCTCATGAAACCCTTGCTGGGTCATTCTCTGTGATGTATAAAGGAGCTTAATCTCAATTTTTCTTCATGCTTTCATGTAACAAACTCCAGATCTGATAGATAAGTTATTTTGTGTTCAAACCCTTTAGAAAATCACACTGCATAAGCTTTAGTTACTTTCTGTTGAGTCAAGTCATGGGGATTGGGCATTTTTAAGCCATATCGGGAGTGGTATATCTATTTAACATAGATAGAGTCATTTGTTTCAGCCAAAATTTGCGTAGATCCAACCACTACACCAAAATATTGAATTTTTAGTGAGGGAAGAATCCCAGGGTGTTAAGGGTGGGCCTAACCCCACCGGAGCATTTGAGGGTGGGGGCCCTTGCGCAACACCCCTCATTACACAGACTCAGACACGTGGCTACGGGCCCTACCCACACATAGGATATTAAAACCCACCACACTCCGCGAGTCTCGACCTCAAGACCTCGGATTTGATACCACGTAGATCCAACCAGTACACCAAAAGCTCGAACTGTTAGTGAGGGTGGCATCCCAGGGTGTTAAGGGCGGGCCTAACCCCAACAGAGCATTTTAGGGCAGGGGCCCTTGCGCAACACCCCTCATTACACAAACTCGGACATGTGGCTGTGGGCCCTACCCGCACACGGGATATTACATCTGTGTTGTAGCATATCCAAATAAGTTTCCACAACAAGCCCCATCATGACAATAATTTAACACTTTTTCGGCCTCCTCATGAGTGAGGCACCTCCTTAAAATGGTATCGACACCATGACGATAAAGTGTATCACCGACGATCAGATAATCTTTGGCTTGGTATCAAATACGTCGCTAATCAGAGCGAGAGGTATTAGGTCGAAAAGTTTGGGTTTGGAGATAAATGATGAAATCCCCATACCAAGGATCAGATGATTCGATCAGAAACAGAGATTCATCTGGAATAGATGGTTCTGACGTAGTAGCAGTACTATCAGAGGGAAGGTCACAGAGAAGCTCAGCCAAAAATAAAAAATTCTTTGACTTGGATTTGATGAATTCCAAATCAAATTCCTGCAAAATGACAATCCATTTTGAATATTTTCCCCCCGGCAATTGACGTGATAACATATAAGTCATGGTATTGCAATCCGAAACTATTGTTGTTTTTAGGAGCAGGATATAATGGCGAAATCTTTGGAAAACTTGAACAACTGCCAAAGAAATCTTTTCTACGTACGAGTACTTAACTTCCGTATCATTGAGATTATGACTCAAATAATAGATCGGATGTTCAATTATATCTTCTACTTGGACCAAAACCATAGTGATGGTCGTTTCATCCATGACGATATATAGGAAATAATCGTTTTGATAATTTGGAGGATACATTAATGACGCTCGGACAAGATGGTCCTTGACAACATCAAAAAAATCTTGCACAACTTGGTCCCAATGGAAGGGAATCCCCTTTTTCAATAATCAAGCAAATCCTTTAGCCATTTCAACATAGTTTGGAATGAACCTTCTCAGGAAGTTAGCCTTTCCTTGAAGTTTTTGTATTTGAAATAATTTTGATGGTGAAGGCAAATCAAGAATAGCCTGAACCTTCAGTGGGTCTATTCGACTTCCTTCTTTTGAGACTACGAATCTAAGCAATCGACCAAAACCAAAAAAAAACACACATCTATGTGGATTGAGGCGTATCTTGTAGTGTCGACATCATAAGAAAATGGATCTCAAATGTATCGGGTGATCAGTCTGATTTCGTGAATGCGTTGGTAAATCATCTAGATATGGTTGAACAATGTGCTTGATGTCGTTGAAAGCATAATCCATTGCTCTCTGAAAAGTTTCCCCAACGTTCTTTAAACCAAACAGAAGTTTCCTATATGCGAATGTGCCCCAGGGACAGATGAATGCTATCTTATGTTGGTCATCTGGGTGGATATTGATTTGATTGTAGCCGAAAAATCCATCCATGAATGTCGCATCCAGCATAATCATCAATAATTTGGTCAATAAAGGGAGTAGGATAGTTGTCTTTTGGACAAGCATGATTAACTTCCTGATAATCGACGCACACTCTAATGGTTCCTTGTTTTTTCATAACAGGAATGATACTGGAAACCCACTCAGTTAGCGGAATAGGGTAAATGAAACCAACACGTAAAAATTTTTCAACTTCTACTTTGATGGCACCGGATTTTTTGGATGAACAGGACGAAGCCGTTGACACACTAGTTTGACATCAGGATACATATTAATAGTGTGTTCAACTATACTAGTATCTATGCCTGGAATCTCCTCATAAGACCAAGCGAATACGTCACAAAATTCACGAAATAAAGACCGATATGAATCAAGTTTTGATGGAGAACAAGATACACTGACATGAATATTTTCTACAATGCCAGGTTTGGTCGAAATATCGATAGAAATGGTTTCTTCAATATTTGATAAGTTTCACTTGGAGTCAATTGCATTAATTGGTAAAGAATTTGAAAAGAAAGTTTTGATGGATGGGTGATATAGTTCACTTAGATTATTTTCTTCATAATCAGGAAGATGGGAATGATGATGATAATCTTCCCATGGTTCTCCTTCTGACATCATAGCTTCGAAAATATTTTCATTTGTTAAAAACGTTTAGGAAAATGGATCAGATGGAGTACCAAAATCTAAGGAACGATCAACCCAAACACTCGGCGATGCTGATTTCGGATTTTCTGCCCAAGCCAAATAGATTGATTGCAATTCCAACTCAATAAGGCTAGGTGGTAAAACATCATCCAACGTAGAAAATTAGAATCACCTGTACTCTCCCTTATGCTAGATAGAGTGGAAGAGGTCATGTAGCAGGTCTCTATGCTTGCAATTTCTGTTGACGTTGCAGGCGGCGGTAATGCAAAGGTTCCCATAAGAGTGGAATCCTTTAAGAGTCCTATACCAATGTTCTGAATTTCTAGTTGGGGTAATTGAACAAACATAACGCTTCCAGTTACTTGCGAAGCAGAGGCAAAAAATGATAATTGATTAATGACTGTGATTGTACCTTTATGTGGAAAGGCGATCATTTTAAAATATGTAGAAACAATTGCAATCATTGCATATACCCATGGCCTTCCAAGTAGAATATTATAGTTAAGGGGTCCATCAACAACCTTGACATCAATATTTACTATTTCCCACCCCAGTTCAACATGCAGGTTATTGATAATACCACAAGGTTTATATGTACGTCCATCAAAAGCCTTCAACGTCATTGATGATTGTGATAATCGTGGCAACCCAAGTGAATTCCAATAGTTTAGAGACATAATGCATGTAGATTCTCCCTCATCAATAATAGTGCGATGAAAAAAGTGATTGAGAACATTTACTTGTATGGAGAATGCTAATTCTGCTAGTAATTGCGGCATATAGCCCGTATGATTAAAGACGAAAAGTTTAGAATCAATCGGATCAATTCCACCAATGGCCGAAAATAAAGCCTGTTTCTGGGAGGGACAATTTTTTAATACCTTAAGAGCAGACATAGTTGAAGGGGATTGAGCCAAATCTTAAACTTTATTTAATTTTGTGCAACTTTTGCTCAAGGATTATATGTTGATTTACGAATTACTCCCTTCGGTGGCTTAATTGTCAATTCAGCAATAATAGTAGGTGGTACTGATTCATTAGATGGATTCATTGTTGAGGTAGTAGGTTGATCAATGGCTAGATTACCATAGAATTTATTCCATGTCGACACCAAAATATCTTGGGAAGGTTTTTTGGTGGATGACATTAACACTTGGGAACTAGGAGCTAGATTCGTAGCAACCAAATTAGTGTTCGGATTTGGAAATGGGTCTGTCAACACAGCTGATGCATGAGAAGTCTTGACGATTTTTGAGACTTCAGCACGGTGAGGAAAATCCCTAACAAAGTGTTCCTCGTTACAGATTATGCATGGGGGTTTTCGTGGTCTAGACGGTTGATGAGATGATCTTTCCTGCGGGTTAGAAGTTTGCTTTTTCTTTGATTTCCCCTTTTTCTTACCTCCTGGTTGCTTGTCACTTTTGCCTTTGTTAAATGACATGGCATTAATTTCGGAAGTAGGATCAGGATCAAATGCAGTAACATGGTGTGTGTTTGTAATGCCTATCAAGCCATCTCTAGCATGATATTCCTTTATTTGAGGACGAACATTGAAATTAGATCGTGGCACATTAGGAATTTTTTCATAGAGTGTGCTAGACTGAGTATAAAACAAGTCTAAATATTGGGCACAAGAGATAACTTTCTCTTCTGTGAAGATGCCACCTTTAGCCACATCCTCAATTATAGATGGTAACAGGGACTTAATGAACCATTCAGCAAGGAGCTGATCTGGAACAAATGTCTTAACCATTCATCGACGGCAACACCACTCATGAATATGATCATAAATGTGAGTAGAATTAGTCTAATTGAAGTTGGTCAAGAGTTATGTTCCAGTTTCGTATCTGATCGATAACTGGAAATGGGTCAAAAAGACAGTAGCTAAAGCAGTGAAATTGTCGAAAGAAGCTCTAGGTAAATCAATGTACCATTTAGCAGCCGGACCTGTAAGCATACGCTGGAAAATACGTCGTTGAACATAATCACCATTCAGGGAATTTGATGAACACCATAAATGATAAGTCATGACATGAGTCGACAGATCTTCTCCAGGTTTTCCATTGAATTTAGGAATATCGGAAGGTAATTTATGAGGTATCACTAGCCACCAAGAAGCATAATTTATAGGATCATTGGTTAACTGGTTTAAATATGGTAATTCCAAAGTTGCAACAAAGGTAACTATTGATTAAGGTCAGGTTGAGCATAGCCAGGGTAAGATGGAATTTCTTGGGCAACAGGCCTTTGAGCACCAGCATACGAAATTTGCTGATGGTAACCCAGATAGGGGTTGTTTTGCATAGCAAACGCTTGAGAATTATGTTGACCAAAACCTAGATATGATACTTGTTGAAATTAAGTTTGAGGAATTTGTGCTTGTGGATGCAAAGGGGTCTGTCCACAAATGTTATAACCCAAATTAGTATAAGTTGGATTCGGTTGATATGTATAACTAGGTTGCATTTGTGACATCCCATAAAATGGTACACCAACTTGTGAATAAATGATTCCTGATACAATTTGTTGTAAATTAACCAAAGATTTTGAGTCTGTGGACCCAAAATTTGATGATATTGAGTCGAAGAACTCACCTAATAAGGTTGATGTACAATATTTTAATTCTGTAATAGGGGTATAGATGTATTAACAAGTGGTAATGAAGTGGGCATAACATGTTGAACCGGTTGATACGAGTGTACAACAATTTGTGGTTGGATTTGCGGAGTGGGTTGCCATTGAAAAACATTCATGTCAACATTAGTTTGACCAAAAAGTGACTGAGTACTACCATATTGGGTGACCAAAGGTTTCCCCCCAGCATAAGGAGGATAATAAGATGGAAAATTATTTTCTCCAAATGCTGGGAGTCCAGTTGATATGGTACTTAAAGGAATTGACCCAAAAGGAACGAATTGATATTGCCCTGATGATGTATGTAATGAATCAAGTCGTTCAGTACTAACAATAGGAATACCAGTTAAAATACCAGATGATGACATTGGCAAAGACCATGAATGTGAATATGCACTAGAGAAAGTGCCAGACAATGATTTGTAACCTGTTGGGACTGAAGGGCCACCATGCAAATATGACTCTGGTGAGGTGGTGAACATCGATGGAGTAGTGAGGGTAGGAGCTGACGTAATTGGAACAACTAACCCAACCGAAGATGTTGGTTTAAACATGGTTGTTTGACCAAATTTATACCCTCGAAAATCAACGGGACATGGAATGGCAACATGATCAACAAAAGTAGATGGAAACGATTAAGGAAAAGACTAGTACAGGTAAAGGTCCTCCCCAAAATGGTTTGGAGTTAAAGGTGTATCGTCTTGTGGGATTTCTTCAATCGAAATTAAACCAGGAGGAAGAACTTCATCGTCAGGCCCAACATATGTTTCAGATGGTTGACTGTTTGATATAGGAGTTTCAATAGCTACAATTTTTTTTGGAATTACCAAGGTAGGAACAACTTCCAGTTGTTCGACTTTAGGATTCAGATGTTCTGGCAAAGAAGGGACAGGATCTGGATCAATTTGTGATTGAACAATGTCGGGTCTAGGAGGTATGGTCTCAACGATTGGATGGATTGTGACCATGGGTAGCTGTGAAGACTCCGTTTCTACAACAGTAGACAAACCGGGATGTGTGGAAACAATTTGAGCTAACTCTGGGTTAAAATATGATGTTTTTCCAGAGGTACAAATTTTACTTGATTCCGAAGATCGTGATCGCCTTCGCCTACCAGAGGTAAATTTCGGTGGTAAAGGTGGTTTTAAAGCCAATATACGCGAACGAAGGGGGATAGGATTTTTTTCTTCCATGATTACTGATTTATTTTATCCAAAAAAAAAAAAACAAAAGGAGGGTAATTCTAGGCAAAAGGGTTTACCAAGAAACTGTGAACTGCAGAATACCTCCTGGCAAACCAAGAAGTACGGGTAGGTAATCTCCCCGAATGTTGTGTTCAGTGTATCACAATTTCAAGGCGGCTGACTCAGTTCACTATGGATGGATAGCACCTAAAATTTGTCCTCCAAAATATACCCAAAGGTACATGGAGGCCCAAGTCCATATTAGCGCTGTCTAATGTGAAACTGCACAGTGAGATCACCCCTTTATACTTATCATACTGTAACACCGCTTGATATACTCGAAAGTACGTGGATGAGATACGATATACTTACGTACGTGGAGTGAGGTATCACACTTGGAATGTATCGTAGACAATTTAATGACAACTGATATGTTTTACGATGCCAGAACATGTCTCTAGCCTATATCTTCTAAATGTTATCGTTATGGTTCCAATGCGTTGTTAAGTAAATTGAGATTAATTTTATGTTGATCTTTCTTAACAATTTTCCTTTCAAAGGTTCACCGCGATGATGTGTATGAAATTCCTAAAATGCAAGCTAACAATGATAAAGAAAATTTCACTTTCAGCTTTTTCAATGAAGAAACTAGCTACTAAGGGAGGAGAGCAAATAATTTGTGAGAAAACAAATCAATGAACAAAACAAATCAATGAATCACAAACTAAATGCATATTTCCTAATGTTCCTTTTGCAAAACACACATTATTTTACATGCAAATGAAATTTTTTCTTTTCAGTTTCCTTAATGTTATCAATGCAGAAAAGAAACTAGGTGCACTAAATCAATAATTCAAATGATTTTTAATTTCGAGAAATGAAGAATACAAACAACAATTTCTCTTTTGAAGGAAAACGAGGATTTCAACAACAATTTCTCCTATCAAGGAAATGAAGATTTTACGACAATTTCCTATTTCAAAAGCAATTGATTCTTAATGTGGCCATAAAAAGTGCTTTGGATTCAGCTTGTCAATAATAAAGAAAAACTTTTTAAATCAACATTGAACAAATTTTTAGTCAAAGGAGAAGAAGTATATAGAGTTACTGGTCAATTGAGGATAAAAATATCTAGAACATAGCAGCAAACAAAACTGAAGTAAATTGCAAAGGAAAATTCAATGGAATTTGGGTACTTTCAGGAGTCAACGCAGTCTCCAAAGGGAGATAGTGCTCTGCAATGCAGGATAGGAAAGGAGACAATGCTCTGCAAAACACTGTGTCCAGTCTAAGGGTGCGTTGGCCACAGTATACAAAGAAAAGTACTACTGTTTAACTCACTGTATTTACAAATTAAGCTCTGAAAAGGTTTAATATTTGTGTGTAACAACTACTAGGTGGATAAACAAAGCAAATCAGGGGCTTAAACACCTATAACTAAGAGAAATTATCCCTAGTGGAGTCACCAATTTGTTGAGCCAGAATTTTGAATTATGAATAAATCACGCTTCCCTAGATAGGTGATAGTATAGAACAACAGGTGAAAGACTATACGACTATTTTTCCTAACTCAAAATAGATACACAGAGAGGATTGGAGGCTTACTTGTTCAGTCGCTTCCAAATGGCTCCTTCTGTCACTTCTGTTGCAACTTCAAATTCAAGCGGTTTGTGGGCTGAATTCTTCCTGCAAAAAAGAACACTGAAACAACAGAAGATGCAATAATATAGATATCTATTCAAGCTAGTTAGCTAAATCAGTAAAGCATAAACCATATACATCAACTAAGATCTTGCAATATGGAAAACCAAAGCCAATAAAGATGCATATAGGGAAAAATAAGTAGTACTCTTTATTGATGATAGAGGGAGAGGTTACAACCTAGTGACTGATTTGAAGTGACCTTCCAGCAATGTTCCCAAGCCTCATCATAGAATAAATCTCTCCAGTAGCAGCTACACAAATCTAGCTCTCAATTGAAAATTCTCTAGCCTTTCTCTACTCAAATTCTTCCTCCTGAAGCACTCAGATCTGTGCTCAATTTATAGATGAACTGTAAGTTGTTTTGCAATCAATGACTTTCCAATAATATGCAAGAAATGTTTCCAAGCATGTAGATGTCAAATGGACACTTGGATCTGAATCTTGACACATGTGAAATCTTCTAGAAGGCACGGGCCAAGTGGAGATTTCGGAACAATGAGAATTTCGCTCCCAATGTGACCAACGAACCTGTGAATGTCGGGAATTGTTTTGCAGAGCAGCCTTGCATGGGGCTACCTACATATGCAATGCACTTAGGCCCCTTAGAGCCTGCATTGGTGAGCTCTCATATGTTATATAATAAGCTTCAAACCATGGAAACATTTTCTTTATGAAAGTATTACTTGATTTGTCTTGTTTCTTGTCTTAGGGCATGTAGCAATTGAAATGATAGGGAATGATAGACCCTTGATCATCGGTCCTAGAGATGATGCCCATTAACAAATTCATTGGGAAAGGTGCCCAAATTGGCCTATAACACTACCCCCCTTTGCATGTCTTCTAAGGTAAGGGGATTTCTTTCTCTTAATTGGTAAGCCATTTCTGGATCAAATCCATCTGGAAATTTTATTAGGGCTAGGCCTTGTGGGTGTTTCATGTGGGGAGGAAGTGCATTATATACACTATTGAACCTAGTGCAGTAGTCTTGAACACTCTCCCCAACATTTATTTTAAGGTTTTCATACTCTGACAAGATTTGAAGAGGATTTTTCTTAGTCTCCCACTTGTTTATGAATGTTTGATAATGGGAAGGGAGATCATGAATGCTATTGGGATTTAAGTTCTTGAACCATTTATTTGCTTCTCCCACCAAAATTTGGGCAAACATTCTCATTTGTATAGTCTCATCTTCTATTTCTTGGTAGTCAAAAGCCGCATTCATCTTGTCTACATGTTGTTGGGCAATTATAGGATTAGTCATATTAAAGTGAGGGATAGTAGATTAATAGTCCAGGGCATAGGTAGTAAAGGTTGTGGTAGTATTAGGGGCATACCATGCTACCATTATAGGAGGTAAAGGAACTCAAGGAGGATTTATAAGAGGAGGGTTTATGAGTGGAGGTGGAGGATGAAATGACGGGCTTTGAACATTGGATGTATGAGTGGGGTTAACGGATGTACTTGGACCAGTTAGCTAATATTGAGCAGATTTGGAACGAAAGGAGTCAAAGTGTTGGAGAAGCTGAAGATCAGGAGGAGTGGAAGGAGAGGCTTCTCTACTAGGACTCTGCTATAAGATGGTAGGCTCAAGGTTCGTCTATTCTATTCAAATTTGAGACTTATTTCTGAATAGGTTTCTTCTACGGTGTAAATCAAATTGGGTATCTTGCAAGGATTTAAGGTTTTCAGGAAAGGAACTTGCTTTGTGAATTGGTTTGAAAATAGTTAAATCTTCAGTCCTAGAAGTTTTTCTTAAGATTATTTCTAGGTCATCAACTATAGTAGGAGGGTTTGTGTTAGGGTGAGATCTGGTGCAGATTCTTTGTGAAGCCATATTTGAGACCCACAACACAGAGAGGCTGAAATTTTATACGAGTTTTGAAAACAAACCAATCTGTAAGAATACTGAATTCACAGTATGTGACCAGGATTTATGCTATTAGCATTGATTAATACATTCCCAGAGGAGTTTGTGCGAACTAGTGGAGTCAGTAGGCCTACTGAAAACCAGTGGAGTCACCAGGTGGATGATGTTAACTGTTTTTAGGATTTCTTTTTTGCCCACCATCAACAATTAGATACCAATCTTGAGATATTTTTGGGTTTTCTGAGTTCTTTATATAACACTAAGATTTTTAATGAGTGTCCCCAGTGGACTCACCATTATGTTAGGTCCCTATAATTTGTCATATTGGTAAGAGAAAATAAACAAGGGTAACAACAAACCAACTTTGGAGTCCATGGACCTAGCCTTCTTGGACTAAGAGAGGGATCTCTCTATATAGGTGTTTGTGAATGATATGTCTTTGTGCTTTTGTTTTATGATAATGGCTAGTTATGGAGTTCTAAGGACTTGTTTTCTTTGATTGATTTGATTGATAGGTTGATAGATCAGTGATGTGATTAATTGAGGGAGTGTTTCAGCTGAATAGATAGACCGTGAGAAAAATAAATCGATTGGGCTATGGAGTCATAAAATGATTTAATAGTTCATCAAATCAACAAGGAATTTCATAGGGCAAGCTAACTATATCAAGTGGATTTCCTAGATTAGATGTAATATTAAATGACAATAAGTTGGGAAAGTAGTAAAACTAAAGGTAAATTAAGAATCCTTTAACTCTACTTCAACAAGAAAAGCCTTACAGGTAACTATTTAAGAAAAATCAAACAACAGGGAATACCATAGACTTCTTTGGCCAAAATTTAATAAGAAAACCTTTAAGACAAAAATCCATCATTCCTAAGATTACTTTCAGACAAAGAAAAAATTTAAGATAACAATGAGTGCAACTAAAGCGTGAGCTAAGCCTATCTTCTTTAACCAAACACTCTAAAGACCTTCAAAGCAACATTTTAAGACATAATAGAGGATGGGGCATACCATAGACTTCCCTGGATGGACTCTACTAAGTATACTTCAAAGAAAGGCCTTAAAAACGATGTTTCAAGCTACACCAAAGGACATGGCATACCATAGACTTCTTTGGCTTGACTCCATTAAATCATTTTCAAGACAACAAGCTAGGTGGAACCAAAGAGCAATTAAGAATTCTCCAATCATACCTTGCAGAGGAAAATATTAAGATAAAAGATGCAGATAGAAATAGGGTGCCTAGGCAACATATCCTACTCTAAAATTTTTGTTCTTTCATCAGAGAAATAATGGACATAATGGAAAATAGAGGGAAAACATTGAAAAATAAGGACAACTTCACCATTAAAATAGCTCAAGAATCCTATGAACGTGCTTGTATTACTGATGATCAAAACAATTACATTACTCCATGTACAAAAGATCTCTGAAACTCAAAGATTTCTCAAATCCAGCCTAGCAATCCATCAGCTAGCTTAGCAACTAATCAGTCCAAAAACTACTAAACCAACCAACATAAAAACCAACCAACATAAAACACGAAGCATACATGCAGTATTTATCTGTAAAATGAGGAGTTGATCCTAAGCTAGGGTTTCAAATGTTATTTATTACAAAGTTAATTCATTTTGACCTTTGCGACCATGCAAGGCCCAAGGAAAAATATCTGAGACTCATTCATTGAAACAATAAATCCTAACATAAATTCTGAGCTAACTTTGGAATATGTTTGACTTTAAGGCTTCTAAATAAATTTTTCAATAACTCCTGGTAAGGGCGCAACTCCAAGGTACAGATGTGCAGCACCAGTGCAAACGCGCAGCTTCAAGGTAGAAAAAATGGTCTGTCTTCCAGCCAACATTTAGAGGCCTTCCTGATCTCCAAATGCGCTCCAAGATGGCTCATTGGAAAGGTCTCTGAGTCTATTTTCCCAAAAGTGTTTTCAATTTACAAAATGGTTCCCATATTCTCTGTCAAAAATAACTTCTCCCAATACTAGTACATGCGTAGCGCTAGGGTCAAAAAGAGGGCAGAAAGTTGATGTTTTTGTGGTTTTTGGCCTTTTTGAGGGACCAGTTTTGCTCCAAATCTCCTGAAACGTTCTGAGGTTGATGTACTTGTCATTTGGAACATGAATATACTGACCATTTTCCATTTTTATGGCCTAAAAAAAAAGCACAATGCTAGTGGAGCTGCGCGTTTGGCCAATTTTCTGCATGTCAAACTGTCAAAAATTCAAAATGTGCACAAAAGTGCCAAAATTGGAAATTTTCTTGTTGATCAAGGTTTAGAGGCTTGGAGGGACACCTCAAAAATATTATTGAGCTTCTCTTTCTCCTTTGACTTAGTCAAATCCCGAATCATTGCATGGGCACGTTTGAGCTTGGCCCTTACAATCCTATTTCTTATGGCATAATATTTCACCATCTTCCTTTGCATGTCAGTGTCTCTCTTTTCCTTCTCTAGTTGACCCTCTAGATTAAAATTGTCTCTCTCAAGCCAAGACTCTCTATCCTTGCTAATATCTATGGCAAGAATCTCACTTCGAGTGAGCTGCTCTACTAATTCTTCCTCTTCTTGCCTTTCTCAAGCTAAAGCCATCTTCAGCCCAATTGTCTTCGGTCTTTGTCTAGGAAGTTGATATTCCTCATCATCACTACCATAAAACTGTCCAAGGTATCATCTAGCAAAGCCTTGGCTTTTCTGAACTCTTTCTGAGCTGTGATGGCCTTGAACTCACTGATGGCTTGCTTAGTCTTTAACTGCTGATGCTCTAGCTCGAGAAATTTAATCACATTATTTGCCCTACCAAGATTAGGTTGAAGCTCACTAATCTTGGCATCCTTGCCTCTGATCAATGCACTATTAATTCTCCCCTCATCCTCATCATCAAGGTCAATCAACTAAAACTCCTACTGAGTTTCATGTTTGTCCTCCTCCTTAACAATGATATGCTCTATAACCTTTCCCTTGCCCTTATCAACCTGTTTTGCTAATGAAGAAGGCATGGCCCCTTTCACATAAAGTGAAAAAAACACATGCTTGTGGCCTCTCTGATATGTCAAAGGAAAAGGCTCAATGTCAATAATTTTAGTGCCAGCTGTCTCAATGTTCTTTTCCTTTCTTGATGCTCTAGTGTTATGATATGAGGGTGAAGGGTTGTGGAAAGGTGATGAGGAAGGATCAATATGAGGTGACTAGATGTGAGTGGATGGTGATGTATGAACATTGGGTTGTGATGGAGAAGTGGATAGAGGAGGATGAGATGATGAAGGGATATCCTGCTGATGATGGCCAGGTGGAGTAGTGAAAACCTTATTGGTAATGAATGCATCCCATGAAATATTTTTCTACTGGAGCTGATGCATGACCACCATCTTGATGAGTGAATGATGAAAAAGGCTTTGCATATACTAATTGTAATCTCTCCTTTGCACAATGTAAGACATTTTGTCAATGCTATGAAAAATATAATAAGGTAAGTGTAGCATCCTAACTCTAGTGAAATGCATAAGAAGATGGATATGATATGAGTAGAGACGGGAAAACCTTCCCTCACAAGTGAATTATTTCATTATTATCCTCATCATAGGAACATACTGGTCAAGGAGATGAGAAAAAGGGAAAATGGACTTGTTGTGATATTTGTACCTAGGTTTGAGGTAAGGTTCATAATAGCTCATGTCCAAGTTGGCTTGTTTAAACCACCTATCTCCCACACTAGGTGTAATGTTCCCAAAATTAGCATGAAACTAATTGAAACATTAATTTTTCTTATATCATATAGGAGGTGAATAAATAGGTAAGGAGGTCCATGAGTAGAAATAAAATCCCTCATAGTGTGAAAGGGATCATCAGAGTAGCTACATTTTGCACCCTCAAGTGTGAAAAGGGGCAAATGCATGAGGACAAGGTCAAGTTTGACCAAGTCAACAACGCTGCCATGGAGGGAGTGGATCACTTTGAAAGACAGCACAGTATGAATGGGGGAGAGATCATTTGGTGGAGGAAACCCTAATATGTGGGGGCCAAGGCAAGAAGGCTTTAATTTGTATAAAGGGAGGACAAGGTAGCCATAGAAGGATATGTTATTGAGTATTGATTTTGGTCTGCACGACTATTTGCTTTCTCTAGTTGCTTAACTGAGATTGATGTGCTGCTTAGCACAAGGATTTCATGTTTAGGAATCCTTCTCCCTTATTGAGAGGCCTCTTGAGTGATTGTACTTCATTTCTCCACATTTTAGGCTCAAGGCCAAGCCACCTCCTTCAGCTACAACGTTATTCCTATAGAAGGAAACATTGTGTTGTAGGGTGTTGCAGTGGAGGGTTCCACAACACCACTTATAGAGCTTATCTTTTAGAGCAGGGAGCTTCTATTCCTCTGGGAGGTTAGTGAGGAAGATTCAAGATCTGATTGCACATATTTGGCATCAGGCCAAGCACTTCCCATCTCCTACACCACAGTCCCTCTCCTTGATTGCGTTATTTCTCAGTATATTTGCAGTGGGGGTTTGCGTCACTATTTTGGAGGGTGAGATCTTCAGTGATTGGATCAGCCTTTAACCTAAAAGATCCATTGGATGAGATTCAGTCATCATATGCAGCATCTTCAACCATATTCATCCATTTCTTGAGTTGCAGCTGCTACTCAGTTTGAGACTGCAACTCCGGCATTTTGGCCATTGTGTATATTTCAGCCAATTTTTCTAGGATTGACTTGACATTGTTTTTCAGGGGTTAGAGCTTTGATCCCCACATTATTTGAGGCATATATTTATACATCTATGTATTGGCATTCATTATGTAGCAGTGCCTCTTATGAACTGCGTAGTCATAGCCTAGGGCATTCTTGTATAGCAGTGTTTTATCATATTTTATGTACATGTTTCTTGAGGCTGATTTTGCCTATCTTGAGTAAATCTTTCCTCAAGATCTTATATCTATTTGCTGCTATAAGACTAATAAAATGGCCACATGTTCTTCTTACGTTTTCTAAATTTGATGCAACACTGCTCTTTCATTATTATGTGCATGGATTGTTGTAGATCCACTTTTGGAATGTCTTAAGATATTCCCATTGGTGTAGAAATTCCCTATTTTTGGATATTATAGTCATATCAGAGCATGATCTTTGGCTCAGCCTGTGAGTTTTAGCCATAAGAAGGTAGAAGAGATCAAGATGATGAAGAGGATGAGCTTGCTCTCTTTAGTTTTCAGATCCAGAAAGGACCTCTCCAAGGAGGTTAAGAAGATGGAACAAGGAGAAGAGGAAGGACCATACACTTCCTACTCTCACAGAGAAGAAAACATGAAGCATGAAGAACACTTGGAATCTGAAGTTCTAATTGAATACCTTGCTGAATACCAAGCTAAACCTAGAACCTTCAAAGAGACTCTAGATTTACCACAATTTATTCAGCTAAAAGAAGAAATAAGACCCCACAACTATGGGATGATGAGAGGCAATAGATTTATATTGTCCACCTTTGATGGATCACTCACATGTGAAACAGAGGATTGGGTGATGAAGCTAGAGGCTTTCTTCCTGCTACATCCTATAGTAGATAGAAAGGCCATAAAAATTGCAATGCTACACCTTGAAGGTGAAGCAAATACTTGGTGGTTCAGCCATTGGAGCCATGCAAGGGTATCTACTCTTACTGAGTTTTCTCAAAGGACGATTAGGATATTTTCCAAAAGGAGGGAGGAACCCTCACCACCAGTTGAAGAGGTATATACCAGCACTGTCACATTCATGGAGGAGCAGCCTTCATCTTCAGCAGTTGGGGAAGCCAACACATTAGAGGAGGAAGCCCTTACAGACATACAAGATACTTCCAAGTTTCCCAAAGGTATGCCGGAATTTCCATCTCTTATCATTTCAAAGGGGCTACTCCTTGGCCTTAGATGATTAGGAAGTACTTCCATCTTATGAGGAATTCCATACTTGCAACAACATTATTGGAGGAGTCTTTGACAATAATCATGTTAAAGAATTTAGCTATGGGTTGGCAGGAGCCTATTTGCATAGGCCAACAACAATGTTCTTTTGGAGCATGGACTCATTCATATATTCATGCATCACTTTACTTTCAGCACATGGTGAGAATGTTTTTTTTTCATCTATTGATTGCGTTGTTGGGGTTCCCATGTTTTGGCCAAATTGGCAAGACCAAAAGATGAGACAACATCAAACCACTTTCAGACCTCAGGATCTAGCCCTCTTGGGTCCAAAGAGGGATCTCTCTATATAAGCAAAGGTTTTATGTCTTTGAAGCTCAAAGTTTAAGATGTTAGGCTAGTTATAGGCACAAGGTTTGTTTGTTTGATTATTTGTTTGGTTGCTGGTTATCAGGAAAGAAGGGTTCAATGTAAGACAGGGATGAGAAAATAGGATTTAGGCAGAGCTGAAGTATTCCAGGGAGCATTCAAAACCATTGGGCAATGGATTCAGGAAAGGATTTTCTTGCTATTCAATGTGCAAGCTTTCAGTTGGGATAATCATCTAAAACATTGGATCTTAAAGATGATAGTGTGGTGTGGAATGGTAAGAGAAGAGGAAACAACACAGATTAGAACAAAAATTTAAAGACCTGAGATCAGAGAGAGACTTTGGACTCTCAATGCTTCAGCCTCTAGCTTGAGGGATATTAGAAATGCTAGCTGGTCATACAAGGATCCTAGTGGACAGGGCTTAACTCTAATCCCCAGTGTTCCCAAATCTTCCAGCTAAATCCTAACAAGAACATCTAAGAACAGATTCATTTAATTCATACATCAGAGAGCAGGCAATAACATCCACTACACTGGTTAAATCAACTAAAATCAATTCTTAGATAACACATTTAGTAGAAAACATCAAAGGCAAGGAGAGAAGAAACATAGGGTACCTAACCAGGGTAAATCCTATGCCAATATTCTGATGCAAGCCAGTAGAAACGAAATGAAATAAATTAAAACACAGAGATAGGAAAACATCACCGCTGCTTTAGATCAGGATCCAAAGAAATGTGCTTGTCATATTAAATAGCAATACCAGTCAAGTACAACATTGCCAATAGCTGAATACTCAGTCTGAAACATCTTCCTCAACCTATATTACAACTTTACACAGAGACTTATCTCAAGAGAAACAGCTTACAATTATCTGATAACTGATCGACAACCTCTACAATGAGTTTCTTCATGAATTTATAGCTCCAGTGGAGCAGAGAAGGTAGGTGAAAAACTAAATGCAGTATTAAAAAATCGGAAGAGGAAGAAGGCTGAAGCCCACTCTGTATAAATTCTGTGCATTAATCTGTGGCACTCTTGGGTGAAAGAGTGGTCTTCATCAGGTTTCCATTTACTCCAAGTATGTCTCTGATGTACTCTGCTACAGCAATCCATAGTACTTCTGGTGAATAAAAAAAAGGTAAATAAATGATGTTGGGATCTGCCATACTGTGAATCAAATGCTCTGGTTGCATCGGGACTTTTGTCAGGGAGGAAACTTCACCTGGACACAATGTAGACTGAAACAACAATGAGTACCGTGTCCTTGCTCAGAAAAAACATTATGCTGATTTGAAAACCCTACCACCATTATTTCCGTGTATTAGACTTTCTGAGTGATCCACGGGGTCTTCGAACTGATACATTTTCCCTTTAAACACTGGATTAAGGCTCAAAATATTCTATTACATGCCTTGAACTCTCTGCTGCTCCCGTACTTTCTTTGTCGGTGAAAACTTCACTTTTAATGGCTCTGGGGGGTTTCACAGAATTCAAACCATGTTATTTTAATGCAAGTCCTGTCATGGCTCCTTCCCAGGTCATTTCTTCATAATTCCAGCTCCTGCAAATGATCTTTTCCTGTGTTCTCTGTCACTGTGACAGGGACTGTGAATTATGGTGGTATATTGGCCACTCGAAACCCTGCAAAACACGAAAACCTGGTGAGAAAAACATGTATGGAGGTGGTGGATGCAGCGGAGATGACGAAAGTGGACGTGGACGATGAATGCAGTGAATACTGTGGAGGAGAACCATGAAACAACAGGAAATGCATGGGGAGGCGTCGTGACAGACAGTTTAATCGTAAAAACATTAAACTTTGACCTATGAATGAAATATAGATACAGGGACAGGCGAGAAAAACAACGAAACATGTCGGATGATGATGTGGCGATACGAGGTCAACGACGGGCGTGTGAATGAATCTGGACCGTCCGATCTCAGGAGGAGATCGACGGCTGGGGACGCGGCGGAGGGCGATGGACAGTGGGCCAAGGGTACGGATGCCTCTGGTTAAAATCCGTGCAACTTCGTGGAGCAACAACCATTAGATGGGCGATTGCAGATCGGATGGCTAATATGCATATCACTCTGTGTCTTGTACCGAACGATAATGCGCGATGAGCGGGCGGTTTTCAAATAGTGTTGGGGCCATGTGTCGGGTGATGAGTGGAATCACTCCGAAAATAGAAATACCGCCCACCTCCGAAAGGTGGTGCGATAAAAACCGTATGGTTTTGAACAGTGCTGGTGCGATTGCGGGGACCACCGGGTGAGTGCCCTATGAGCCATCGGATTAACGGTTAAACGAACGACGGATCTGTGATCGGGGCGACGAACGGATAAGACAGTGGACGCTACGGGGATGCGACGACCGTCCGATCTATACAGATCAATGGTTTACAACTTCTCCCTATAACCAAATTCGCTAAGCACTTTATAATTTGGCGTCTGGTCTTGGCACCGGGTCATGTGGAGGGAAAAAGGTGCAGGGGCTTGGCTGAAAGGGGCTAGGATCCAACTATGGAGAAAATGGTTTTTGGGCCATTTTTAGTGCATTTTCAGGCCAACAAAGGGTAACGATAGGGGAAATAAGGGGAAATAAAATACACCAGGGGTGTGTGTATGGTTTAGGGGGGATTTTGGGAAGGTTTAGAAGGATTAGGGGAGGGAATTTGGGGCAAAAAGGGAACTTTGAAAAGGGAAAAAAAAGGGATGAAATGGACAATTCTGCAAGGGTACCAGGGGCAAATGAAGGCCTTTAGGAGCACAATTTTTTGCAATCAGAGAGGCTTCATAATGGGAATCAGCAGAGGGTATTTCATCACAGGGCAAAGGCACAAGAGACTTCAAGGATGATGTGTCTTCAGGGGAGATGCATTCATTAAAGGCTCAGAAACAATTTAGCCCCTTACTTTGCTTGTCAAAAAATTTATAGGGGGCTAACATGCGTAACACTATATTTGCATCTTCTTACCATTGTCATACAGTGTATTGCTCCACAAGAGGGAAAGTTTATTGTTGAGCCCCATAAATTTTTTTTTTCCAACTATTATGATGGAGAAAACCATCCTTTGTATAACCATGGGCAAGTGTTTGATTGTTTCTTGTATGCTCAGTTGATACATTCACCCATTTACTATTCACTAGTAGATGTGATGATTCACATAACTAGCCATTTGTCAAAACATCACTTTCCATGCTATTTTCTGAAGTTGCAGTGGGAAAGACTGCGTTGTGTCCACTTCAGACATTGTTTGTATCATGCAGCATCATGTAAAAATCTCAGAAAACTTCTCATTTGGATACCCTATGATGATCATGTCCTATTCATCATGGATAAGATGTTTTGGGCCAGCTTTTTCTTCAATGTTGGAGAGGAGATCCTTGGAGGATTGTTCTTCATTTTTCCACTTAAGGGCAATACTATTGTAGCCCATAATAAACACATATTCTATAATTATCATGAGTGGAGAGAAGGATAGCGTGGGGTAGACTGCCTTGTCTACCATGATCAAATTTTCAGCCCACCTAATTTGCATGAGCCAAAGGTCGATGAAGACTTTTAGGAGTTGCGATGTTGGGAGGTAACTCATTTTGTATGGGTGATTTCTTGGGGATGGGAGATTCATATGGGGATGGCAGATCCCAATTCATTTTAGCCCTCATGCCTCAAGAAGGCCCTTCAGTTCTATCCTTGCAGTTGCTTGCAGACAAGCAACATTTTGGGAGGGGAGGACTGTAATGTTCCCAAAATTAGCATGAAGCTAATTGGAACATTAATTTTTCTTATATAATCTAAGAGGTGAATAAATGGGTAAGGAGGCCCATAAGTAGAAATAAAATCCCTCACAATGTGAAAGGGATCATTAGAGTAGCTACATTTTGCACCCTCAAGTGTGAAAAGGGGCAAATGCATGAGTACAAGGTCAAGTTTGACCAAGTCAATAGTGCTGCCATGGAGGGAGTGGATCACTTTGAAAGACAACGTAGTATGAAAGGGGGGAGAGATCATTTTGTGGAGGAAACCCTAATGTGTGGGAGCCAAGTAAAGAAGGCTTTCATTTGTATAAAGGGAGGACAAGGCAACCATAGAAGGATATGTTATTGAGTATTGATTTTGTTCTGCATGACTATTTGCTTTCTCCAGTTGCTTAACTGAGATTGCTGTGCTACTTAACACAAGGATTTCCTATTTAGGAATCCTTCTCCCTTCTTGAGATGCCTCTTGAGGGATTGTTGCTAGTATCAATCTTGATTCGAAGTGTACGAAAAAATACCACTTTAGCTACGCATAACTTATAGCCCTAACAATAGAAATGACTGCTAATATCTTCATATCTGCAATTAGATGATCATGACAAATGCTGAAAAAACCTAGATCTATGCATTAGAAGACATTAAATAGTAGAAAAATAAGATTTACTCCATAGATCCAATAGACAAGACAAGAATATATCCAATGAATATTTTTATTAATGGCACCTAGGAGGAAAACACAAGAGGGTGTTCCCTGTTCTCCTTAATGGGATGGGTTCTTGTGAGTCCTTAGCACTTCAAATTTAGAACTTCTCTCTCTTGATGGTGTAGAAAACCCAAAAAAAAATGGAAAGTTATGGCTATGATTATGGATCAATAGCCAGACCAAGTGTTGAGATCCAGAGTGATATTTAGGCAACAAAAGGTGACAAATGAATGGGAAAACCCTTCTATTTATAACAAAATATTGAGTTAGTCTAGAGATTGGTGCATAATTAAAATATTATTAACCAAATCTAGATCCAACTTTTATGGAATATTTTATTATATTTTTTGGAGGGAAAAGGTATTTGACTTGAGTCAATCCCCTTATTTGTAAATAATAACTAAATAAATGATTTATTTATTATTTTAAGCATGTGATTAAGTAATAATAAATAAATAAATTATTTATTTATCATTTTGAAGATATGGTTGAGTGATAATCAAATAAATAATGATTTATTTAATTATTTAAGGGTGAATTAGTCATATTTAACAAAGAATATTATTTAAATAAGATTTAAACAATTATTCTTAGAAAATAATAAGATAAATAATGATTTATCTAATTAATTTCCTTGTTTTGGGTTAAATATAACCAAAAATATTAATTAAACTACTGTTTAACTAATTATTTCTCGAGTAAAATCAAACAAATGTATATTTATTTAATATTTCCTTATGGGTTTTCCTATTTAGACCATAAACAACTTAATAAAGGTGATTTACTAAGTTATTTTCATACTGAAAGAAATTTTACTTGGAGTAAAATTGGTCTTACATGATCTACTTGGGTCCATCTAATGATAATAGGTTAGATGACAAAAAAATGGTGTAACAATTGTACTTCATTTCTCCACAATTCAAGCTCAAGGCCAAGCCACCTCCTTCAGCTACAACATTATTCTTGTAGCAGGAAACGTTGTGTTGAAGGGTGTTGCAGTGGAGGGTTCCACAACACCACTTCTAGATCTTATCTTTCAGAGGAGGGAGCTTCTATTCCTCTGGGAGGTCAGTAAGGAATATTCAGGAGTTGATTGCACATCTTTGGCATCAGGCCAAGCACTTCCCATCTCCTACAGCGCAGTCCCTCTCCTTGATTGCGTTATTTCTGAGTATATTTGCAGTGGGGGTTTGCACTACTATTTTGGAGGGTGAGATCTTCAGTGATTGGATCAGCCTTTCACCTAAAAGATCCATTGGATGATATTTAGTCATCATATTCAACATCTTAAACCATATTCATCCATTTCTTGAGTTGCAGCTGCTACTCAGTTTGAGACTACAACTCTGACATTTTGGCCATTGTGTATATTTCAGCCAATCCTTCTAGGATTGACTTGACATTATTTTTCAGGGGTTAGAGCTTTTCTACCCACATTATTTGAGTCATATATTTCTATGTCTATGTATTGACATTCATTTTGTAGCAGTGCCTCTTATGAACTGCGCAGTCAAAGCCTGGGGCATTCTTGTATTACAGTGTTTTATCATATTTTATATACTTGTTTCTTGAGGCTGATTTTGCCTATCTTGAGTAACTCTTTCCTCAAGATCTTGTATCTATTTTCTGCTACAAGACTAATAAAATGGCCACATGTTCTTCTTAAATTTTCTAAAGTTGATGCAACACTTTTCTTTCATTATTATGTGTATGGATTGCTGTAGCTCCACTTTTGGAATATCTTAAGGTATTCCCATTGGTGTAGAAATTCCCTATTTTGGGATATTACACTAGGTATCCCTGTAGCAGCTACAATTGAATTTGTGGATATCTCAAAAGTAACCCCAACAAGATTGACTTGCTTGTCATGTAGATTGGTGATGAATAATCTTGTTAACTCTAGGTGATTTTGGACTTGTTGCACTCTCTCGCAAAAGTCAAAACAGTTGACATGCTTAAAGCAACAAACAGTGAGATGAGAGGCCATGAGTTCCCTAGTATTGAAGGGTTCAAACCTGTTTATCTTCCCTCCCTTATGATCATATCTCCTTGGAATTTGTGCCTCAACACCACTATCTTCTCCCTCAGACATTTAAACTCTATTTTATAAAACCCTAGGGCATAAGCGAAATGAGATGAGGGGAAGGGAATGAAATGGAAATTTGAACAAATGAAGGGAGTGAGTGAAGGGGCAAACTAGATAATTTAAAACCCTCAATCAATATAATTACCCTTGTTTATGACTGATTTAATTTATAGGAGGATGAAGTAAGGGTAAAACAATGATTACAAGCTTAAAATTAGGGTTTTCTTAGGGTTATACTTTAATTGATTAAATGATGACCAAAATATATTAAAAATGGGTTATGGTATGCACTTACCACTTAACAGTTCTTTGGAGGACTTTGGCCAAGATTTGAAGGATATTTGAAGTGATTTGGATTGACAGATCACTTCACAGTCTTCTCTGGCTAGGCGCACAATGCCTTTTGAAAATGCGTTGAGGAAATCGGGCAAAGGCACAGTGCCAACTCCCAAGCGTGCAACGCCACTGCAAACACACAACGCCAAGGAATTTTCACCAAATTCGCTCAAAACTTCACAAATTTTTCCTTTGCTGAATGGCTCTTACTCTTTGAAAGGAAACAATGACTCCTTTGAAGTGTTTGATGAGCTTTTATAGATAAGTGGAATTTGATTTAATTTTAAAAACCCACTTTCTAATGTTTGAAGTCTTTTTCCTTTTCTCACTAATGCTCTTTGACACTTTTTTCTTTGCAGGTTAATCAATCAACAACCTTCTCTTGCTACCTTCCCCTTCCTTTTATAAGATGAAAGCCTTTGCAAACCCTAAACCACCTTGATGAGTTAGCTCATTTCACATGAGCGTCCTCCTTCTAGAACTGCGTTGTCCCTTCACAAGGTAAATTGAATCTAGACAACGTTGTAGATTTGGTCAAGGTTGACCCGGTATCATAGCTCAAACCCCTTTCACACCTGCAAGTGATTTATTTACATGGCCGTGATTTATCCTTGTTCATATGGGCATTGATTTATTCATTTTTCAGGATTTTTACATGTCCTCCTTTATTCATATATTCATGAAACATAAAATAAAACAAAAATGCATATTCCTCTCAGCTCAGGCTAAATAGGAATATTATAGTCCTCCCCTCCAAAATGTTGCTTGTCCTCAGGCAACTGATAGGGTGAGTGCTGCAGTTCTTCCACTCCTCCATCAAGGATCAAGTCCTCCTCATAAGCCAAGTGTTCATCAAGCCAATACATCAGGAATTGTTCCTCCAAGGTCATCATAAGATGTGCATAGTCCATCCCACCAGGAGTGAAAAATTCAACAGAAATAAACATGGATGGATCAATGATTTCTCTAAAACATGTAGCATGAGGCACATAGAGAAGTTCCAATCCATGTGGTACATACAAAATATCCATACTTCCTCCATACAACCCAAAAAAAAGTACAACTATATCATCCAAGTATGGAAGAAAAACTACATATATGCAAACATAAATTTGACCTTGAAGAGGGGGGTCAAATTACCACATGTGATGCCAACGCAGTGCACCTCCTGCCTGCATTAGATCAAGGTGTGGCAAGTGGAATTCCCCACACACATTTTCTGCATAAGTCATCTCAACATAGCTGGAGATATCAAATATGTTTGGTGCCTTTGGGAAGCACCCATCATGAAAAGGAATCTCCCTTTGCACAACAAGGGAGTGGCGAAGTTCCGAATTTCTATTGGCCCTCAAAAAACTATGAGATCCACATGATCTCTCACCCCCTTTAGGAGTCATGGTCTACAAAAACATGGTAAAATAATGTGATAAATCAGGAAATAGATCTTGCTTAGCATGATCAGATCCTTTACCATCATATTCCTTCATACACATGGAGTTGTGCATGAGCATTTCCCTCCTCTCAAGCAAAGGAAGAACTTGCTAAGATGACTCTTGCAAAGAGTCCATTGTCTACCCCAATCCTCCATGGCTAATGCAATCTTGAAAGTGTTGATGTAATTCCTCTCTCATGCCTTCCCAATCAAAGCTCCTCATGATCAGGGTATAGATATTCATTGAATGCATATGGCTGAGAAAGAATTCTTTATGTGCCCCTTGTAGTATCTTCTACTTGAGATTGGAAGCTCTAGCCAAGAATACCATAACATGATGATAGATGACTCCCCCTTGGACTAAGTAGGCCTCTTCTTGCTGCATGTCATCTAGTATCATACCTGCATGGAGATCTTTGGAATACTCTAAAAGCAGTTGATATTTCCAATAAATATCCACATTGTTCAACAATGACAGTGCTGATGATACATCCATGGAAGTTCTTGTCATGTTGTTGATCTCCTCTTTGAAATTTCTCATGCCAAATGTATTTTTTGGAAGGTTGATCCTCCCATACTTCTCCTCCCATAGTGCAGATTCAGAAAAGAGAGAGGGAGATAGTGATGCAGGAAGAATATCCCCCTCATTCTTGAGTTGTACCAAGCCCTCTAACGCTGTAACTTGGTCTCTCATTGCTCCAATCCCTCCTGGATCTAGATTTGGAGCAGCACTTTGTGAGGCCTCCCCCACAATATTTGAATCTGGTGGCATCCCAGGTGGCTTGCAACTAGATAGGAATGTCCCTTGCAGCATTCTCATGAACATAAGAGAAGGGACCGTGAGATCCCTGCTTCCGCTGCACAAGTCCATCTTTGTTGTTTGTGTGGAAGTACTAGGTGAGGGATAAGTGTTCATGCCTTGAATCATTTGTGGCTTACCACTCTTCAAGTCCACCAATTCCATCTATAAAGCTTTCCAATCAGTGGTGACCTTCCCAAAAGTAATCAACCATTAGACACCCAGAATGATATTGGTGTCTGGTATGTCAACTACAAAAAAGTGATCCACCAGAGTGTAGGATCCCATAGTGACTAAAAGTGAGGGGACATACTACATGCATTGCATGGTCCTATCTCCTGAGACCAAAAAAGAGAATCCCTCAAAAGTATCAGTGGGGATTGCTCTCCTTTGAACAAGATGAGCATCAATAAATTTGTGGGTTGCCCCACTGTCAATCAGCACAGATACCCTCTGATTCACGATTGAACCTTGTAATCTTAGGGTCAAGTACTTAGGACTCCTCTCAAATATGCAAGAGTCCCACCTATTGGAGCAAACGCTCCATCCCCATCTCCAGATGGTGTTGGTTCCTCCTCAACAGTACTAGTGCTGTGACCCCTCCTTATTTCATCATATTCATCTTCCTCCTCAAAATATGAGAAGAATTCTATGTATTGTGCTTTCCCAACAACACATCTATGTCCTGGTTCCCATGACTCTTGGCAAGTGAAACACAGTCTCTTCTTTCTCAGCTCCCTCCTGAATTCAATATCAAGAGGCTTCTTCAATGAGCTCTCCTTGGAAGGAGTAGCTTTCTCTTCCTTCCCTTTAGAAAAGTGAGGGGCCTTACTCTAGAAAGTTTCCTTTGCTTTTGGGAAGGCATCTTAGAGGTCTCTAGCCCTCTCAATGGCATCATGCAAAGTGGTGGGCTTGGTAGATTTAACCAACCCATGAAAAGGTTCATCCAAGGCATCGATGAACATGTACACCCTCCTTGCTATAGACAGATTAAGAACCATAACTGATAATCTTAGAAACTCAGAGATATAAGTTTTTGCATTTCCTGATTGCTTTAACTTTGCAAGGCTCATGAAAGGCGCTTCTGGATCCTTTTTGTAAAACCTCTCCACCAGTCTTCTAGTGAATTCAGAGTAGGCAGTCACATTGGCATGGCCCGATGTAGACAACCCATGGAACCACCAATTGTGTGCTTCACCATCAAAGTGTAGCGCTGCAATATTGATGGCTTCACTCTTAGGGACTTTGTTCAACTGAAAGTAGATGTCCAACTTTTCTACCCATGCCTTGGTAGAACTAGTGGGTGACCCATCAAACTTGGCCAAAAAGAGCCTACCCATAGAGTGATGTCTATCTTGATTATGGAAGAACCCTCCATCTCTATACTGCTACCTTGGTCTTCTTCTGTCCTTGAGGTGACAGAACTCTTGGAAACTCAAGTGGTCTCTGAATCTCTGATTCTGAGATTCATATTCTGTTAGGCCTCTGTAATTTTAGTAGATTGGCAAGACTAAAGCTGCTGAGACAACATTATGAACCACTTTTTGATTCTAGGATCTAGCCCTCCTAAATCCAGAGAGGGATCTCTCTATAAGTGCAAAGATTGATTTATCTTTAAGGCTTTTAGTATGATATTAGGCTAGTTATTAAGAACAAGGGTTTTTTGTTTGTTTGGATGGTTGAGAATGATTTTTAATTGAGTATAAAGTCCTAATAATGAAAGAGTTTCAAAGGGGTGAAGGTGTGAACAATCAGAACAAGATTTAGCTGATAGGATAGATATGAAATAGCACTTAATCCATTGGGCTATGGAGTCATAAAATGGTTTAATTATGCAACAATTTCAAGAGTGATCCAAGGGGAAAGTCATCTATATCAAAAGATCCTTTAGATTAAATGATGAATGGAACATTAAAAGTGTTGAGAAGGTGGAAAAAGTCAATAATTTCAACAAGGATTTATCAGCTTTCCAAACAAGAAAATCCTTTTGAGCAACTGTTTGAAACCAGCCAAAGGACAGGGCTAACCATAAACTTCTTTGGACAAGCTTGTATTAAAGCTAACTTATCAGACATACAATCTAGTAATCCACATGACTACTTTCAGAAGGGATGAAAACAGATAAGAAAACAAAGTGCAGCTTAAGATCAAGCGAGATACATTAAATCTAAACCTGCTTTTAGCATACTCTTAGGGAAACCTTCAAAACAACCTTTGGAGAAAGAAACTAGAAGACAAGGCAAACCATAAAATTTTCCAGTCAAACTCTACTTAGCATATAATGAAAATATCTTTCAAGAACTTCCTTTCAAGCTTTGCGCATCAAGACAGGGACAAAATAACATTCCTTGATAATGTTTACACTTAACTTAAGTCATTCTTAAACACACAATTGGAGGAAAACATAAAGATAAAGCTTATCAGTGAGAGTAGGGTACTTTTAACAGTAAATCCTAGCTCTATATTTTTTGTTCTTTATCAGAGAAAAGTGAACAAAATGGCATACATGAAAGGAAAAAAAATAACACAGTAAGAAGTACTTCACCAATGATATAGACTAGGATCCCAAAAACCAGCTTGTATATTGATGTCAATCCAGTTACATACTTCAAGTCCAATGTTTCAGTACAACAATCATCTTCTCTTCTCAGCCTAACTTCTTTGATCACAAACAGAGCTTCAAGAGCCTCTGAAAACTATTTACATGTAGAAATTTTTGAGCACAAGTATTACATCAAAGTTTAGCAACCAACCCTTACAATGTACTCCTCAATGGGATTTTATAAGAAAATGAGGAGGTGGAAGAGTTTCTAGAGTTAAAGTATCATTAATTCCACAATTAATGCAATCCCTAGCCTTGAAAACTATGCAAGGCATAGGGCAAGAATGCATTCTATATATATCTCTATTTCATAACTCTGTTATGCTTTATGAGGCTTAATAGATGTGAAAATTGACTTCAGGGCTATTTCTTATCTTTATAATAACTTTGCTGACAGTTGTAATAAGTTCCTTTGATTTGTAATAATTGTTCAGCTGTCTTTAGGAAAATATATTTGAAATAGGAATTAACTATGCCTTCTTTGATATCTTTGAGGCTGCACGTGGATTTTGGTAGCTGGAGAGGATTCAATTAGGATCTAATGTGGCAGTGGAGGCTTCTCGAATTAATAGATCTGATTGTTTTTCCCTAAAACACTGTTAATTTTCTTTAGATCTATGTTTTAGGTCTGATTAGGCTTAATTTCTATCTTTTGGTCTTCGCGTTGTCTTTAACTGTGTGGATTAGGCCTTTGATAGTTGAATTTATGCCTTAATCCCTCAAAACTGTGATAAAACCTTTAATTCTTCATCTCTACTTTGATCTTCTCCTTTGACACTAATACTCTTTGTTTGATTAAGTTTCACTGTGTTTTTATTGCTTTTGTAGGTGCACAGAGGGTTTTATAATGTTATCGGTGCTCATGAGGCATAGATAAATCGTAATTCCAAACCCTACAGATTGATCTTCTTCATGAATAGTGGCATGAGGGATTGTCATCCCTAACCTTTGATTTTCTTTTCAAACAGTTGAGAAACCTTTAAAATCTGCAAAAACACAGAAAAGTTAAGAAAATCTGTGAAGGAATAGGATAACGCTACTTTGGAGGTTAGGTTTAATCTTGGCCTTTAGATGAAATCAACCAACGGTCGAGATCACTTAACATGATTAAATGGGGAGGCGGTTGAATGAGTGAAGGTTAGATTAAGTTCGGGTCGTTGATCTAGATTGATCAACGGCTAGGATTAACTGGGGAGTTGATAATGTAGAGGGGGAAAGTTATAGTGGAATGGAGGAAAATATAGTGAAAAAGGGAAAAATCTTTGGCGGAAGGGAAAATGGGGCTTAAAAGAGATTTGGGGTCGCAGAATGATTTGGGCTATTAATCTAGGCTGATCAACAGTTAGGATTTCTTGAACGAAGTGTTTAGGAGTTTATACGGTCGGAAAATGAATGGGGGGGAAGATTTAATCAAGACTGTTGATCTTCAGAGATCGACGGTGGAGAAGTATTAGTGAAATGATTTTGGGAGCAAAGGTGGGGCGAATGACTTGGGAGCGAGAAATAATATGAGCCATCAGATCCTGATAGTCAACGGATCAGATTAAAAATTGAAAGGCCAATGCTGCAGGGAAGGGTCGTTTGGTGGAAAACCATAATGGTTTTTGTGCAGCTCTGAAGTGGTTTTGAAATTTCTCAAAAAAAACGTGATATGCTTGTCTGGCCGACACGTGTCTTTTTAATACCGCCCATATCGCGCAATTTTTTGGCATTAACGTTCAAGCGCAAAATTACGCGATATGGAACTTCAGCCTTTGGATGAAGGGCTGAGAGATTCGATGGTGGGAGTGTGAGAACGATGGGATAAGATGCGCGGGCGGAAAATGATGGGGCAGGATCAAGGCGGTTTAGATCCCGACCGTTGGATCACAGGAATGGACGGTCGAGATCTATGGATGGGGGAGGTAGGTCCCAAAGGAGTTGGGCCTATCGGGTTATATCTGGACCATTAGATCTTAGGAATGAATGGCCCAGATTAAATGATGGAGCACTAAAAGGAATATGAGGCAGGGGTTTAGGCGGAGGTCGGGCGCAATGTGAACCGTTGATCTGCAAAGATCGACGGTGGATATTCACCAAAGAATTACACTGACAGGCTTATGAAATAATTGAAGGGAAGTCAGGTTTGATCTGGACCATAGGATCTATGAAATAGATGACCCAGATTCGATCGCAAGATCGCAAAATCGGCGGAGGAAAGAGGAAGGAAGAAAGAGAAACTTGCGATGCGATTACGTATTTACCGTCGGATCAAAGGGATGATCGACGATGGAGATTTAATCACAGGGTGTGATGTCGAAGGGTGAAAGGCAGAGCATGATTAAATCTGGGTCGTTGGTTCTTGTGTTTTCAACGGCTACGATTTAATCGCAGGATCGGAATCGGAGGTGGAAAATGGGAAGAACAGAAGGAAATTTGTGATTCGATTGTATATAGATCGTCGGATCGGAGGGATGATTGACTGCTGAGGTTTGATCGCATCGAAATATTTTGAAAGACATAAAGAAAAGGAGGACTTATGCGGATTGTGATGCGATGAGCCGACGGCCGTTGATCTGCAGAGATTGATGGCTTAGATTTGTTTAAAACATATCGTCGGGTTTTATTAAAAAACAAAGGAAAGGTCAGTTTTTTATGAAACAAAAAGGAGAAATAAGGTTTGGGAAAGGTTTTTTTGTGTTTTTAGTGCCCGGTTGCGGGGCTATGGTTTTGTGAAGAAGGCGAGGAGATCGAGGGTTTTAAGAAAAAGGCTTATCACAATCAGAGTTTTCAAAAGTAAAAGGTAATAAGGAAAAAAGAAAACCCCGATTGCGATTGCGTGATAGGGGCTTAACTGCGGGTTACAACTCCAGTTTTATGCGGAAAAAGGATCTGGGGCTAAGGCCAAAAGGGCTTAAGGCCTTTAGTGCAAGAAGAATATTTTTTATGATTTTTGAAGGATTTTTTGAGGATTTTCAGAGTCCCAATAAGATTAAAAAAGGAGTTTTAAACCTTATCAAAGGGAATTTATGAAGGGAATGAAGGAAAATGAGGGAAATGGAGGAATTTAATGAAGAAAAAAGGGAATGAAAAGGGTGTTATTAATGAATGGAAGGAGGGGTAAAATGAAGGGGAAAATGGGTTTTTGCAGCAGTCTTTTTCTTCAGGAAAACAATAGATTTTTCAGGATTTATGAGGGAAACAACAATGAATATTAACTAAAGGATAAGTTGTCTTCATAAGACTTTAAGAACTCACAATTTGGCCACAACATTATTTCTTAAAGTCTAAAAAGATCTAGTCACCATTTGATATGAAATTTTTTTATAGGTGGCTAACAGTGGCTCCACATGGGGATGGCACCTTCTTGAAGGTGTCAAGAACTTCAAACCTGTCTTCTCTGGAAGCTGATCAATGCCTCATCCATTGGGCTGTAAATTTCTTTCCTTTGCTGATCTTCGTTTGCTCCGACATTGTTAGAAGCCATTAAAAACAATGGAATTATATCAAAACAAGCTTTCTACCTACCCAATCCTAATGATCTAACATTTTTTCTTCTTTCAGAGTGCATTTGGATTGGAAAAATCTTTTTACAACATTTTATTCTTTTGAAAGCATAAAACTAGTCTATTTCTACCCTTATTTCTCCATGAACTCAGATTAAGCTGTTGAGTTCATAAGCTTCTCTACCTAACTACACTCTGTCAGGATTAGACAGTCTGACAGATTTTTATTCACTAAATTCAAAAATAGGAAATTAAAAGCAATCAAGCCAAGATTAAGTAGTTTGACTAGATTCATATCTATGGCATAAAGACAAGCGGCACACAGACTAAATTTATAGAATTTTAAAGCAAAATGGTGAAGGCTTAAGATTTGAAAATCAAAACATCCTTCTCTTTTCTTCAGCTCTGTTTTTGAATTTGTTTGAGTTGTTTTCTCTTTGTTCTCTGGTTCAAGTTTTGGACATATTAGAACCATTTTAATTCTATCCTTGGCTTAGGATTTGATCTAATTTGAGCCATTCATATTTTGAAGTTCATAGGTTCAGATTTTGAGCTTGTTTGAACCCTTTTCTTCTATCCTAATCTACCTTACTGATAAGCCAAGATTAAATTGTTTGGAAAATCTATTTCTTTAACCTATCAGCAGTAAATTGAAAACTAATTAGTCATGATTGGGATGTATGACTAACTAGGAGTGTTTTTTTTAGGAGTGGCATTTGATCTTGCACACTTTCATATTTTTTTTCTCTTTTTTGGTATGGGGCTGTACCTTTCTTGTTTTTTTACAATCTGCCCTCTTTTCTATCTTCTATTGTTTTTGTATTTTTATTTTTCTTCTAAGTAGAAAACAACAACTATCTAAATACTCAAAGGTTGAGCTTTATTGACATTCATATCTAACCTATTCTATCTTGGAATATTTACACTTTTCATATGATACAAAAGTGCCAATGTAGCCAGTTGAGTAGTGATAAAAAGGAAAAGAAACTCTGGCTGCTTGTCAGGGGTATCCATAGTACATTTTGAAGATTAATATTCAAAACCAAGGCTATCATAGAAGGTGAAAACTTTTCATGCATTTGGCTCTTGCAAAGGATCCATGCTTGATAATTTGAGCCAATTGGGACCTCCACACACTCTTCCAAAGGATCAACAAAGAAAAGATGAAGATTCTTTTCTTTTTGGCCCTCCATCGTTTGTAGATTATCTACTTCCAAGATATCAACTTTGAGGACTATATCTTTAGTATGTTCCTTGGAAGCATAATCATCTTTAACCTGCAAATCAACAAGCAGTGAAATTTCTTCTTTCTCTAAATCTATGTTTTCTTCTAATATAAATTCAGGTTCTTTGGATGACAGATTGACATCAGTGATGGGAGAAGTTTCTTCTTGAAAAGATGATATATCCACATTAGGATAGTCTTCTATTTGTTTTTCTCCCTCAAAGTTTTGCTAGTATCTTTTATTGTTTGGGACAGCTGGTCTGAATTTTTCTTGAATTGTATATTGTTTTCTCTCCCAAGGTCTCAGACATGTACTAGAAATAAGGGCTAATCCACTAGCAAAATTTTTTTGGTCTTTAGGAACAAGGATAAATTGGAATTCTTTGAAATTTTTTAACAAATATATGGAATCATCCTTATAAGCCCTAAGTCTGGGATGTTTAACCATGCATTCATCTTTTATTTGCCTAATTACCAATTCTGCATTTCCATGAACTGTTATCTTCTTGGCTCCTGATTTCTTCAATAAGTGCAACCCTAAAAGAAGTGCCTCATACTCTACTATGTTAGTTGTGAATTGAAAGATCAATTTATATGAATGGGCTTCAAAATGATTGTTTCCTGTATTGTAAAGACATATTCCTGCACCTGCGCTAGTTTTAGTACATGACCCATCAAAATTCATACTCCAAAGAGGACTAGTTCCAATATTATCATTAATTTCCTTACTATCCTCTTTGTCTTGAGTGCCATTGGATTGTTCTATGGAATAGGTACTATGTTCATGATTGTCTTGTTTAAATGAATATTTGGAGGGTAGCTGCTTGTTTAGTATTTGATCAATTTCTTCTTCTTTTAAAGGAGAGTTTTCTCTTTCGGCATAAACATAAATGCAGTTGTCTCCTTTCTCTTGTGTGAACTAGTTTTGAGGCTGGATGTATTTTTGAGCCTTTTCTAAGGGATATTTAGTTGGAATACAAGGTTCATGAATTGTTTCTTCTGCATTATTAGGATGCCATTCTTCTTGTGCAACTCTGAATGAGTTATAACATAGAGGGAAAGTCCCTAGATATGCTAATTCTCCTTGCACATTAGATTTTGCATTTTCTAAGTGGCTATTTGTTTCCTCAAAGTGCTGCTCACTATTAGAATTTTGATTTTGTTTGTAAAGATCTCTTAACCATAAAACACAAGTTATAGGAAGACAATTAGGAATTTCTTGGCAACCTTCCTCATTATCTTCTATAAAGTCTTGATCATCATACATGTTTAGCTCATTATCTAGGTCTTGTAAAGGTTGATTTTGTTCTTGTTTCAGAAAAAACATGGGCTGCTCTAGATCATAAATATTTAAATCATCCTCACCTAAAAAAGATGATGAATCATTATTTATGTTTTAATAATATCTTGAGGAGTGTTATTTATTTCTTGGATGTTTTCTTCCTCAACTGATTCATCTGTGTTCTTGTAATTTTTCAACAGGATATTAAACTCATGAATGGCTACTAAAATATCTTCAGGATGTATTTGTTCCAAATATTCATCATTATATAAAATGTGTTGGGTGATGTTTTGTGGTGAATCATAATGTAATTCACCCCATGATAATGATGTAGTGTTTCCTTTGTAGTTCTCATAAAACACATGTTCAAGGTCCTTTAAAGAAAACAAAGTACTAGATTTCAACCGTTCATACCAATCCCTAGCTTTTCCTTCTAATGTTAACATGGAAATTTTCATTAGGAAATCTTCATGCCATTCAACTTTCAACCTCCATACATGTATATGAAATTTGATGAGATGTAACAGAGGATCATCAAACTTTTCACCTTGAAAAACAGGCAGGTTTTCATCCCAATTCACCTAGGGCATCTTATGTGGAAACCCAGGGATATGCTCTCTACTTATTGGGGCATATCTTTGTTGTATCCTTGGAATCATGTTTGTAAATCAAGAAAGAGTTCACTGAGTCTGTTCAATCAGTTTAAGGTCTTCTACCAGTGGAGTCATTTGGTCTTCTGGGAGTTATAGAGTGTGTAGTCGCTAGGTGGAAAAATTTTTAGCTCTTAAGGAGGTAAAATGTTTTATGGTTCCACCACCATGTTTACTTAAAACCAATATGAAATATTTTTGGGTTTTATAAGTTTTTTCAGTCCTATTGGTTCTAAGAGTGTCCTAAATCTCTTTCAACACTTAGCTAGGGTGGTGAGACAAAGAAAGTTTACTCTTATGCCTAAGCTAGCTAATTCATTCAAGGTTTGATAAGCTCTTATGAGAATCCTAAGGGTTCCTTAGTTTTTCACTGGTTCAAATAAGTTTTATCATGATTTCCATTTGCTTTGGTAGTGCTTGAAGAGGGATACTTGTACTGCACTGAATACAGAGCGTCTTGTTTTAAGGATTTTACTCAAAAATCCCCAATGGAGTCGCCAGATATGTTAAGCCTCTGTAATTTTAGCAGATTGGCAAGACTAAAGCTGCTGAGACAACATTATGAACCACTTTGGGATTGTAGGATCTAGCCCTCCTGAATCCAGAGAGAGATCTCTCTATAAGTGCAAATATTGATTTATCTTTAAGGCTTTTAGTATGATATTAGGCTAGTTATTAAGAACAAGGTTTTTTTGTTTGTTTGGATGGTTGAGCATGATTTTTAATTGAGTGGAAAGTCATAACAATGAAAGAGTTTCAAAGGGGTGAAGGTGTGAACAATCAGAACAAGATTTAGCTGATAGGATAGATATGAAACAACACTTAATCCATTAGGATATGGAGTCATAAAAGGGTTTAATTGTGCAACAATTTCAAGAGTGACCCAAGGGGAAAGTCATCTAAATAAAAGGATCCTTTAGATTAAATGATGAATGGAACATTAAAAGTGTTGAGAAGGTGGAAAAAGTCAATAATTTCAACAAGGATTTATCAAATTTCCAAACAAGAAAAGCCTTTTGAGCAACTGTTTGAAACCAGCCAAAGGACAGGGCCAACCATAAACTTCTTTGGACAAGCTTGTATTAAAGCTAACTTATCAGACAGAAAATCCAGTAATCCACATGACTACTTTCAAAAGGGATGAAAACAGATAAGAAAACAAAGTGCAGCTTAAGATCAAGCAAGATACATTAAAATCTAAACCCGCTTTCAGCATACTCTTAGGGAAACCTTCAAAACAACCTTTGGAGAAAGAAACTAGAAGACAGGGCAAACCATAAAATTTTCCAGTCAAACTCTACTCAGCATATAATGAAAATATCTTTCAAGAACTTCCTTTCAAGCTCTGCACATCAAGACAGGGACAAACCAACATTCCTTGATAATGTTTACACTTAAGTCATTCTTAAACACACAATTGGAGGAAGACATAAAGATAAAGCTTATCAGTGAGAGTAGGGTACTTTTAACAGTAAATCCTAGCTCTATATTTGTTGTTCTTTATCAGAGAAAAGTGAACAAAATGGCATACATGAAAGGAAAAACAATAACACAGTAAGAAGTACCTCACCAATGATATAGACCAGGATCCCAAAAACCAGCTTGTATATTGATGTCAATCCAATTACATACTTTAAGTCCAATGTTTCAGTACAACAATCATCTTCTCTTCTCAGCCTAACTTCTTTGATCACAAACAAAGCTTCAAGAGCCTCTAAAAACTATTTACATGTAGAAAGTTTTGAGCACAAGTATTACATAAAAGTTCAGCAACCAACCCTTAAAATGTACTCCTCAATGGGATTTTATAAGAAAATGATAAGGTGGAAGAGTTTCTAGGGTTAAAGTATCATTAATTCCACAATTAATGCAATCCCTAGCCTTGAAAACTATGCAAGGCATAGGGCAGGAATGAATTCTATCTATATCTCTGTTTCATAACTCTGTTCTGCTTTATGGGGCTTAATGGACTATAAAATTGACTTCAAGTTTGTTTCTTATCTTTATAATAACTTTGTTGACAGTTGTAATAAGTTCCTTTGATTTGTAATAACTGTTTAGCTGTCTTTAGGCAAATATATTTGAAATAGGCATTAACTATGCCTTCTTTGATTGCTTTGAGGCTACAAGTGGCTTTTGGTAGCTGGAGAGGATTCAATTAGCCTTTTATGTGGTAGTGGAGGCTTCTCGGATTAATAGATCTGACTGTTTTTCCCTAAAACACTGTTAATTTGATTTTGATTTGTGTTTTAGGTCTGGTTAGGCATAATTTCTGTCTTCTGGTCTTCACGCTATCTTTAACTGTGTGGATTAGGCCTTTGATAGTTGAATTTATGCCTTAATCCCTCAAAACTATGATAAAACCTTTAATTCTTCATCTCTGCTTTGATCTTCTCCTTTGACACTGATACTCTTTGTTTGATTAAGTTTCACTGCATTTTTATTGCTTTTGCAGGTGCGCAGAGGGTTTTATAATGTTACCAGTGCTCATGAGGTAGGGATAAATTGTAATTCCGAACCCTGCAAATTGATCTTCTTCATGAATAGTGGCTTGAGGGATCGTCATCCCCGACCTTTGATTTTCTTTTCAAACAGTTGTGAAACATTTAAAATCTGCAAAAACACAGAAAAGTTAAGAAAATCCGTGAAGGAATAGGATAAGGCTGCTTTGGAGGTTAGGTTTAATCATGGCCTTTGGATGAAATCAACCAATGGCCAAGATCACTTAATGGGATTAAATGGGGAGGCAGTTGAATGAGTGAAGGTCAGATTAAGTTTGGGCCGTTGATCTAGATTGATCAACGGCTAGGATTAACTGGGAATTTTATAATGAGGAGGGGGAAATTTATAGTGGAATGGAGGAAAATATAGTGAAAAAGGGAAAAATATTTGGTGGAAGGGAAAATGGGACTTAAATGAGATTTGGGGTCGCAGAATGATCTGGGCTGTTGATCTAGGCTGATCAACGGTCGAGATTTCTTGAATGAATTTATTAGGAGTTTAGACGGTGGGTGAATGAATGGGGGGAAAGATTTAATCAGGACCGTTGATCTTTAGAGATCAACAGTGGAGAAGTATTAGTGAAATGCTTTTGGGAGAAAAGATGGGGCGAATGACTTGGGAGCGAGAAATAATATGTGCCGTCAAATCCTGATAATCAAAGGCCAAGATTAAAAATTGAAAGGCTAATGCTGCGGGGAAGGGTGGTTTGGCAGAAAACGATAATGGTTTTCACGTGGCTCTGAAGTGGTTTTGAAATTTCTCAAAAAAAACGTGATATGCTTGTCTGGCTGACACGAGTCTTTTTAATACTGCCCATATCGCGTAATTTTTTTGGCATTAACGTTCGGGTGCAAAATTACGCGATATGGAGCTTCAGCTGTTGGATGAAGGGCGAAGAGATCTGACGGTGGGAGTGTGAGTGCAATGGGATAAGATGCGCGGGCAGAAAATGGTGGGGCAGGGTCAAGGCGGTTTAGATCCCGACCGTTGGATCACAGGAATGGACGGTCGAGATCTATCGATGGGGTAGGTAGGTCCCAAAGGAGTTGGGCCTATCGGGTTATATCTAGACCGTTAGATCTTAGGAATGAATGACCTAGATTAAATGATGGAGCGCTAAAAGGAATATGAGGCAGGGGGTCGGGCGGAGGTCGGGCGCAATGTGAACCGTTGATCTGCAAAGATCAACGGTGGATCTTTGCTGAAGAATTACATTGATGGGCTTATGAAATAATCAAAGGGAAGTTAGGTTTGATCTGGACCGTAGGATCTATGAAATAGACAGCCCGGATTCGATCGCAGGATCGCAAATTGGTGGAGGAAAGAGGAAGGCACAAAGAGAAACTTGCGATGCGATTACGTTTTGACCATCAGATCAGAGGGATGATCGACGGTGAATATTTAATTGCAGGGCGTGATGTCGGAGGGTGAAAGGCAGAGCACGATTAAATTTGGGCTGTTGGTTCTTGTGTTTTCAATGGCTGCGATTTAATCGCAGGATCAGAATTGGAGGTGGAAAAGGGGAAGAATAAAAGGAAATTTGCGATGCGATTGTATATAGAACATCGGATCGGAGGGATGATCGACAGCTGAGGTTTGATCGCATCGAAATATTTTGAAAGACATAAAGAAAAGGAGGAGTTATGCGGGTTGCGATGCGATGAGCCGACGACCGTTGATCTGCAGAGATCGACGGCTTAGATTTGTTTAAAACATATCGTCGGGTTTTGTTAAAAAACAAAGGAAAGGTCAGTTTTTTATGAAATACAAAGGAAAAATAAGGTTCGGGAAAGGTTTTTTAGTGTTTTTAGTGCCTAGTTGCGGGGCTATGGTTTCATGAAGAAGGCAAGGAGATCGGGGGTTTTAAGACAAAGGCTTATCGCAATCAGAGTTTTCAAAAGTAAAAGGTAATAAGGAAAAAAGAAAACCCCGAATGCGATTGCACGATAGGGGCTTAACTACAGGTTACAGCTCCGATTTTATGTGAAAAAAGGAGCTAGGGCTAAGGCCAAAGGGGCTTAAGGCCTTTAGTGCAAGAAGACTATTTTTTAGGATTTTTGAAGGATTTTTTGAGGATCTTCAGAGTTTCGATAAGGTTAAAAAAAGAGTTTTAAACCTTATCAAAGGGAATTTATGAAGGGAATGAAGGAAAATGAGGGAAATGGAGGAATTTTATGAAGAAAAAAGGGAATGAAAAGGGTGCTATTAATGAATGGAAGGAGGGGTAAAATTAAGGGGAAAATGGGTTTTTGCAGTAGTCTTTTTCTTCAGGAAAACAACAGATTTTTCAGGATTTATGAGGGAAACAATAGTGAAGATTAACTAAAGGATAAGTTTTTTTTCATAAGACTTTAAGAAATCACAAATTTTCCACTTTTTCTTAAAGTCTAAAAAGATCTAGCCACCATTTGATATGACAAATTTTTATAGGTGGCTAACATATTCCACAAAGTAGTCTTCAAGGGATGCTTGCTCTTGTGTTCCTTCATTCTCCACAGCCAAGAAGGTAGGCATAGTGGAGCATTGTGGAGCTTGTGGGGCTTGTGGCTAGTTCATTGGTTGACCAATCCAGTGGTGAGACATGTCAGAGCTTTCCCCAGGATGAAATCTCCCAGGAGATTCCCTCATTATATCCATCCTCATCTCTTTGATCTCTCTAGCAAGATCTTGCATGGCCACCAAAAGAGTTCTTGCAAAATCTTCTCCTTCTTTATCATTTGCAGTTTCAGGGGCTTTACCCTTGTCTTGCTCATCAGTAGTGTAATCAAAATTCTTGTGAATTCTATTCTAATACCTCTTCTCCCTCTCAGTAATAAGTTCATCTTCTTCTAAATGCAACATGTTTGTGGTGCTCCAAGGAAAGCACAGGTTGTGCCAAGAAAGGAGCTCTGATACCACTGTAATATTCCAAAATAGGAACAACACAGGAATCCTGCTAAAATAATGCACTCCTGGGAGATTGATGCATAGAAATGAGTTTACAGCCCTTGGATCCCTTATATCAGCAGATCTGGGGTCTAGATTCAAAATGGGAGAAAAAACAAATCAAACTAGGTATGGTAAACATATCTCCCGCCACCTAGTCTAGCTGAAAAACACCCTACAAGAGGGGTTGCAGCTATGCACAACGAATTGCTTTAGAAATAACGTAGTCTTGGAAAGCATGAGTAGGAGGCCATCAAATGAGATCAACTTATGGAAATACAATAGCAAATCAGAATTACAATGAAGCTCTTTCAATATACAGTAGAATACAAAAGACAATAGAGCAACAAATCTTCAGAAAAGAAGGGTGCAACACATATATAAACTGTAAAATGGCTCAACAGCGTTATTTTAAGGAGCTGCAGCTGCTGAAAATTACATCTCAGATCTAGGACAGATATGTGGACAAAACATCAGATCCATTTCAGATATGGAAACTAAAAAGACTTATTTACAAGATCCCCTTGGGGTTTTGACCAAATAATGCATTACAAAGAGTAGATCTAGGTTTTAAGTTGTAGATCTGCAAAATGATTTAGAAATTGCTGAAGATGAATTTACATTAAAATAGATCAGATCTAAATAGAACATGGATCAAAAAGCTAATCCATGCATCACCAAAGTGAAAGGAAAAGCCCAGCACTAGAGATCTCTCATAAAAAATGGGGTCAAAACACCCTGCAAACCCTCTACTACAAATAATGTAGTTCCTCAATGAAAATTGCACTGTAGATTAATTAATAGAGTTGGCCTTATGCCAAGATACAATTTTTAAGCTCAAACAATGGATGCACTCTTCCAGGAGGTTAAATGACACACTCACTGAGAAGAGCCACCACTACAAGCTAGAACTAAGTAGATATATAATCCCACTTGCTGCAGCCTACAAAAGAAAAAAAACCCTCATTGGATCTGCGTTGCAGTTGGAAGTAGAGCTTTTCCCAAAGCCTGATAGTGGATCAAATCAGCAAATACTCCTCCAAGAATCCTCAAGGGAAGAGGTTAAATCCCTGCATAGGAACTCCAAGTACTAAGAAGCACAATTCTCCACTAAACAACAGAGAATAGTATTTGTCTAAATAGACAAGATACTCAGAAATATAATCAATCAACAACCTTATTTTGCTGCTTGCCCCTTACTTTTATAAGATGAAAGCCTTTGAAAACCTTAAACCACCTTGATGAGCTAGCTCCTTTCACATGAGGGGCCTCCTTCTAGAACTGCGTTGTCCCTTCATGAGGTACATTGAATCTAGACAGCTTTGTAGATTTGGTCAAGGTTGACCCAGTCTCACAGCTCAAACCCCTTTCACACCTGCAAGTGATTTATTTACATGGCCCTAATTTATCCTTTTTCATATGGGCATTGATTTATTCATTTTTTAGGAGTTTTAAATGTCCTCCTTTATTCGTTTAATCATGCAACAGAAAGTAAAACAAAAATGCATATTCCTCTTAGCTCAGGCTAAATAAGAATATTATAGAGGTTCCCTCCTAACATGTCATCCAAGGAGAAAAAAAATATTGTCAGGAAAAATGCCCAATTCACTTGGATTGGGGGAAATATTTTCAGATTGGGGCCAAATCAGATCCTGAGAAGATGTATGATGGAAGAAGAGGTATTTTTCATCCTCTCAGCATGTCATGATGGATCATATAGGGGGAAATTTTCTATTAAGAGGACAACCTTCAAAGTTCTACAATCAGGTTACTATTGGCCCAATTTACATCAATATGTAAGGAGGTACACCACTAGGTGTGATCAGTGCCAAAGGACGGGAAATACAACACCAAAGGATGAAATCCCCTTACAACCTCAAGTGACTCTAGAACTATTTAAAAAGTAGGGCATGGATTTAATTTGACCTATTGATCCCCCATTAAGACAAAAAATGTATATCACTGTATGCATTGATTACATAACCTAACGGGATGAAACAAAAGCAGTAAAGGCAACAATTGAGGAAAATGTGGTTGAATTCCTGTGATCTGGATTTATGCAGGAATGAAACAGAATAAAAATATAACCATAAATACAAAGATGCATCGGAAATAACACTTCATTTCATTAATATCAAAGAACTGAAATTTTCTTACAGACAGAATGGAAATAAACTAGCTAGGGTGCTAGTAGCTATTTGTGAGAAGAGATGTGGAGGCTACAGGCCTCTGAACTAAGTTAAAATGATGCTCAAGGGCCTATTTATTATTTAAAAACAATGAAAAACCCTAAACATCCAAAACCCTAACCCTAGGAGATGAAGCGCCAAAACTATGGGCCCCGTTTTGGTAAATTGGTGTTTCAACTTCCCGGGGATGTAACTTTGGCATACGATCTTCGTTTGACGCGAACCATATCTCGTTAGAAATATATATCCAAGGACTACAAATTTTGAGTGAGATGAATCATTCCATGTGCCCATGTTGCTCCCGGGTTTCCCAAAAAATGTCGTTTAGGGCCTCAAAATGGCTCTGGAAGTTCAGGACCCGAAAACTGCTAAAAATAGTAAGTTGTGCCGAAACTGAAAAACTGAAAGAGACAATGGTGGGGCCTCAAGTGGAATAGGCGGGTGACCACCAATATCCACCTGGATCATTCCTCCCCCATTAGGAAGCAATGGTCCCCATTGCGTTAAGTTCCTCCATGAGATGAGGAAACTTCTGCTGAACTTGGTCCCTAGTGAACCACTTTCCTTGGTGCAGGAGTTGGCCAGCTTTGACAACCGGATACAGTTGGATATTTTGTTGGAGAGTGTGCTTGATTTGCATGTCCATGATACAATCTGTGGTGGATTTTTCCATGCAGTCTTGGTTTAACTCTGTTAGTGTGAGTTGTTCTACAATGTTCGAGGTGTCTAGTAGAGGTGGGAAGTAAGGATGAAGGCAGTCCACATTGAATACTGGGTGTAGACCAAGGAATGGTGGAATACTAATCTTGAAGGAATTGTTCCATATAGCCTTGGTGATGGTGTACAGCCCGTATCAGAGAGGTTGAAGCTTGCGGTGGGGTCCAGTGAGGCACTCCTTCTGCAAATGTAGCCACACTTTTTCACCCACCTAGAAGTTGTGTGGCACCCGATGTTGATCATGGCGTTGCTTGTACTTAGAATTTTATTTGTCCAATATGTCATGAACCTATTGGTAGATGTGTTGAATGTGCTCGATGAAGCTATTTTCTTTGTCAACTTCAGACTGGACATGAGCCGAATCAGCCTGAGTAGCTGCAAATGGCATGGCTACGTCAATGGGACATAGTGGCTGGAATCCCAAGCCCACCTGAAAGGGGCTGTGGCTGATTGAGCTATGGAGAGCATGGTTATAACTATGTTTTACATAGGGGAGGCTCTCATCCCATGTGTGTGGATGCTTTGAATTGTACATGCGCAGAATGTGTACAATCATTCTGTTGACAACCTCTGTTTGGCCATCTATTTGGGGATGGAAATCTGTGGACTTGGTGAGCTTGGTGTCCAGCATTGACCAGAGGCTGGACCAAAATGTGCTGAGGAATCTGCTATCCAGATCTGATATGATAGACTTTGGAACCAAAATTTCACCCACACTCGTTCAAAGAAGAGTTTAGCAGTGGCTTCTGCTATGATATTCTTCTTGTAGGCCGCCACAATGGCCATCTTCGAGAATCTATCGATGACCACGAAAACATAGTCATTTCCATGCTTAGTAGAAGGTAGGACTAACATGTAATCCATGGATATGGATTCCCAAGGTCGACTATGGGTATGTAGCGGAGTATATAGGCCTTGCTTCTTGATGGTGGGTTTGGCAATGACACAAGAACTGCAGGATCTGATGCGCTTCCCAACATCCTTTCGAAGGTTATACCAATAGAAATACTTATGTAGTACTGCTACGTTTGTCTCGACCCAAAAATGCCCAGAGACTCGACTGTAGTGTGCTTCCCATATCATCTTGGCACGCTCGCTTGAAGGAACACACATGTGTCCCAGGTGACATAAAAGTGCATCTTTGAGGTGAAAATTTGGAACTTGTGTACCCCCCAAGAGTGCCTTGTATGTGTGGCCGAATTCTGGTTCACTCTGTAGAGAAGTAGCCAATCAAAAGTCTCATGCCCACAAGAGTTGAGAATGGTGGTGAGCACCATGATCGGTGATCGACTGAAGCAGTCTAAAACATTATTGGTGCTACCCTTCTTGTACTTGATGTTCAACTGAAACTGTTGTATATATGTGGACCAATTCTAATGGCGATCATTCTGAAACTTCCTTTGTGTCTATATGAACTGCAGGGGATGGTGGTCTATGTGGATGATTGTTTCCTTCCCCAAAATGTAATGCTTTTATTGTCGACAAACTTGCACAATGTAATACATGTATTTGTCATAAGTGGGATACTTGCGAACTGTGTCAGACAATGTCTCACTGTGATATGCTACTAGATGTCCTTGTTGAGTAAGAACTGACCCAATATCATAGTCAAAGGCATCTGTCTCGATCTCAAATGGTTGTTGCAAGACTGGTAATGTGAGCACTGGGGAAAAAAAAAGGCAATTTTTCAATTTTTTGAATGCCTTCTGTTGAGATTCCGACCAAAAGAATTTTTCTCTTGCTCCTCCCTTGGTGACTTGACTCAAGGGCCAAGTGATATGATATAATCCTAACACGAATCTATGGTAGAAATTAGCAAGACCCAGAAAGGTGCGAAGCTCTATTATAGTGGTTGGGGTTGGCCAATCCTGAATGACTTGGATCTTGGTTGGATCCGCATGCACCCCCCTTTCATCAATAATGTATCCCAGATATTGAACTTGGGTTATGCCAAAAGTGCACTTCTCCAAATTGGCACACAACTTGTGATGCCCCAGTGTTTGGAAGACTTGTCAGATGTGGTGGAGGTGCTCTTCCCAAGTCTGGCTGAAGATTAGAATGTCATCCAAGTACACCACTACAAATGAGTTGGTGAAAGGCCGCAAGATGTCGTCCATCAACCTCATGAAGGTTGCGAGAGAATTCGTCAACCCAAAAGGAATGACCAGCCATTTGAAAAGGCCTTCCTTGGCTTTGAAGGTAGTCTTCCACACATTGAAGGGTTCAATTGGTACTTGGTGATACCTAGACTTCAAGTCGATTTTGCTAAAATATTTTTCCCCTTTGAGTTGGTCCAGAAGGTCATCAATCCGTGGGATCGGGTACCTATTCCGGACAGTGATCTTATTCAATGTTCGATAGTCAATATAGAGTCTCCACGTACCATCCTTCTTTTGTACCAACACAATCGGGCTTCCACAGGGTGATGAACTCAGTCGGATGTGACCTTTCTGTAGCAGCTCCTAAATCTGCCTCTCGATTTCATCATTCTCCAGGACAGAGCGTCGATAGATCGGTCCATTGGGTAGTGGTGCACCTGGGGTCATATCAATCGGGTGCTTAACCTAACAGTGTAGAGGAACCCATGTGGGTGAGGTGAAGATGTCCCTATACTCCTCCACAACCTTTTCCATTTGTTGTTGTCGTGCAGAGGAGCCCTGTCTGGAGGTTGTGGCCACAGTCTTCTTCTTGCCCTGGGGGCGGATCATTAGCAAAACAAATTTTCTAGTTTGGGAAATGACCTTACTGCATTGTTTTGAAGTAACCAAGGAGACAGTGGTAGGAGGTGGTACCTTTGGTGTCCTGTACAACTTATTTCCCAAAGTAACAATAACAGCGCGATGCCGAGACTCATACACATCACGGCACTTCCACAAGTATAGTTGACATAATAATACATCAAAAACATCAATAGGAGAAACGTCACATAATATGTCATCTGTGAAGGGCTTGATGCTATAGGGAAAGCGACATTGCTGGCTAACGCGGAGATCTTGTCCTTGGTGAAGCCACCTGATGGTGTATGGATGTGGGTGAGCTGCGGTCGGTAAGCCCAACCGCTTCATGGTGTCTGCTGAAATGAGGTTCTTTTGGCTCCCATTGTCGACATTAAACTGTACCGGGGAACCATTTACCCACATTTGGGAGTGGAAGAGACGTTCCTCCTCCTCTAGATCTTCCGGTTCCTCCTTCTGGATCTTTGTAGTGGAAACAGTGGCATTGGGCTACGCATCAATAATCTGTTTCCCTTTGTCATTCCCCTTGTCAGGTTCTAATTCAGAGTCGAAGCATGCATCTGAATCAGAAGCCCTCATCTCAGCCACTAGCAACTGCTTGGCCCGACACTCACTTGTGTTGTGAGTGGAGCTCTTATGGAACTCACACCACTTTCTCGTGTCCTTCTTCAGCTTTGCGGTGTTTTTATTTGCTTTTGGATTCGACATATTGTCTTGAGCCTCTATGCCTTGGCTCTATCCTTTGTTCTGCAGCTTGGGAGCACCTTTCCCTTGCTTTTGATTCATAGATCCAAAGTCTCGCTTCTTCTGTTTGAATTTCTGCTTGAATTTTTTATGCAGCATACCGGTATGTTGTACCAAGCGAGGAGATGTCGAGGAACTCCATTTCTTCCCAAATGTATCTGTGTAGACAACTATGATACTTTAGCACCAGATGTTTCTCTGAATCTCTGATACCCAACTTTGTGCGTAGGGTATGGAAAAGATTTGTTAGATCATGCACATCTTGATCCCTTTGTTGTCGTAGTGTGGTCCATTGTATGTACTTGTCCTCATAGCTCCCCAAGGGATATTATTGTTCCTTGATGGCATCTCGGAAAGAATTCCAAGTGGATACGGTTGAGAATAAAGAGGGTTCTGTCTCACCCTTTTTCTCATAGTAGGTTTCCCACCGGTCCTTGACATGGGGGGTAGCTTTGAGGAGTGCAAAAATAATCTTCTCCCGGTCAGAAAAGTCATGAACCGAGAAATATCCTTCTAATAGATTTAACCATCTATCTATGGCATCTGCATCTATTTGACCCTCAAATATGGGAATTGAAAAATTTACTTGTACCTTAAAAGGAGTCACACCTCCAGGGTTGCTGCTAGATGCAGATGCACCGCCGGTGGGCAGTCGTTGAAGGATCTGGGAAAAGTTATCCATCATCACATTCCTTTGTTTTTCGAGGGCCTCCTCGAGCAATATTTTGATAGGATCTCCTACTCCCTCATATTTCTTTTCGTCCCCCATGGGCATCCATTGGGGTTTGAGAGCTTGATCTTGCAAAGGTTCCACCAGATCGAGCCCTAACTCCTTATACCCCGACCTCGTTGGGGACATGCAAAGAAGGATCGAGAAAAAGAAGACCACTCTAATACCACTGATCCTGATTTATTTAGGAATGAAAAAGAATAAACATGTAACCATAAATACAAAGATGCAGTAGAAATAACACTTCATTTCATTAATATCAAAGAAATAAAATTTTGTTACAGACAGAATGGAAATAAACTAGCTAAGGCGCTGGTAGCTATCTCTGAGAAGAGATGTGGTAGCTACAGGCCTTTGAACTGAGTTAAAATGAGGCTCAAGGGCCTATTTATTATTTAGAAACAATGGAAAACCCTAAACATCCAAAACCCTAACCCTAGGAGATGAAGCCCCAAAACTATGGGCCCCGTTTGGGTAAATTGGTGTTTCAACTTCCTAGGGACGTAACTTTGGCATACGATCTCCGTTTGACCCGAACCATACCTCATTAGAAATATCTATCCGAGGGCTAAAATTTTGAGTGAGAAACATCAATCCATAAACCCATGTTGCTCCTGGTTTTCCCAAAAAACGTCGTTTAGGGCCTCAAAACGGCTCTGAAAGTTCAGGACCCGAAAAACTGCTAAAAATAGTAAGTTGTGCCGAAACTGAAACACTGAAAGAAAAATTGGTGGGGCCCCAAGTGGAATAGGCGGGTGACCACCAATATCCACCTGGATCATCCTGAGGGAGAACATCTTCTACAAATCTGGTTTTCCAAGGGAATTGGTCTTTGATCAAGGAACACAATTTACATCATGTTTGATTGAATATCTTATGAAGCACCACCACATCAAGCATAGGACATCTACTTCCTATCACCCTCAAGAAAATGGGTAGGTGTAAGTCATAAATAGAGCATTGGATAGTGTTGAGTCAAATTATAGGCTTATTATTTTTCAATCATAAATTATCAACCTAGGGAAGGTACCCTTATGTGATGTTGTCCAAAATATTTGCAAGCTTAATAATTCAAGTGATTACTAATCAAACCGGTCAATCATTCATAAAAATAATGCCTCTTTTCTGAATCAAAATTTTGCAGCAAAGGCTATGGAATGGATTTGAACATCCCTCTACAACTCTTATTCTTTCTAATGTGATAAAAAAAGATAGGAGATCAAAATTACAGCAAGAAAGAAATCAACTTAATGTAGAAATTATATGCACTAAGCATGCATATGTCCTAGATTCACCTGATCTCACAATATTTAACTTCTTGCAAGATACTGAATCATTCCACTATTAATATTTTGCAGGAAATTAATTGCACACACATGTAAAGCATAAATAAAAATAATCGAACATAACACAGTTGTTGTTTTAACCGGGAAAGCCTGAAGCTAAAAACCCCAACTATATATTATGTATCATGGCATCATATGGAAATCCACATACAAATCTTATCAAACTCTTAGTAAAATACAATCTCATACACTAACCAGGAACAATCTTGCAAATCCATGCACCGATCTCTGCCCCTTGCTAGCCTGCCTCCACTGTGCAATCCCTGCTGAAGAATAGCTCTGAATGAATTCAAATTACTCTTGCCTTGACTACAAAATCCTCATTGGAAACTCCAATGTGTGTGTGATGCAATCAATGCATCACTATAGTCACAACATATAGTACATCTTGCCCTTTCACCTACCTCTCCACTGGGTCTCCACTGAAACTACCATGCACTGTAGTTAACTGTTGTATTGTTCAGTTGATTAATGAGTTATTATTTGTGAATTAATTAACTAATTAATTCACTCCACTCTCACTAGTGTATCATTCAGTTAGACTAGATACAATTAGCTCAATTGAGTCTAACTGAGTTAAACTGAATAACAGTCCATAACTACTCTTCCAATAGTGTCATAACTCTACCACTTGAGTTTTGACTGAGTCCTCCATGCATTAGCTCCAGTAAACCCTTGGGGATTGCGTAGTTCCCTCAGTCCACTGATGTGCCACATCTGTGCACTGAAACAAAGTGCTCCAAGAGAATAAGTTGTTGTTTAGATCTGATTATTATTAAGAGCTAATAATAATCGACATGCATCTATTTTTAGATTAGCGATCTATAAATAGACTTTGCCCAATATTCTAAAAATAGAATTTCATCTGTTTTTCCAACTTGATCAACCATCCTCAAATAGCATCCTGCAACTTCTGAAATATGATCACCATGTCTAAAATAAGACTTGCGCCAAAAATAGGATGCGGGCCCACTTAGTGAAGGCGATTCTTTTCACTAAGCTCATCATCTTATTGAATCTCAATGCTCCCTCTCAACAAGATAGGGATTATCCTTCACCCCGATCCTGCCTCTATGATATTTGAATTTTCTCCTGGTGAGCACATTCATCAGAATATCTACGTCCTGATCCTCCGTAGGAATGTATTGAAGCAACATGATCTTCTGCTGCACACAATCTCTGATATGATGATACCGGATATCAATATGTTTATATCTATCATGAAACACAAGATTAAGCGAGATTTTAATGCAACTCTGATTATCACAATGTATCACTGTGGGATCTAAATGTGAACCGAACAAACCAACCAGGATCTTCCTCATCCAGATAGCCTCACATGTAGCTTAACTTTCTACCATGTACTCCGCTTCCACTGAAATGAGTGCCACGGATCTTTGTTTCCTGTTGTACCAAGAAACTACCGTAGATCCGATACTAAAAATCCCTCCTGATGTGCTCTTTCTGTCTATTAGGCTTCCTGCCAAATCTGCATCCGTGAAGCCATGCAACTTCACCTCATCCATCTATCTGTACCATAAACCATACTAAGATGTGCCCCTAATATATCTCAGGACATGCTTGCATGCCTTCCAAAAGAGCTTGGTAGGCTTAACCATCACTTGTGAAAGCTAGTTCACCGCATAGCATATGTCCGGTCTTGTATTGACTAAATACATGAGCGAACCCACCAACTGTCGATAAACAATGGCATCCACTACCTCTACCGATATAGCATCCTCTTTCTTCTAATTTCCTGGAAGAGGAGTGTCGATAGGCTTGCAGCCTTGCATGTGAAACTTCTCCAGTATCTCCTGGGCATACTTGCCTTGAGACACAAACAGTTCACCTTCCTACTACCATATTTCCAATCCAAGAAAATATTGGAGGAGGCCCAAATCCTTCATCTCAAAATCCTTTGCAAGATTTTCCTTGCATGAATGTATTAACTGCTCATCACCTGTTAGTATTAAATCATCAACATAAAGTACAATGATTAGAAGCTTACCCTCCACCACAATATGGTACAGGTTTGCATCCGCCTCACTCTTGGTTGAGCCAAGTTTAGAGAAATAGCTGTCGATTCAAGTGTACCAAGCACGGGGTGCTTGTTTCAGCCCATACAATGCTCTTTTGAGCCTGTACACATGCGACTCGCTGTTGAAGATCTCAAATCCTTCAGGCTGCTCAATTTACACCTCTTCCTCAATGATCCCATTAAGGAACATAGTCTTCACATCCATCTGATGAATATGCCAACCCATCTGCACTGAGAGAGAAAGGATGGTCCGTATGGAAGAATACCGTGTGACAGGTGCAAAGGTTTCTTCATAGTCAATCCCCTCGATCTGTGAGAAGCCCTAGGCAACAAATATTTCCTTATAATTCTTGACGCTCCCATCAATATCTTGCTTTACCTTGTAGATCCATCTTGATCCTACAACTGATTTTCCCACCGGCCTTGGAACAATATCCCAAGCATTGTTTCTGACAATGGAGTCATACTCCTCCACCATGGCATCTACCCATGTGGGCTCCTGCACTGCTTCTTTGAAAGAAGATGGCTCTGTCACGATACAGTTGCTCATAAGAGCCATGTATCTAGTAAATCGGTCAGGTGACTGTCTTTGTCTGCGCTGTGATGTAGGGACTCCTACATTCTGTGCCGCATCAAGATTCGGTCTCTCAGCTTCTATGGTATGCTTTCTACCTTGTATGATGTTTGGTTCTACATGAGTGGAATCCTCCACTCCATGAATCTCCTCCTGTGGCTGATCCACATCTAGAGGCTCATCTTTGGGAACAAGAAGTTCATCCTCCGCATGCAAGTGTAGCTGCCTCTCAAGCGACAAATTCATGGCTTTCACCTCATTGAATTTTATATCCCGTCGCAAAACAGTCATCCGACTATCTAGAAAATACACACAATAATTATGGGGTGTTTATGTGTACTCCAAAAATATCCCAACTTCTGCAGTCGGCTCTAGCTTCTTCCTGGCATCCTTTGTCACATGAATGTAAACAGGTGAGCCAAAAATCTTCAAATGAGAAATATCAGGCTTCTTACCAGTAAAAGCTTCTTCAGGTGTACTCATGCCAAGTACTCTATGAGGATAATGGTTTTTCACATAAAATGTAGTGTTTCATGCTTCACAAGTGCACTTAGGTCTCTGCTCATGAAAGCATCACTGTGAAGAACCTGAATCATTCATTCTTCCTTCACTAATCCTATCTCCGCTCGTCAAGTGTTATGAGGTGCTATGAGTTCTCTTCAATTCTTCTTGCTACAGAAGTCTTTGAATCTACCTGTTGAATACCATTATCTCTCCGTAGAGATTTCCTACTTTCTTCCCCACTTTCTCCACCAATGCCGTGAACTATTTAACTTTAGAACATTTACTCTTTCTTCAGAGTTGAAGAAGATCCAACATCTACGAGAATAGTCATCGAAAAATATAACATAATACCTGTGTTTTATTGTTGAAGCAACCGAGAAAGGTCCACACACGTCTATGTGAATTCTCTCCAGGATCACTGAAGCACGGTTCTCCTTCTCATGAAAGGTGGTCTTCAAAAAATTACCCATAGTACATCTCTTGCACTGATATGACTCTGCAATATTACCATTGGGAAGTCCAGTAGAAATATGCTGCAAAATATTCAAAGCGCCATGGTGAGGATGGCCCAATCTCCTGTGCCATAATTCGCCCTCATCCCGACTCACCACTTCTTCTGCTTTGCCCAGCATTGCAGTGCAGCCATCTACCTCCAGCTTGTAGATATTCTTAATTCAAACCCCTTTCTTCTTGGTTTGAACCATTTTTTTATGTCGAAGGAAGGCTTTTCCCTCACTGAAAACAACATCATAACCTCTGTCTTCCCACATTGCGACCGAGACCAAGTTATTCATCAGACCTGGAACATGCATAACATTATTCAACAAGAATGGATTACCAGACTCCCTCTAAAAGGTAATGGTCCCAATTCCAATCGCACTGTACCGACCATCATCGCCCATCTCTATATTCATCTGGAGGTCCTTCTCCTCCAAGTCACTAAACAACTCTTTGTCTCCTGTCATATGGAAAGACGCACCACTATCAAGATACCACATCGATCCCATACAGCTTGAAACCAAGCACGTGATCAAAGAGAAATCAAGTTAAAATTGTGAGGCTAAGGCCTCTCCAGTTGCAGATCCGGAAGCCTTCTTGTTCTTCTTCTTCTGTGGACAGTTAGTGGCGAAATGCCCATGTTCGTGACAGTGAAAACACTTCACTTTGGAAAAATCTTGCTTCTTGACTTTAGTTTCAGATTTTGAAGGATGTTTCTTCCCCTTCCCTTTCCTTGCTTTGGAAACCAAAGTGAAATTCTCTTCATCTTCATTCTTCGATGAACATCCATCCCTGGTACCCCGCCTTATCTCCTCCTGCACAAGATCTGACCAAAGTCACTCCCATCCCGGAAGTTTCTCCCATCCATTGACAGAGTCTTCGTAGCTATGCCAACTCTTTTGAAGCCCAAGGAGAGCTAAGCTCACCAAGTCTTCATCATCAACAGTAACCCCCACACTTCCTAGTTCATCCTTGCAGTGGACAAACTTCGTGAGGTATTTTGGAATACTATCGCCTTTCTCCATTTTTATTTTTATGAGCTTGTCTTTAAGCACCAACTTCCTCTGGTCGCTTCTGCTTTGGAATAAGTCTATCAAAGACTTCCAAATTAATAATGGAGTGGATTTCCCATGAAGGCTGGACACAATATGGTCCTTCACACCTTCCAAAAGAATTATTCTCGTCTTTGCTGTCTTCTTTTTCCATGTGTCAAGTAATGCAACATCGCTAGATCCCGGCTTAGGAACATCGCTATCGATGAACTCCTTCAGTCCATTATCCTCTAGCACTACCTCCATCCTATCCTTCCAGGCGATGTAATTTGAGCTCCAATCAAGGGCATACTCCAATCACAGCTCATTGAAAGCCATTTCAATGTATACTCAACTTCTGCACCAAGAATCTTCTGTAGCAAATTCGAATTGTCCACCAGCACAAACTCACTTTACAATTGCAATCTTCAATTAACAATGCTCTGATACCATGTAGAAATTATATGCACTATGCATGCATATGTCCTAGATTCACCTGATCTCACAATATTTAACTTCTTGCAAGATACTGAATCATTCTACTGTTAATATTTTGCGGAAAATTAATTGCACACACATGTAAATCATAAATAAAAATAATCGCACATAACACAGTTGTTTTTTTAACCAGGAAATCCTAAAGCTGAAAACCCAAAATATATATTATGTATCATGGAATCATATGAAAATCCTCATACAGAGCTTATCAAGCTCTCAGTACAGTACAATCGTCATACACTAATAAGGAACAATCTCGCAAATCCATGCACCGATATCTTCCCCTTGCTAGCCTGCCTCCACTGCTCAATCCTTGTTGAAGAGTAGCTATAATTGAATTCGAATTACTCTTGCCTTGACTGCACAATCCTCGTTGGCAACGGTAATGTGTGTGTGATGCAATCAATGCATCACTATAGTCACAACAGATAGTCCATCTTGCCCTTTCACCTACCTCTCCACTGGGTCTCCACTGAAACTTCCATGCACTGTAGTTAACTGTTGTATTGTTCAGTTGATTAATGAGTTATTATTTTTGAATTAATTAACTAATTAATTCACTCCACTCTCATTAGTGTATCATTCAGTTAGACTAGATACAGCTAGCTCAACTGAGTCTAACTGAGTTAAACTGAATAGAACTCCATAACTACCCTTCCAACTGTGTCATAACTCTGCCACTTGAGTTCTGACTGAGTCCTCCATGCATTAGCTCCAGTAAACCCTTGGGAATTGTGTAACTCCCTCAGTCCAATAATGTGCTACATCTGTGCACTGAAAAAAAGTGCTCCAAGAGAATAAGTTGTTGTTTAGAGTCTGATTATTATTAAGAGCTAATAATAATCGACATGGATCTATTTTTAGATCAATGATCTATAAATATACTTCGTCCAATATTCTAAAAATAGAATTTCATCTATTTTTCCAACTTTATCAACCATCCACAAATAGCATCCTGCAACTTCTGAAATATGATCACCATGTCTAAAAATAGACATAGTCTAAAAATAGACTTGCGCCAAAAATAGCCTGCGGGCGCACTTAGTGAAGGTGACTCTTTTCACTAAGCTCATCATCTTGTTGAATCTCAACACTTAACAATGTAAATTGAACTTGATCAAATGAAATCCACACATTTAACACAAAAACTGAATTATTTAATCAATTGGTAATTGTTGTTGAAACTTCAAAAATAGTACATTAGTTGTATGAAATAATTATTACTACATAACATAAATTAAAATGCACACACACACAACTAAGGGAGTTGTAAGCAAAGAGGGCCCTCCCTCACTCACAACCCCTGCAAAATTAAAGAGGGTTTCTCAGTAGAGTGGATAGAACATCAAATATTATATTAATATATAAATATTGCAGCCAAGTACAATATAATATGTGTTATCAGCAAAACCCAACCCAACCAACTCTTTACGTCATAAAACACAGTAAAATTTATACAAGTTCGAAAGCCCATATTTGGCTTGAATGAGGAAAATGCTAATCAGATCTAGGAGCTATCTATATAGGTACAATATCATCAAAATTAGCTAAGCTAGGTCTATTCCATGACTGAAAGCATGGATTAGATAATTTTTTGTTACAAGTCTGAAGCTGCTCCTCATGCGGTCAACGAGAAGAGGTCTATAGATATGGGTGGTTTTGAAGGTAGATTTGGCACGAAAAATAGGACAACACCCATGTATGAAGAATTCCCTACAAAACCCATGTTCTCATTTTTATTTGTATATTACTGGAACATAGCTAACCACTAACTCTATTGCATGAAATCGGAGGGGCTGTAGGTAATCCGCATTTATAGGATTTCTGGAGCATCTGTAGGAAATGCAGAAAAGCAAGTCGTCTTCGGGAATTTCGGAGCTATTTCAGATCAAAGAAAATTTGCATAAGATTCTTAGATCAGTTGGCATGACAATTTCAAAAAGGAAACATCTAGTTAAGGAATACTTAATATTAAAGGTAAAAATAATACTTTTTATGTTAATTTTCATACCTCAAGCCTACGGTACCCTTTTTTCCAAAACCCTAGCTGATATAACTGAAATTAGCATATTAGGGGTTAAGGAGAGTTCCAAATGGGAGAGATAAGGTCTAGGAAATGTGTCAAAATTAGGCAAAATGGGGACTCAACATTTCCCCCACGCCTGTCTTCTTGAATGTCCCCTATGCAAGAAAAAATATTGCACCCTCCAAAACAGGAAATTAGTCCTTTCCCTGGGTTGCAACTACTGCCACCAAATGATCAAGCTGGGCCCTACTGTACTCTGCCTTAACCTAACCCCTGTAAATCTCATTTTTCTTCTTCAAATGGTCAATCCTGGTGCCATTCTCTTTTAGAGTCTCGTTCTCCTTCCTCAAATATCATTCTAAAACCGTGAGCTCAGTGATAATCTCCTATAACTCTTGTAGAGACCAATTTTTATTGAGAGTTACTTCCCCTTCATGACTTACTTGGGAAGATTGGGACACACTAAGGTCCTCCCGTTCCTTTGTTTTTTCATTCCCACTTTCCTACAGTGGGGTGTCCTGGAAGGACATTATTTCTCCATTAATGAATTAAGTTGCCTCCACCTTCTCCTTTGCATTAGGAAAGCCATGGATTCTTCCTTTATTTTTATCAAATTTGTTGGGAAGTACACCCTCTTCTACAGTGTCCTTCATAGCCAACTTGGAAGCCTGGCTTCTTGTGAATCTCTTAAAGGGTTGGAGGTTCCCTTCAACTTAGGATTTTTACCTGTAGTCTCCCTAGTCACCACCACTTCTTCATATTTTTCTTCCTCCATTGTTTTTGGACCACGATTTCATGGCTTCTTCCTTGGATTTTATGTTGGCTCTTCTTCCTTGGGATTTGAAGGGTCAGAGTCTTCATGCTCCATGAAATAATTCTCGGCCAGAAAATCCTCCCACATCTTTTTCTTCTTCTGCAAAACCTCCATTAAGATGATCTTTACAAGCCCATGCTAATAGAGGTTTTCATCCAAGTGGGTTTCCCTTTCCTTAGCATATGTAGAAATTTTCATCAAGGACTTCTTCAAGTAATACGAAAAATTAAAAGGCTTGTCTAGAAAATGTCTGAGAAGTTGAATGTGAAATAAAAATGCAAGCCCAAAGTGACCTTCGCATGTTATATAATTCTACAACAAAAATAACAGGTGTTGATACTTACTTCTTGGGAATTCTTGTGGAACCCTCTTGCTACAGTCAGGGTTTGAATTCTCCTTCCGGAGAAAGGACGCGCAAATTCCTTTGTTAAAGTGTTGATTCTTAAACCAGCGTTCTCTGTATTGTGATATTTCACATGTCTGAGCCACCAGATCCCCTATTAATCAGAACTAAATGTTCCCAACTTGTCCCTTTCCACCGCTAAGATTCAGGGTGAATGAATTTGTAACTTCTGAATTATGGCCACTGAATTTTTGAAACAAGGGTAACCACCCAACCTCTTCCAGTCTCACTTTGTTGCGAGGGTTAGCTTCTAACAAAGAAGGTCATTGTCTCTCAAACTGAATAGGGGAACACAATTTTGACATAGTGAAGGATGGGAGAGATAGAATGAATGCGGCTCACAGATATGTAGTGCCAAGACTTGAAATGGATCACTCGACAAGGGAGGGTTAAATTGGAAATATCAGAGAGCACGAAGATTTCTAAAAGTAGGTCATGATCATGATTATCATCATGATCCAACCTGCGGAATGGATATCAGGAGTACAACCACTGGCATGTCAGAGTCATGATGATCAGGCATGGAGCTCAATTGATGATGCATCAGTTTAAGACCATGTTTTTCCACAAGGGTTACCATAGCTTAAACCATACAATTTTTTTAAAAATTAAGCATCATTACCTCTTACCTCAAGTGTCCTATCACTGATTGTACCTTACCGACTTACCTCCCAACGGTCCAGCCCCCTGATGACATTTTTTTGCTTCTTGGAATGATAACCCACTCAAAAAATTGCATCAGATATATAATCACACAATTCATGACCTCAACCAATAATAAAACTGTTAGTACTTTATCAAATAATTTAAAATAATGTCCTGTCTATGATTTTTGTTCTTCAGGAAACCAAGGTGCTGCTGTAGAAAATGAAGTCGTGACCATTGAACATTATGCAAGAAATTATTTTGTAGGGAAAACCATTTCTCCCCCATTTTTGTACAATTCATTACACATGAATGAAGTTTTTGATGTAGAATGTGCAATGATATCATTGGATACCATCCATTGAGGTCAATTGTTAAACAATACGAGGCCCATCACTATTAATGAGAGTGAGTACCAAGCTACCCTGATGCATCCTATCAGGTGTGAATTTATGAGTTATTTTCAAACCCCCTGTAGGATCCAATAGTCAAGGAGCCATAATGATTCCCCATTGTTGTTGGCGAGATAGCCTGTCATTCGGGCATACAAGCTTGAAGGCATCATAAGGCTTTAATCTTGCACCTAGATAATTTTTTGATGTCGATGGCGTTAGCTCCCTGTAATTAGCAAGATTGGAAAATTCCAATTGCAGGGAGAAACACTATTTCAACCACTTTGGGATTCTAGGATCTAGCCCTCCTAAATCCGGAGAGGGATCTCTCCAATAAGTGCAAAGATGGATTTATATTTAAAGGTTTTGGGTAATTATATTAGGCTAGTTATGAAGTCCAAGGGTTTTTGTTTATTTTGGATGGTTGAGCATGATTATTATTTGAGTGGAAAGTTCTAAATGGAAAGAGTTCCAAAGGTGTGAATTTGCAAGCAAATAGAACAAGATTTGGCTAAAAATATGGATGTAATGCTGGTTTTAGTCCATTGGGCTATGGATTCATAATAGGATTTAATTGAAACCACCAAGTTCAAGAGTGGTCCATGGTGTTAGGGCCTAAATCTACCTCAGGCTGAGAAAGGTAGGATCTAGGATAACATCATACCAAGCTTAACCTGGTAGCTAGCCCTAACAGGTCAGGAGAGGGCTCTCTCCTTATCAATATCATAAAATATGGCTAATGAAAGCTTGAGATGACTGATGTGATGACTAATTTTAGGCTAGGTATGTGTAGAGAGGTGTTTGATTGAATTTGATGATGTTTTGTTGGCTCAAATGTGAAAGGCAGATTTGGGCCAAGGGAATGAGGTTTTGTTTTGCAGAGATCTCTATGGGGCAAGGTAGGAAAGTGATTTTTGTACTTAAAATTGAGTGCGATGGAGAGATTTTAGAAAGGTGAGGAGTTGGAGAGGGCATGAAAAACTCATGGATCCTCTTCAAACATCTGAAAACATAGATAACTAAGCAAACCCTAGGTAGAGCACTGCACTTTCAATGTATTCTACCTTTATCTTTGTTTGATTTAGTTAAGATGAAATAAAGAGAGATATGGCATACATAAAACACATGTAGAATTACAATTACAGAAGAAAACACAATACCAAATCAAGATGCCACATGAATCCCATAAAGTGCTGCAAACCACTGGTCTATTCCTTAGCCAAACTGCTGAAATGAGTATAGAATAAGCTCCAAGCTTTCCCAAAAGTCCAATCATGCTAATGACTGAAAAATTACAAGATATAGGCAACCAAAAACTCATCCTAGCCTCTAGGGGTTGAGCTCATGAGTTTAGGAGCTGTTCCAACAAATTCTAAACTGAGAACTAAAAATTAGGCAGTGGAATAGCTTGCCTCTAAAAACTAGGGAATTGATTCATTCAATTGTAAACTACCTTTTCATGGATGAATCTACCTCTATGAGTGAAAATTCAGCATAATTACATCAAAATCCATCAATTTACATTAAATTACATCATAAGTTTCACAATTAGAAGGAGAAAAGTCAAACTATCAAGAAACTAGGCGAAAAACAAAGTATTTTTGGTCAAACTGAGCAAACTTCCTCCAATGCGTCGCGCTGATTTCCCTATGCATAGCGCCTTTGTTCAGCTGCTTTTGGAGGCCTTCCTGGTGTCCAAATTTTCTCCAAGTGGGCTTGTTGGAAATTTATGCCTATCTACTTTCCAGCACAAGTGGAATTTTTGAATTTGGCCTCCATTTTCCCCTCCAAAACTGTGTTCTCCCAAGACTGCTTTCCGTGTGTCAAAAAAGGGGCAGAAAGGTAATTTTGGGGGTATTTTTGACCTTTTTGAAAGCCAAAAACCTGTCAAAATTTCTTGGCCATTTGTGAGTATGCATATTTTTTCATGAAAAATCCAAATATGCTGAGTTTTCCTCAAAATGATGCCTCCATCAAAAGCGAGCACTAGGTGGCGCGACACATTGGGCAGAAAACTCTATTTTTTAAGGCAAAATTTCCAAAATTACAAAAAGTGGCCCAAATTTTCTGAAATTTGAGCTGAGTGTCCTCCATTAAGTGCTATGCTGGGCCAAGGAAGCCTCGGCCAAGATCTGAAGTTTATCTTGCACTTTTTTCCTCCTTGATGCCTTCTTCAACTTAGCCTTCAAGTTCCTGATTCTTGCTTTGCACACCTTGTTTCTCACCAAGTAGTGGTATGCCATGTTCCTCAACATATTTTTCTCATTGTTGGCCTTCTCTAGCATCCTTTCTAAGTGAATTTTTTTCCTTTCAAGCCAATATTCACGATCAACCTGGATTTCTTGTTCAAGTGTTGTCAACTTGGTTTTCCTCTTCTTGGCAGCTTGCCTTTTTTCTTTCATGTTTTGGAGCTCCATGATGATTTGTTGATATTCTAGTTGTTTATTCCTCTACTCCAAATAGTTAATTATCCACTTGGTTCTTTCCAGATTGAGAGACAAATGATGAATGCCATCTTGCTGCTCCCGAATGACTTCTTTGAGCTTTGAGCTTTGTGAGCCCAAATCTATGTCATCATCCTGAATGAGGATGAAATCTACCTCTTGACCTCTTGACGGTCCCTCATCATGCAAAGGCTTCTTACCCTTGTCCTATACCTGCTCTACTGATGGTGAAAATGAGACCCCTTCCACCCCGGGTGGAGATAGTACTCGTTTTGCTGCTGCTGCAACTCGGCAAGTGAAGTGGGCTCCTCCTGGTTATGTTTTCCACTTTTGCGAGGCCTCCTTGGTGTATGAATTTCTCTAGAAGAATCACTTACTATCTCTTCATCTCTATCATAGAAAGGATCACACTCCATGTTTGCCAATGTTTGATTTTTCTTGATGAGTATGAAGAGTTTTATGGTGTCTTTAGGTTTTTGCTGTCAAGGATGAGAATGTATGAAGGACTGTGGAGGAAATGTGTATGAGGGGTTTTGGGAATATTGTTGTCAAGTTTCTGGGGAATAGAAAGGTTTTAGGGACAGTAATTAGACTTTTGGGACAACAATTAGGGTTTGGGAAACTTTACTAGGGTTTGGGATAGTAGGACTAGGGATTTAGGATTAGTGATGTTAGGGATATGGGATTTTGGGAATGAGTTGATGAAATGTAATGAGAGGGAAAAAATGAAGGAATAAAGGAGTGAGGGAGTGAAAGATAGATAGGAGTGGAATTGGAAATGAAACATGAAATTTTCAAACCCTATGCAACTGCTTTTGGCAAGAAATGTAAAGAGGTAGGGTTTTGATTTTTTCTCATTAAATCACCATAAGCACCAAGAGAAATTCATTCATTGGTCATGGAGGGATGTTAACTTACTTGGGAAATGAATAATTTAGAAATTTGAGAGCTTCGGTGGAATATTTGAATGGATTTCAGGATTTTTATCCCAATGCACCGTGCCATCTCAATGCGTCGTGCCAGTTCATTTTTTACATTGCAGAGGGCTGCCCAATGCGCCGCGCCATCGCAATGCGTAGCACATTTTTGCAAGAGACTTTTGGAGGACTTCCCGGTGTCCAAATTGGGCACGGGATAGCTCGTTGGAAATATTATTGAGTCTAATTTCCAACCCAACTTTAATTTTGTAATTTGGAGTTCATTTTCATTTTCAAAAATCAAATCTCCCAAGACTGTTCAAAATGTGCAAAATGAGGCTACCTCAAGGTAGAGTGCTGTTGCAGTCAACTTTTAAAGATCTTCATCAACTCCAAATTGAGTTCATGATATCTCATTAGAATAATATTTTTGTCTAGTTATCATTTGACTCATCAACCAAGTCATTTGGCCAACCAAGCTAGGAGAAAGCTTGATTTTCCCAAGGTCACTTTAGAGGTGCATCAATTCTCCTAAGGCAACTATATTTTTGAAATTTATCTAAAACCATGACACCTGTGTATAAAGTGAAGGAGGTTTTTCTTACTTGGCCTATTTTGGACAAAAAAATCTCTCATTTTTCCCAAATTCATCTTTTCTTGCTCAGAAACATCATTTAAGTAAAACCTATCATTTAAGTTGTAGCAAGAAACTAGGGTTTGTGTGAAAATGAGGAATTTGAGGGATATCAGTGATGGGAAGTGTTTAATAAGGTACATTAAGGATAGGGGAAGGTGTATGAACATCAGGATACAAGTTTTGCTGATGATTTGACCATCCAAGAGAAATTACCTTCAAAACCCTAGGAGAGGGAAATGAACCTTATCTAGGCACAACTGAAGCATGAACAAGGTGTAAAATGACCCTTTGGAATCTAGCATGATGATGAAAACCCTCTGAATAATGGTACACTCAGCTGAATGGTGACATGTACCGACATTTGGACAACTTTGATAGGATTAAAATAAAACCCTAGACCTAATACCTAGTGACCAATTTTTTCTTGAAGACTCACTGAAATGAAAAAATTTGACCTTGAAACCTTAAAATCACTTTGTAAGAGCATGTTTGATCATTGGAGGAAGGTTGCAAATACTGACACTAACATTGGCTCCAATGGGGATGGTAGCTCCTTGGAGGTGCCAAGAACGACATATCTTTGGGAGAGTAGACAAGTGCCTTCATCCATTGGGAAATGGAGTCAAAAACTCAAGCTGAAATGCATGACTGAAAAATGACGACTTGACGACACAAAGTAGAGCTTATTCATCAAAACCTACTCTAATAGTTTCATTCATCACCTGATCAAGTGAAATGAAACAACCAATGAAACCAAGAAAGTATTCTAGCCGCGGTTTGAATTCTCCGCAAGTTCTTGCTTATGAACAACAAGAGAGAACTACTAAAAGGAAACTCCCATGAAAACTTGTGAACAGATCCATTGAATACTACGGATTCTCTATTTGCCTCTAAAAACCCTATATAAGGATCTTGAAGTTCATGCACACTGGGACTTAGCTCATCCAATGGATTACTTTTCTTCTTCTCATACCATGAATGCAAACTTTGTTTTGAGCTTTGTGACGAGACTCCTGCTAAAAATGACAAAGAAACGAGCTGCCGGATCAAGTTTATATCAACACACGTTTCAAGCTCACATGTAGTCAATGGAGAAGGACTTTGACTACAGACATCATCCAACACATCAGCCGTTGGATCATGAAAAACTTGAAAAGACTGCTGCAACCCATTTTCTATTGTTTTTGTTGAGATTACATGATTTTCTAAAAGATGCTCATTTGAAGATTTACTATGCCAATTTCCCTTCAAAAACTAAAATGATTCAAAACAGAAAGGTATGGAATCATCTTACATCATTTGATCATATGTGCCAGCTTCCAAGTCCTCATCTGCAACTTGAAAATCAATGGCATTCAGGGGCTGCAAATCTGGATATGAGAATTCTTGAACAAGGTTTTCATTGCCCTCAAGATGGTCCAGATCAAGACTTGTAGAAAATTTATTTCTGATTGCATGGAAGTTGTCTCTGATGAACTGAAACGAATCAAAACAAAAAGGAAAAGATCCTTCACTTACTTAAAAATTTGTTGCACTTTCCTCGTCATTTCCGTAGCTGATATGCATCGGTTGATCAATGTATTCGAGCTGTTGAAAGTGAACTTCCTCCTTCCACAAACTAGCTGCTGATTTGTCTACAAGATTAGCTTCTGTTTGGAGGAAATAATCGTCATCATACTAGTCAAACTGAGGCAAATAATCAGTATAAAACACATCATCAAGCATACATGTCATATCAACAGATCTCTCTTCTCCAAGATGATCTACAAAACAATCATTATCAGATCTATGACGACTAGGATAAGAAAGAAAATGTTTTGGATCAGCAACTTGTTCTTCTTCAATCAGAGAGCCATGGGCTTGAACATTATACTCATTCCTTGTGATGGTCCTTTGCATCATCTCTTCCACTACACTTACCAAAATGTCAAGCTTTACCTCTAGAGATGTCGATTCCTCTAGATCTATGTTTTTCATCTCTTCTTCCTTCAACTTTTCCCTTCGGATCAGAAAATGAGCCTCTACATCTACTTCATTGTTCTGCATCTCTTCAAGTGTATTAATATTCATTTCTCTTAGCTGAAACTCCATTTCTGGATCAAAGGCACCCGGGTAGTGCAAGAGAGCAGATCTAGGAGGAGGCCTTATATTAATTGACATCGAAAAATATACTTTGTTAAATATGGCAGAAAAATGTTGTACTATCTCCCCTGGTAGTCTTTTCAGCTAGTTATACTCTTCTATAATCAATAAAGGGTTTTGTCTTATCGCCCACCTATCGAGGAAAACTTTGTTGAACTGCTGGAAATCTACGATGATTGCATCAGGCAGGGTTTTGAACCAAATCTTGACTCTACCTTGCAAATAAAAAGCAAAAAGCCTAATACTGACATCTTCTTTATCAATCTCAAAAAGGTCAAGGAAAAACTCAAAATTCAGTATGTGTCTCTCAGCAGTGATATTGTCGCATTCACCATCAAATCTTGGTAGATATAGATCATGATTTTTAGGGAAAGCATGGGATATAGGAGGTAAAATCAGAGGCTTGTAACGATCTGGAATTTTATAAGGTATAGGGGTATGTACAGAAGATATAGAATCAGTCGTGGTCTCTTGAGGCTCATCATTTTGAAAACAATCATCACAAGATTCAGAAAAAGGGTCTTGATCAAGCTCAAAGGCATGCAAATCTTTGGTATTTACAATCTTCAAAGGGAAAGAGTCAACTGCGGTCTGAGGGTATTTTCTCAAATAAAATATACTTTGCAAAGCCTTCTTGACATTCTCAGGAAAATAGAAGAAATAATTTATGATAAAGAACAAAATGTCTTGGATGAAATTCCAACTTGAATACCTGATGTTTCCATATTGTCCTTTCATGTTTCTGTTGGTCAGGTTCATCCTCCAGTGGAGTCCTTGGATTTGATCTCGAAACTGATTTAGAGTCACCAGGTGAATGATTTGAGCCTTCCGATGTCTTATCATTGTCCACCATCAACAATTAGATCTAAACTTGATTACATTTTACTGAGGAAACCAGATGTTCAGTTCATAAACTAAACCCGAGATTGACTGAAGCAGCGTTCATCTACTATGCACTTGCAGAGCAAGAGCAGTTCGAAGGCTACTTGGCTAACTCCAGGCTCCTTTTGTAGTTTATAAAGCAAACAACAAACTTTTCTTCCCCAATATGGTCGCCACTATGTTAGGGCCTAAATCTACCTCAGGCTGAGAAAAGTAGGATCTAGGATAACATCATACCATGCTTCACCTGGTAGCTAAACCTACCAGGTCGGGAGAGGGCTCTCTCCTTGTCAATCTCAGAAAATATGGCCAGTGAAAGCTTGAGATGACTGATGTGATGACTGATTTTAGGCTAGGTATGTGTAGAGAGGTGTTTGATTGAATTTTATGATGTTTTGTTGGCTCAAATGTGAAAGGCAGATTTGGGCCAAGGGAATGAGGCTCAGTTTTGTAGAGATCTCTACGGGGAAAGGTAGGAAAGTGATTTTGGTACTTCAAATTGAGTGATATGGAAATATTTTAGACAGGTGAAGAGCTAGAGAGGGCATGAAAAACTCAGGGATCCTCTTCAAACAACTAAAAACATAGATAACTAAGAAAACCCTAGGTAGATCACTGCACTTTCAATGTATTCTATATCTATCTTTGTTTGATTTAGTTAAGATGAAATAAAGATATATATGGCATACATAAAACACATGTAGACTTAAATTACAGAAGAAAACACAATACCAAAGCAAGATGCCACATGAATCCCATAAAGTGCTACAAACCACTGGTCTATTCCTTAGCCAAACTGCTGAAATGAGTATAGAATAAGCTCCAAGCTTTCCCAAAAGTCCAACCATGCCAATGACTGAAAAATTACAAGATATAGGAAACCAAAAAATTATCCTAGACTCTAGGGGTCGAGCTCATGAGTTTAGGAGTTGTTCCAACAAATTCTAAACTGAGAACTAAAAGGTAGGAAGTGGAACAACTTGCCTCTAAAAACTAGGGAACTGATTCATTCAGTTGTAAACTACCTTTTCATGGATGAATATACCTATATGAGTGAAAATTCAGCATAATTACATCAAAATCCTTCAAGTAACATTAAATTAAATCATAATTTTGAAAATTAGAAGGAGAAAAGTCAAACTGTCAAGAAACTAGGCGAAAAACAGAGTCTTTTTGGTCAAACTGAGCAAACTTCCTCCAATGCGCCGCGCTGATTTCCCCATGCGTATTGCCTTTTGGAATATGATTTTGGAGGCCTTAACGGTGTCAAAATTTGTTCCAAGTGGGCTTTTTGTAAAGGTCTGTCTTTCTATGTTCCAGCACAAGTGGAATTTTTGAATGTGGCCTCCATTTGCCCCTCCAAAACTGAGTTCTCCCAAGACTGCTTCCTATGTGTCAAAAAAGGGGCAGAAAGGTCATTTTTGGGGTGTTTTTGACCTTTTTGGAAGCCCAAAACCTATCAAAATTTATTGGCCAGTTTTGAGCATGCATATTTTTTCATGAGAAATCCAAATATGCTGAGTTTTCCTCAAAATGATGCCTCCATCAAAAGCGAGCACTAGGTGGCGCGGCACATTGGGCAGAAAACTCTGTTTTTTAAGGAAAAATTTCCAAAATTACAAAAAGTGGCCCAATGTTGGGTGTGGAGCCTGATTATCTTGTTTACTTTGTATCACAGCATTGGACCCCTGTACCTTAAAAGGGGCGGCAACGCCGCCCGTAATTAATCGCTGCCGTGGGGGGTCCAGGGGGGGCGACAACGCTTTTCGGAGCCCCCCCCTGGCGGGGGTTTCGGGGGCAGCGCCCCCAAAGCTAAAAACAGATGTAAAATTGCCTTGTAAAAGTATAGTAATTTCTAGTCAATCTGGGCCGTTCACTAGGCAAATGATCTGACGGTAGAAGTTATGTTTAGATTAGGGTTTTTTTTTTCCTAGAAGAAAACCCCCTTGTATATATGAGGGTATTGTATTGCGGCTGTGTATTATATGTGTATTATCGGAGTGAGAAATAGAGAGGGAGACTGTGAGAGAGAACATAGGATATTACAGTGGATCTGCTGTAGGTTTTGTCTCTTCATTTTTTCTGGATAATAGAAAGGAAGGACTGGCTGTTCGGGGTGGACATAGCCCAAACTGGGTGAACCACGTATATCTGTGTCTCTCTGGTTTTATGTGTTTTTTTGTGTGCTTGTATTTTCCGCATATTTTATGTGTTGCATTGCTCTGTAATATTTAATTTTCTAACACCCATTTTTTTTGAAATTTGAGCTGAGTGTCCTCCATTAAGTGATATGCTGGGCCAAGGAAGCCTCGGCCAAGATCTGAAGTTTATCTTTCACTTTTTGCCTCCTTGATGCCTTCTTCAACTTAGCCTTCAAGTTCTTGATTCTTGCTTTGCACACCTTGTTTCTTTCCATGTAGTGGTATGCCATGTTCCTCAACATAGTTTCCTCATTGTTGGCCTTCTCCAACATCCTCTCCAAGTGCAAGTTTGTCCTTTCAAGCCAAGATTCACAATCAACTTGGATTTCTTGTTCAAGTGTTGTCAACTTGGTTTTCCTCTTCTTGGCAGCTTGCCATTTTGCTTTCATGTTTTGGAGCTCCATGATAATTTGTTGATCTTCTAGTTGTTTATTCCTCTACTCCAAATAGTTAATTATCCACTTGTCTCTTTTTATATTGAGAGACAAATGATGAATGTCATCTTGATGCTCCCGAATGACTTCTTTGAGTTTTGAGCCTTGTGATCCCAAATCTATGTCATCATCCTGAATGAGGATGAAATCTGCCTCTTGACCTCCTGAAGGTCCCTCATCATGCAAGGCCTTCTTACCCTTTTCCTATACCTTCTCTACTGATGGTGAAAATGAGACCCCTTCCACCCCGGGTGGAGATAGTACTCGTTTTGCTGCTGCTGCAACTCGGCAAGTGAAGTGGGCTCCTCCCGGTTATGTTTTCCACTTTTTCGAGGCCTCTTTGGTGCATGGATTTCTCTAGAAGAATCACTGACTTTCTCCTCATCTTTTTCATAGGAAGGATCAGACTCCACGTTTGCCAATGTTTGAGTTTTCTTGATGAGTATGAAGAGATTTATGGTGTCTTTAGGTTTTTTCTGTCAAGGATGAGAATGTATGAAGGACTGTGGAGGAAATGTGTATGAGGGGTTTTGAGAATATTGTTGTCAAGTTTCTGGGGAGTAGAAAGGTTTTAGGGATAGTAATTATACTTTTGGGACAACAATTAGGGTTTGGGAAACTTTACTAGGGTTTGGGATAGTAGGACTAGGGATTTAGGATTAGTGATGTTAGGGATATGGGATTTTGGGAATGAGTTGATGAAATGTAATAAGAGGGAAAAAATGAAGGAATAAAGGAGTGAGGGAGTGAGAGATAGCTAGGAGTGGAATTGGCATTGAAAAATTCAATTTGAAAACCCAATGTAACTGCTTTTGGCAAGAAATGTAAAGAGGTAGGGTTTTGATTTTTTCTCATTAAATCACCATAAGCACCAAGAGAAATTCATTCATTGGTCATGGAGGGATGTTAACTTACTTGGGAAATGAATAATTTAGAAATTTGAGAGCTTTGGTGGAAGATTTGAATGGATTTCAAGATTTTTAGTCCAATGTGCCACACCATCTCAATGCGTCGCACCAGTTCATTTTTTACACTGCAGAGGGCTGCCCAATGCGCCGCGCCATCTCAATGCATAACGCCTTTTTGAAAGACTCTTTTGGAGGCCTTCCCGGTGTCAAAATTGGGTATGGATAGCTCGTTGGAAATATTATTGAGTCTACTTTCCAACCCAACTTTAATTTTTCAATGTGGAGTTCATTTGCCTTGTCAAAAATAAAATCTCCCAAGACTGGTCAAAATGTGCAAAATGAGGCTACCTCAAGGCAGAGTGTTGTTGCAGTCAACTTTTGAAGGTCTTACTCAACTCCAAATTGAGCTCATGATATCTCATTGTAAATCTATTTGTGTCTAGCTATCATTTGACTCATCAAGCAAGTCATTTGGCCAACCACGCTAGGAGAAATATTGATTTTCCCAAGGTCACTTCAGAGGTGCCTCAATTCTCCTGAGGCAACTGTATTTTTGACATTTCTCTAAAACCATGACACCTGTCTAAAAAGTGAAGGAGTTTTTTCTTCCTTGAACTATTTTGGACAAAACAATCTCTCATTTCTCCCAAATTCATCTTGTCTTGCTCAGAAACATCATTGAAGTAAAACCTATCCCGATGTGTGGAACAAGGGATTTGTCGAAATGAAGTGAAATTAAGGGGATAAGGGGCTTTTAAATTCTTGAGAAAAATTTCGGAAGTAGGAAGGGATGTTAGGAAGCAAGGGAAAGTGGAATTTAAGAGATTAAGTGAGGGGAAGATGTCCAAAATGGAAAAACACAGGCCTAGCCTAGAAAATTGTCAAGTTGTAGCAAGAAACTAGGGTTTGCGCGAAAATGAGGAATTTGAGGGATATCAGTGATGGGAAGTGTTTAATAAGGTACATTAAGGATAGGGGAAGGTGTATGAACATCAGGATACAAGTTTTGCTGATGATTTGACCATCCAAGAGAAATTACCTTCAAAACCCTAGGAGAGGGAAATGAACCTTACCTAGGCACAACTGAAGCATGAACAAGGTGTAAAATGACCTTTTGGAATATGGCATGATGATGACAACCCTATGAATGATGGTACACTTAGCTGAATGGTGACATGGACCGACATTTGGACAACTTTGACAGGAGTAAAAGCAAACCCTAGACCTAATACCAAGTGACCAAATTTTTCTTGAAGACTCACTGAAATGACAAAATTTGACCTTGACACCTTAAAATCACTTTGTAAGAGAATGTTTGATCACTGGAGGGAGGCTGCAAAGACTGAAACTAACACATGGGGAAAGTCATCTATGTCTAAGGATCTATTTAAAGTTGATTTTATGGAATGAAATGATACAACAAGAAGGGGAATTAAACAAATGATGAACAAAGAGCATCCCAAGATCTGGTAAGTACTTTGAAACTAGCCAGATTTTGACATACACTTAAGAAACACATAAAATCAATCCAAGATCTGGTAAGTACTTCGAAACTAGCCAGATTTTGATACAATTTCAATAGAAAAACATTTAAAACACAAGGGAAACACAAGATCTAACAAAGAATGGTCTAAGATCTGGCAAGTACTTTGAAACTAGCCAGCTTTAAACACACTCTTAGGGAAACTTTAGATAGCCTTTGGAGAAGAGAATAGAGGACAGGGCTAACCATAGACTTCCCTAGTTCATCTCTACTTAAGATAAACTGAAAATAACTTTCAAGAATAACAATTAGCCTAGACAGTAGGATGAGGGAACTCCAACATTCCTAACTACTTAAACTGAATTAAATCATTCCTAAACAACACAATTTGGAAGAAAACATATAGATAAAGATTATCAGTTAGAGAAGGGTACTGATATACAGTAAATCCTAACTCTATGCTTGCTGTTCTTTATAAGAGAAGATGGACAAAGTGAAAACAGAAAAAAATAACGATTTACAATAAGAAAAACATCACCGTCGACATAGATCAGGATCCCATAAATCAAATTTTATTGATGCTTCAGTCAAGTTACAACTTCAAGTCCAGTGTTTCAGTTCAGCAATCATCTTCACTACTCAGCCTAACTATTCTATCACAAGCAGAGCTTCAAGAGCCTTTGAACACTATTTACAGGTAGAAAATTTGAGCGTAAGTATATCTCAAAGTTTTGCAACCAACATTTTTTCATCTTCTACAGGAGTATTTATAGAATAAATGAGGATGTCGGAGAGGATAAAAGATCTCCCAAGTCAATTAATAGAGATTTAATAGCTTCTCAGCCTTTGAGGGGCTTAATGGAGAAGTTTACAGATGTTCTGTCTGTATTAATTGTTTTACATTTAATAATTAAGCTCGGTGGGAGCTTTTGTTAACTTTTAGGCTCTATTTCAAGATGTAATAACTCTGCTGATATTTTTTGCATTAGCTTCCTTTGGCAGAATTAACTATTCGGTTGCGCTGAGGCAAATATCTTCTTTTTGATCAATAAATTCGGCCTCTATTTTAATGCTTTGAGGCAACAGGTGGCACTGGGGTAGCCGAGAGGAATCAATTGGCCTCTGTTGTGGCAGTGGAGGCATGTCTGTCTAATGATCTTTTGATTTCCCTTTAATTGTGTTTAATTTAATGGATTAGGCTTTTGATTTCAGTCTTAGCCGTAATCCATTAAACTGTGTAATAAATGTTCAATTCTTCAATCTCTGCTATGTTTGGATCTTCAACATTGATACTCTTTTGTTTTATCTAATTCTCTCTGTCTTGTTGATGTGTAGGTTTTTACAGGGCCCATACGGCATCAATGCCCATGAAGCATCGATGAAATGTGAAGTTGGAACCCGATGGAATGATCTTCCTTTTATGAATAAAGGCGTGGGGATTGTCATCCCGGCCTTTGGCTTTTCTTCAATATGATGAAAAAACCATTTAAACCTGCAAAATACACACAAATGTTATGAAATCCTGATTTATTTGGTAAAATTGCTTCAGAGGTTATGGGGAGGAGCGTGGTCATTGGATGGCAACATCCGACGGTGGATATTCTTTTGCGGGAGGTTAAAAAAGGAAAGCGAGGGAAGAATTAAGTTAGATCCATCGATCTGCAGAGCTCGACAGTTAAGATTAATCGGGAAGAAAATAATGCAAATGGTCACATTATGGAAATTTGGAAGAGAAACAAAGGAAATAGATGAAATTTCCTTCGGTGGAGGTAAAAATGCATAAGAATTGAAATTGGGGTTTCGGGATGATCGTGGGCCGTCGGATGAGACCAGGCCATGAGATCAACGATGGAGATTGCACGTTGAAAACCTTTGGTAGAGGCGGAGGGAAATATTGTAAGGCCAGATTAAATCTGGGCCGTTGATATACAGAGATCAACGATGGGAGTCGCGCGCGATGAATCAAAATAGAAATGGAGAAAGGTGGTTTGGTGGAGAAAACCACAGGTTTCACGCAGAGAATAGTCGGGGATGCGGTTTTGCCTTTTTGAACGTGATATGCGTTCCTGCCCAACACGTGTCCTTGAAAAACAACTTATATCGCGCAACCTTTGGGAAATTAACCTTCGCGCTTGAAGTCACGCGATATGGAACGTCAACCGTTAGATCTAGGGCCTCAGATCTTACAATGGGGAAGCGATCGCGATATCGGCAATATGCGCGGGCGGAAGTGGGGAGGGCAGTTTTAATCTGAGCCGTTGGATCTAAGATGGATGGCTGAGATCAAAATTTGAAGAAAGCAGGACCCACAGGAGGTAGGCCTATTGGGTTAATATGGGCCGTTGGATGGAACAGGATCAACGATTGATATGTGATCTGGGGTGTAAACGAAAAAATACAATGGAGGAGGAAGGGTTAATGAGGACCGTTTATCTACATAGATCAACAGCTGCGATCAGCCGAAACAACATTATAAAGTGGGGCGTATGTTTCTAACCAAAATTGGGAAACACATTTTGAACCATCTGATCTAGACACGTGGAAGACCCATATGCAATCGGAGGCATGCGATTAGAGGGGGGAAGAAACTTAATGGCGTCGATGTGATTGAGTGCTAGCCGTTGATCTGCAGATCAGATCGACGGTGGGAAATAAATCGGAGAGGTTTGAAGGTGGAGGAAAGGTTTGCGATCAGAGAAAATGAGGGCCATCGGATCTGGGAAAGCGGGGAGGAGATCAACCACTCATGATTGATCGAGAGATCATCAATCGGGGAGAGGAATAGAATGTGCCCGATAAAAATTGCGATGCAATGTTACGCTACCCATTTCATCGGCTCAGGATCAATGGTGGAGATTATCTCAAAAATGGAACTGGCGGAAACCCTTAATACTTTATAAAAACCCAAAGATTTAATAAAAACAAAGGTTTTATGTATCGGGGCGGGATATACATATATGAAATGGTTTGGCGCCCGACTGCGGGGCCTGTGGTTTATATGAAATGCGATAGGCCCAGGGATTATATGTATAAGGGCCAATCGCATCGGAACTTCGGATCTGGCCTGTGGGCTTTTCAATCTACCCATTTAATTCTCCGATGCGCTTCGGGAATTTGACTCTTGGTCCCAGGCTTACTTTATATGGAGTAAAGCAGAGAGCGGGGTTTATATAATGGGGCTCAATCGCATTAGAATTTTGATGCGGGACTTTTCAACCTACCCATTTACATTAAAAACATCGCTCTGGCGGGTTTTAGACCAAAACTTAGGAAAGTGGGTTTTATGAATTAACAAAGTGAAAAATGCATCGGAGATGGAATTATACAATTTTTTAGCACCCGATTGCGGGCACAAGGGTTATATGAGGCAATAATAAGATCGGGGGTTATAAAACAAGGGGCTAATCACATCGGAGGTCTCAACTTAACAAAAAGACTTGCGCGCTCTATTTTTTCTGATGCGATAAGCACCGAAAGGGATTTAGCGCCTGGTTCTAGTGCACGGGCACATGTGGGGAAGTGGTTAAGACTTAGCCCAAAGGGGCTTAAACCCTTAGTGAAAAAAAATATTTTTTATGAAATTTTCTGGGTTTTCTGATGGATTTGGGGGTTTCAACAGAGTTAAAAAAGGAGTTTTAAACTCTGTATTGGGGATTTTATAAAGGGGTAATGGGTAAAAATGGAAAATGGAGGAACTTCATGGGAACCAAAGGGGTAAAATGAAGGTTAGTTTTGAAGTGGAGGGAGGGGAAAAATTGATTTTGCAGCAGTATTTTCTCTTATGGAATCAGCAAAATTTCTGAGTTTTTAAATGGAAACAATAGTGAAGATTTGGACAAAGGGCATAATGTCTTCATGAGTCTTCAAGCGATAACATTTTTTACAATAAAACTTGTTCCTTGAAGGCTCCAAAAATGTTTTAGCCACCATTTGATATGACAAATTTTATTGGTGGCTAACAGTGGCTTCACTTGGGAATGGTGCCTTTTTGAAGGCATCAAGAACTTCAGACTTGCATTCTATGGGAGGCTGATCAGCGCCTTATCCATTGGGCTACCTTTCTTTACTTGGATGTTGTTCTTTTGCTCTATAAAATGTGTAGCAGCTATCAAAAATAATGGATCTTCTTTAGCAAGCTTTCTACCTACCCAATCCTACAGATCTAACATTTTTTCTTCTTTAGAGTGCACTTGGATTGGCAAACTCTTTTTACAATCTTTTGAAAGCATAAAACTAATCTAATTATACTCCTTATTTATCCATGAACTCAGATTAAATAGTTGAGTCCATATACTTCTCTACCTAATCTACCAATCTGTTAGGATTAAATAGTCTAACAAATTTTTATTCTCTAATTTCTAAAACAGAAATTTAAAAGCATACAAGTCAGGATTGAACAGTCTAAATTGATGCTGATCTATGGCATAAAAAAAAAGCTACACATAGATATTATTTTTCAGAAAATTAAATCAAAATGGAAGGCTTTAAAATTTGAAAGTTCATGCACGACCTTTTCTTTTCTCAGCTGTGTTTTTTTTTTGGGTTTATTCGAGCTGTTTTTCCTTGTTCTCTAGTTCAGATTTTGAGCTGATTAGAACTAGTTTTTTTCTGTCTTTGAATCAAAATTTTAAAAGAGAATTGATTCATTGTTCTTATGGAAACTGAGGTTCATATTTTGAGTTTGTTTGAACCTTTAATTTCTATCCTAATCTACCTAATTGATAAGCCAAGATTAAATTGTTTGGCAAATCAAATTCACTAACCTATCAACAGACAATTTAAAAAATTAATTAGTCATGATTAGGCTGTACAACTAATTAGAAGTGTGTTTTTAGGAGTGGAATTTAAGCTTGCACACTTTCAGAATTTATTTCTCTTTTTGGTATGGGGCTGTAGCTTTATTTCTTTTACAATCTGCCCTCTTTTCTTTCTTCTATTGTTTTTGTATTTCTGTATTTTTTATTTTTCTTCGGAGACAAAATAAAAAACTATCTAAATGCTCAGAACTAAGCTATATTGACATTCCTATCTAACCTAACCTAACTTGGAATATTTACATTATCAAATGATACAAAAATGACAATGCAGCCAGCTGAGTAATGTCAAGAAGAAGAAGAAACTATGGCTGCTTGTCAGAGGTATCCATAGTACATTTTGAAGATTAATCTTCAAAACCAATACTATCACAGAGGTTGATAGCTTCTCATGTATTTGGCTCTTGCAAAGGATCACTACTTGATAATTTGAGCCAGTTCAGATTTCCACACACTCGTCCAAAGGATCAACAAAGAAAGGATGAACATTCTCTTCTTTCTGGTCCTCCATGTCTTGTAGATTGTCTGCTTCCAAGACTTCAGCTTTGAGGACTGTGTTGTCAGTATGCGGCTTGGAAGTATCATCATCCTTAACCTGCAAAATAGCAAGTAGTGAAATATCTTATTTCTCTAAATCTATGCTTGCTTCTGTTATAAATTCAGGCTCTTTGGATGATAGATTGTCATTAGTGAAGGGAGAAGTCTCTTCTTGGAAAGATGGTATATCCTCAGCAGGATAGTCTTTTATCTGTTTTTCTCCCTCAAAGTTTTGCCAATATTTTTTATTGTTTGGGAGATCTGGAGTGAATTTTTCTTGAATTATATATTGTTTGCTCTCCCAATGTTTTAAACATGTACTAGCCACAAGGGCTAATCCACTAGCAAAACTGTTTTGATCTTTAGGAACAAGTATAAGTTGGAAATCTTTGAAATATTTCAGTAAATCTATGGTATCATCCTTATAAGCTTTAAGTCTAGGATGATTAACCATGCACTCTTCTTTCACTTGCCTAATTACCGTTTTTGCATTTCCATGAACTGTTATCTTCTGGGCTCCTAATTTTTTTAATAAATGTAGCCCTAAGAGGAGTGCCTCATACTATGCTATGTCAGTTGTGCATTGAAAGTTCAATTTATATGAATGGGTTTCAGAATAATTGTTTCATGTATTGTAAAGCCATATTCCTGAACATGCATTAGTTTTAGTATATAACCCATCGAAATTCATATTCCAAAGAGGACTAGTTTCAGTATTATCATTGGTTTCCTTACTATCTTCTTTGTCTTGAGTGCCATTGGATTGTTCTATGGAATAGGCACCATGTTCATGACTGTCTAGTTGAGATGATGGTTTGGAGGGTAGCTGCTTGCTTAGTATTTGATCAATTCGTTCTTCTGTCAAAGGAGAGATTTTTCTTTGAGTATAAACAGAAGAAGAGTTGCCCTATATTTTATGACCAACAAAAGAACTCTCTGCATCTTTACAACAGAGTTCTCTTCGTGAATGAGCAAGAGTATTTATTTTTTCAATAAGTTTCATAGACTGACTATTTATTAATGGTGTGATCTATCTCTTCTTCTGTTAACAAGGAAAATATTTCTATTTCCCTTTGAACAGAAGTACAACGATTCTCTATCTCTTGTAAAGGCTGATTTTGAGGTTGGATGTTCTCTTGAGTCTCTTCTAGGGGATCTTGACTTGTGCTTGCAAGAAAAATTTGGGGATTTTCTATCGTTTCCTCAAAGCACTGGTCACTATTAGTATTCGAAATTTGATTGTGAATATCTTTTATCGGCATAGTACAAGATATAAGAAGGAAATCAAAAATTTCTTGATAACCTTATTTATTTATTTCTTTATAAGTTTGCTCATCATTTTCTATAAGGTGTTGATCATAATTCATAGCTTCATCACTGTCTTGATCTTGAGGTGATTGGGCTTGTGTTTGATCAAGGCAAATCATAGCTCGCTCTAGATCATCCATTTTCATATTAGCCATCAACCTATCCATTCTTTTCCCAAGCATATGCATCATCTTTTCCATCATGATTAGAAATTTTCCTTGATTATTTTCTCTGTAATCATGTTCATCATACATGTCTTGTAGTGGTAGAGTTTGCGTTTTCTCAGGGAAAGGCATATGATTTTCTGGATCACCAATGTTTAAATTAGCCATAAACCTATCCACCCTTCTTCCAAGCATGTACATCAACTTTTCCATCATGATCATATGTTTTTCATCTGGGTCTATATCTAAATCCATGTTTGTAAATCAGAAAAAGTGGTCATTGTGTCTGTTCAATCAGTTCAAGGTCTTCTACCAGTGGAGTCATTTGGTCTTTTCGGAGTTTCAGAGTGTGGAGGCGCCAGGTGGAAATTTTTTAGCTCATAAGGAGGTAAAATGTTTTATGGTTCCACCACCATGTGTTTCTTGTAGAGCTGCAAGGTTTTCAGGAACCGAATTAGCTCTCAAGGGTGATCTGAGAATAGTTGAAAATTTAATCTTAGGGGACTTCCTAAGGATATTTTAAAGGTTATCAACTATCTTAGGTGGATTTGGGTCAGAGTGGGCTCTAGTATGAATATTTTTAGGAGCCACTATGCTGTGTTTTTCAGACCCAAATAAACAAGAAAATTTTGAATATATATGACAGTCTTTAAGAGGTCTACTAATCTGTTTTACAAATTTTAATCCTACAGTCCTCTAACTAAGTTTAAATGGTATTACAATGATAATGGTTCTTCCTAGTGGAGTCTTATGGTCTGTTAAGAATTGTGGAGTCGCTAAGTGGAATTTTTTAGCTCTTTTGGAGGGAAAAGGTTTTATGGTCCACCACCATGTTTATTGAATATCAATATGAAATATTTTTGGGTTTTCTGAGTTATTTTTCAGTCTTATTGGTTGTTAAGAGTGTCCTAAATCTGTTTCAAAACTTAGCTATGGTTATGAGACAAAGAAAGTCTACTCTTATGGCTAAACTAGATGATCCTTCAAGGTTAGATAAACTCTTATGAGAATCCTAGGGTTTGCCTAGTTTGTCACTGATTCAAACAAGTTTTATCATTATTACCATCATTTTGATAGTGCTTGAAGAGGCTGATTTTTACTCACAAGGTTTTATGAAGTGTTTAAGGGAACCTAAGATGAAAATTCGACTCAATTCCCCAGCGGAGTCGCAAGAGATGTTAGCTGCTGGTGGCTCAGCTAGAAAATATGCCAAATGTTTAGTGAGTAAAGGGGTTTCTGAGATATTTAAAGTATCCAACAAGAAAATAACTCCAATCCCCAGCGGAGTCGCCAGAGATGTTAGCTCCCTATAATTAGAAATATTTTCAAAGTCCAACTACAGGGAGAAACACTATTTCAACCACTTTGGGATTCTAGGATCTAGCCCTCCTAAATCCGGAGAGGGATCTCTCCAATAAGTGCAAAGATGGATTTATCTTTAAAGGTTTTGGGTAATTATATTAGGCTAGTTATGAAGTCCAATGGTTTTTGTTTGTTTTGGATGGTTGAGCATGATTATTATTTGAGTGGAAAGTTCTAAGTGGAAAGAGTTCCAAAGGTGTGAAGTTGCAAGAAAATAGAACAAGATTTGGCTAAAAAGATGGATGTAATGCTGGTTTTAGTCCATTGGGATATGGAGTCATAATAGGATTTAATTGAAACCACCAGGTTCAAGAGTGGTCCATGGGGCAAGTCATCTATGTCTAAGGATATATTTAAAGTTGATTTGATGGAAGGAAATGATACAACAAGAAGGGGAATTAAAAAAATGAAGCAAAAAGACCAGCCCAATATTTTGTAAGTAATTTGAAACTAGCCAGCTTTTGACATACACTTAAGAATGACATAAAAGCAATCCAAGATTTGGTAATTATTTCGAAACTAGCCAGATTTTGATACACTTTCAATAGAAAAACATTTAAAACACAAGGGAAACACAAGAGCTAACAAAGAATGGTTTAAGATCTGGTAAGTACTTTGAAACTAGCTAGCTTTCAACATACTCTTAGGGAAAATTTCAGACAGCCTTTGGAGAAGAGACTAGAGGACAGGGCTAACCATAGACTTCCCTATTTCATCTCTACTTAACATAAACTGAAAATAACTTTCAAGAATTACAATTAGCCTAGACAGTAGGACGAGGGAACGCCAGCATTCCTAACTACTTAAACTGAATTAAATCATTCCTAAACAACACAACTTGGAAGAAAACATATAGATAAAGATTATCAGTTAGAGAAGGGTACTGATATATAGTAAATCCTAACTCTATGCTTGCTGTTCTTTATAAGAGAAGATGGAAAAAGTGAAAACAGAAAAAAAATAACGATTTACAATAAGAAAAACATCACCGTTGACATAGACCAGGATCCCATAAATCAACTTGTATTGAGCTTCAAACCAGTTACAGCTTCAAGTCCAGTGTTTGAGTTCAGCAATCATCTTCACTACTCAGCCGAACTATTTTATCACAAGAAGAGCTTCAAGAGTCTTTGAACACTATTTACAGGTAGAAAATTCGAGCACAAGTAGATCTCAAAGTTCTGCAACCAACATTTTTTCATCTTCTACAGGAGTATTTATAGAAGAAATGAGGAGGTGGGAGAGGATAAAAGATCTCCCAAGTAAATTAATACATATTTAATAGCTTCTCGGCCTTTTGGGGGCTCAATGGAGAAATTTACAGATGTTCTGTCTATATTAATTGTTTTACATTTAAGAATTAAGCTCGGTGGGAGCTTTTGTTGACTTTTAGGCTCTGTTTCAGGATGTAATAACTCTACTGATATTTTTTGCATTAGTTTTCTTTGGCAGAACTAAATATTCGACTGCGCTGAGGCAAATATCTTCTTTCTGATCAATAACTTTAGCCTCTGTTTGAATTCTTTGAGGCAACAGGTGGCACTGGGGTAGCTGAGAGGAATCAATTCGCCTCTGTTGTGGCGGTGGAGGCCTTTCTGTCTGATGATCTTTTGATTTCCCTTTAATTGTGTTTAATTTAATGGATTAGGATTTTGATTTCGGTCTTAGCCGTAATCCATTAAACTGTGTAATAAATGTTCAATTCTTCAATCTCTGTTGTGTTTGGATCTTCAACACTGATACTCTTTTTTTATATATAATTCTCTATGTCTTGTTGATGTGCAGGTTTTTACAGGGCCCATACAGCATCAATGCCCATGAAGCATCGATGAAACGTGAAGTTGGAACCCTATGGAATGATCTTCCTTTTATGAATAAAGGCATGGGGATTGTCATCCCGGCCTTTGGCTTTTCTTCAATATAATGAGAAAACCATTTAAACCTGCAAAATAAAAACAAATGTTATGAAATCATGCTTTATTTGGTAAAATTTCTTCAAAAGTTGTGGGGAGGAGCGTGGCTATTGGATGGTAGCATCCGACGGTGGAGATTCTTTTGCGGGAGGTTAAAAAAGGAAATCAGGGGAAGAATTAAGTTAGATCCGTCGATTTGCAGAGATCGATGGTTAAGATTAATCAGAAATAAGATAATGCAAATGGTCACATTATGGAAATTTGGAAGAGAAATAAAGGAAATAGATGAAATTTCCTTCAGCAGAGGTAAAAATGCATAAGAATTGAAATTGGGGTTTCAAGATGATCATGGGCCGTCAGATGAGACCAAGCCATGAGATCAACAACGGAGATTACATGTTGAAAACCTTTGGTAGAGGTGAAGGGCAATATTGTAAGGCCAGATTAAATCTGGGCCGTTGATCTTGTTAGCCACCTATAAACTTTTTTATATCAAAAGGTGGCTAAGACTTTTTGAGCCTTCAAGGAACAAATTTTATTACTAAAAAGTGTTGGCTCTTGAAGACTCTTGAAGGCCTCATGCCTTTTCCTCTATCCGAACTTCACTGCTGTTCCCATTTTACACTTAGAAATCCTGCTAATTACTAAGCCAGAATACTGTTGCGAGCACCATTTCCCTTTTCCCTTCTTCCAAAATTAACCTTCATTTTCTCCCCTCTTTCTCCATAAACTCCTCTATTTTCATGATTCCTTTTCTCCCTTTCGTGAAAATCCTCTTTACATGGTTTAAAACTCATTTTTAAACTATATCGAAACCCTCAATTTCCCTTGAAAACCATTGGAAATCCATAAAAATCACATTTTTCATACATTATAGACTTAAGCCCCCTTGGGCTAAGTATTTAACCCCTCAATTTTATAAAATTGGTCGTATTACCCTTCATATAACCCTCGGCCCCGCAGTCGGGCGCCAATCTGCATTATAAATATATATAAAACCTTTGATTATATGAATTTTTCGATTTTTATTATGTTATAAATTTTTCTGCCGGTTAAAAAACCCCAGTCAATCTCCACCATCGATCTGATCTGCAGATCGACGGCATGGAGCCTGTCACCCCAGTGGTCCCCACCATCCACTAACCCATTCCAAAAACTGTGCGGTATTCATCGCACCGCCTTTGGGCGAGGGCAGTTTTTTCCTGATTGGCAGCGATTCAATTCAACGGTTGACACGTGTCCTGGCCACTGTTCACAAAACTACCGTTTATCACGCGTTAACGTTCGGACGTGGACCCCGTGCGATATCGCTGTACACCGTCCGATCTGGGGCAGGCTATCCGACATTTATCGCTCACTGAAGATGCCCGACGGTTAACTGGGCTACGACACTGCATTCAATAGATCTCCGCCGTCGATCTGATCTACAGATTGACGACCAATATTCCATCGCCCTGATTCATCACCCAGTCAAATATTTTCCACTTTGACTCTGTGTTTCCACTCCCGACCATCGATCTATGTGCGATCGAAAGCTTTGATTTAAACAAATATTCCGCCTTCTCTATCACTTCTCCCGATCAATCCTGACCGTTGGATGATGCCATCCAACGGCCACGCTTCCTCCACATGCCTTCTGCAGCAATAAACCTATATATGCAGGGATTTTTAATATTTGTTTGTATTTTACAGGGTTTAAATGGTTTTCTCGCCATTTTTGAAGAAAATTTGAAGGCAGAGGATGACGATCTTCCTGCCTTCGATTCACCAAAGAAAATCATTCACAGGGGTTAAATCCACGTTTTCATCAATCATTCATGAAGCATTGATGCCACATAACCCTGCGCCGCCCTGCATACCAGCAAAAAACCATGAATCGGGAGCAGTCAGAGAGTATCAGTGACAAAGATCAAAATGAACCAGGACAGAGGATGGAAGACATATTTCCGGGGATCACGGCTAAGAATGTTTATCAAAAGCCTAATCCCTGATTTAAAACACAATTTAAAGAAGATCTTAAGGGTTTTATCAACAGGAGCGCTTCCACCACCACATCTGAGGCAAATTGATTCCTCCCAGCTACTAAAATTCCACCTGTGCCTCAAAGTATTCAATAAGAGGCCGAATTTATTGATCAGGATCAGATATTTGTCTCAAAACGCAGCCAAAGAGGAAACTCTGCCAAGGAAATTAACGACAAACATCTGCAGAGTTACTTCGACGCCACACAAAGCCTCAAAGGTCAACAAAAGCTCCCATCGAGCTTAAACTTTACGTAAAACATTTAATACAGAGTTCACTCATATAAGTTTCTTCATTGAGCCCCTCAAAGGCCAAGAAGCCATTAAGTCTGTATTAATTGTAAATTGGAGATCTTTTATCAGATCTCACCTCCTCATTCTTCTATATATACTACTACAGAAGATGTGTGAGGGGTTGGTTGGAGAACTTTGAAATACAATTGAGCTTAAACTTCTGATTGTAAATAGTGTTCACTGGCCCTTGGAGCTCTGCTTGTGATATATTAGTTAGGTTGAATAGTGAATATTATTGCTGAACTGAAACATTGGACTTGAGTACTGTAACTGGTTTGACATCAATAACAAGCTGTTTCTTGGGATCCTGGTCTATATCACTGGTGAAGTGCCCCTTCTTTGTTATTTTTTTCCTTTATGTATGTCATATTGTTCACTATTCTCTGATAAAGAACAACATTTATAGAGTTAGGAGCTACTGTATTTTAGTAACCTTCTCTGACTGAAAATATTTATCTCAATGTTTTCCTCCAATTTGTTTATTTAAGAATGATTTAATACATTTTAAGCAGTTAGGAATGCAGGAGTTCCCTCATCCTACTGTTTTCTTTAAACATTGTTCTTGAAATTTATTTTCCTTATTTTTCTTATTAAATATGACTCTGGAAGATATGGTGTGCCCTGGTCCTAGTTTTTCTCCAAAAGCAGATTCTGAAAGTTTCCCTTGGTGTTGACTAAAAGCAGATTAGGTTTAAAAGTACTTTATCTGATCTTAAGTTTACACTCTGTCTTCTCTTATATGTTTTCATACTTTCTGAAGGTAATTATGTGGATTACTGGATTGTTTTTCAATTAAGCTACTTTAATACAAACTTTCCCAAGAAGTCAATGGTTAGCCATGCACTTGGTTGGTTTTAAACAATTACTTAAGAGGCTTTTCTTGTCTGGACTGACTATAAATCCTTTGTGAAATTATTATCAGTTTCCACCCCTCCAACACTTTACTGTTCCCATTCCATCATTATAATCTCAATAATCTTGTGATGTAGATGATTCGCCCCTTGGATCACTCTTGATGTTATTGTTCAATTAAAGCCATGTTATGACTCCATAGCCCAATGGACTAAAAACCAGCGTTATATCTATCTTTTTAGCCTAATTGTTCCATTCACTTGCAACTTCTTACCTTTGAAACATTTTGAACTTAGAACTTTCTCCTCAAAATAGTATTCATGCTCAACCATCCAAAAAACAAAAAAACCCTTGGCCTTCATAACTAGCCTAATATCATAACCCCAAACTTCAAAGACAAATCCATCTTTGCACTTATTGGAGAGAACCCTCTCCAGATTCAGGAGGGCTAGATCCTAGAATCCCAAAGTGGTTGAAATAATGTTGCTTCTACAGTTTTAGTCTCACCAATCTTCTAAAATTACAGATTCCTAACATTTCTGGCGACTCCGCTGGGGAACGAACCCAGAATCATTTTCATTTTTATAAAACTTTGAGAGTAAAAAGCATCCTTTTCAAGCACTACCTAAGAGAGGTAATCATGGTAAAACTTGTTTGAATCAGTGACAAACTAGGTAAAACCTAGGATTCTCTTAAGAATTTATCTAACCTTAAAAGATCAAATGGCTTAGCCAGAAGAGTAAAATGTCTTTGTCTCATAACTGTAGCTAAGTTTTGAAACAGAGTTAGGATATTCTTAAGAACCATACAACTGAAAAATAACTCAGAAAAACCTAAAAATATTTCAGATTGGTATCCAATAAATATGGTGGTGGACCATAAAACCTTTTACCTCCTTAGGAGCTAAAAAAATCCACTTGGCGACTCCACAATCCTCAACAGACCTTAAGAATCCACTAGGAAGAACCCTTATCATTGTAATATCTTTCAAACTCAGTTAGAGGACTGTAGGATTAAAATTTGTGTAAACAGATTAGTTAACCTCTCAAAGATTGTCATACCTGGTTGAAATTTTCTTGTTTATTTGGGTCTGAAAAACACAGCATAGTGGCTCCTAGAAAGATTCATACTAGAGCCTATCCTGACCTTGATCCACCTGAGATAGTTGATAACCCATAAATTATTCTTAGGAAGTCTCCTAGGATTAAATTGTCAACCATTTTCAGATCACCCTCGAGAGCTAATTCAGTTCCTGAAAATCTTTCAGCTCTGCAACAATCACAAGTTGACTTAGTGAATCCTTTTAGAACTAGGTCTCTTGGTGATTTTGATCAGTTAGATTCTGAGTCTTTGTTTCCATCCCCTGAAACAAGTGAACATCTTGGTAACAGAGAAACAAAACCTCCTGATTTAAATTTCCTTTACAACCTAGGTGCCTCTCATCCAAGATCAGCTCAGCAATCTATTCCTGGTCCATCCACTTTTTCTCACCCTACATCCACTGTTCAAACCACTCCACTTCAGCCCACTTTCCTTTTCGTTAATCCACCTCTTGTAAATTCACCCCCACCACATATCATGGCAACATGGTATGCTCCCTTAGTCCTTCCTGCACCACTAGTCAATCTTCCATAGGACTATGAGTCCAAAATTACATTGTATCATGCTAGTAATGTTACAACTACATCACAACATGTGGATAAGATGAATGACTACTTTGACAGAAATGAAATTGATGATGATTCTGTCAAGATTAGGTTATTTGCTCAGAGCTTAGGGGGAGAAGTAAGAAAGTGGTTCAAAGGTTTAGCCCCCCATAGCATCAATGATCTCCAAGCCTTCCATCAAACATTCTTAAACAAATGGGAAGTAAATAAAAACCCTCTCCAAGTCCTTTCTGACTACAAGAACCTCCATGGAAACACTGGGGAAAGTGTGCAAGCTTATTGCACTAGATTCAATAGTGTGTATAATGCACTTTCCCCAGAGCTAAAACCTCCACAGGGCTTAGCTTTAAACAAGTTTCCTAAAGGGTTTGACCCTGAGATGGCCTATATACTGAGAGAGAGATATTTTACAACTCTTGAAGATATGCAAAGAGGTGCTCTTTCTGTGGAAGTCAACTTAATGGAAAAGAGAGCAAGAATGAAAAATGAAAAGAGAGTGTCTTTTAGAGAGGAATCCACACCTTCTACTTCCAACTCAAAGATGGAGAAAATGATGGAAGAGATGATGAAAGAGATGAGCATAATTAAGAGAGCACAAGCCAGTCAAAACCAAACTGCTCCTCAAAACAAAAACCAGAACCAAAATCAGAATTTTAGAAGGAATCAACCTCCAAACAGACCTAGGGAAGATGATCAGCAAATCACTCCTCCCTTTCATCAAAACTATGTAAGTGAGGTTGAGGAAACGGATGAGATAATAGAGGAAGATGATATCAACATGCTGGGGGTGGATAATGATGACTTTGAGATCCATTATGATAGAAAATAAGGTCTATACACACCTTATGATGACAGAAGAGATGATGATCAAAATTATTATCAAGACATGGAAAATTTCATCATAGAACCTCAAAAAGAATATGACCTTAGAAGAAAAACCAGTCAACAGACCCCCAACAACAAAACCTCTGACAAATCTTCACAAAACAGCACTACAACCAAGCCTAGAGTTGTCAAAAAAAAGGATAAAATAGTGGCTATAAATTCTGGTAATGATAAAGATAAATACAATCAAAACAAAGAAAAACAGAGTGCAGACATTAGTAGTACCAACACTTCAGCTAGTACTCCTGTGAAAACAATTTTGTCAAGTGTAAATAAAACAAATTAGCAAGCTGATATTTCTGATAAAATGATAGCTAATATGGCTGAAACCAGCACTTTAAAGAGTCAAATTCATTTTAGCCTGGAGCAGGAAATTTAAAAAATCAAAATCTCTGTTCCCTTGACTGAGTCAGCTGCCCAACATGTATATAGAACACAAATTTTGAAGGCTTTAAAAATAGAAGAAAATGAGGACACAATAAATCTTAATGATGACCAGCCCGAGCTAATTTTTGGTCCTAAGATTGAAGGTAGATATCAATAGGGACCTGTTCCTCTCTTTTATGTGAGTTTAAACGTTCATGAAAAAATTTTGCACAACGCTATGCATGATTCCGGGGCTTCTCATAATTTAATGCCAAAAGCTGTAATGGAGATCCTGGGTCTAGAGATCACCAGACCTTACAAAGACCTTTAATCCTTTGATTCTAGCAGAGTAAAATGTTTAGGATTAATCAAAGACCTCTATGTTAACTTAGCCCAAATTCCAGCCAAATGTTTAGTCATGGATATTGTTGTGGCTGATGTGACCCCAAAGTATGGAATGTTACTATCAAGATCTTGGGGGGCTAAGTTATAGGGGACTATGCAAAACGACATGACTTATGCGACTATCCCTGTTTTCAATCAGAATAGAAGACTTTATAGGGAGTCCCATATGAAATTCACAGTTACAAGTCAAGACAAACCACAAAATTCTCCCCTGTATTCTGTAAACATAGGCCTTGATTCTTTTATTATGTTTAATGATGAAAAACTTGGTGAAAAAGTCACTTTAACAGGATTAATGGCCGATAGTGAGGAAGAGGAACACAACGCAGGAGTGTCGAAACAGTTTGCTGCATTTGAAAACATTAGCAAACTTAACAATGGTCTTGAGCTATGAGGCACATGTCCTTTGTTTTTAAACATTGAGAGTCAACCAAACAAACCTCAAATAAATGAAAATCTTGGGGAATCAAAACAAATACAACTAAGTGCTGAGATTCCACAACAACCCTTGAGCACGTTAGTTAAAAAGGACACCAACCAGGATAAAATCGAAAACAGTCCTCTGTGGAGTATGTACTTTGATGGGTCATGCACTAAGAACAATGTTGGTGCAGGTGTCTGGATTACCAACACTGAAAACAACCACACAGAAAGAATTTCCTGCAAACTAAATTTTCAGTGTTCCAATAACATAGCGGAGTATGAATCCCTTCTCTTAGGTTTACATCTATTGAAAAATATAGGAGCTAGAAGATTTAATGTGTATGGGGATTCAGAGTTAGTCATTAGGCAAGTCAATGGGGAATATAATGCAAATCATCCCAGACTTAGAGCCTACCGAAATGATGTCATGGACCTTTTGAAAACATTTGAGGAGTCCAAACTGTTTTTTGTCCCAAGAAAAAGAAATATTGTGGCCCACAATTTAGCCTTTGCAGCTAGAACATGCTTAATGCCCTATAACACCAAAGACTGCAAAACTTAGATAAAATTTAGACCAGCTATGCCTGATAATGAGAATTATTGGCAGGTGTTTGACAATGAAAAACAAATAGAAGACTTCATGCAATTCAGAAATGAATTTGAACTAAACAGTTCAGACTCAGACTATGAAACAGACTACAGGGAAGAAAATTTTCTTGATGAAGAAGAACCGTCTCCTAAACCTACTAATATAAACCTGTTAACAAGAAAACTTATAAAAAAAACATAATTGAATGCAGAGTTAGAAACAGAGGAGTTAGAAACTCTGCATTCTAAAAATGAAATTTTGCCCAGCGGTCTAGCACCTTTAGAAGAGTTGTTTGATTTTAACGATGTGGAAAATAAACCAAGACCGGAATTTGTAGAGACTGAAGTAGAAGAGTGCAATATAGGCAATGAAATTAAACCTATGATGATTAAACTGTCTAAAAATTTACCAGCTCACATTAAACTTAAATACATACAGTTGTTTAAAGAGTTTTCTGATGTTTTTGCATGGAATTACGAAGATCTTAAATCCTATGACACTGAAATAATACAACACAAAATTCCCCTTAAAGAAAACCAAAAACCATTCAAACAGAAACTGCGCAGAATAAACCCTGTTCAGATTGAGTCGCAGGGGCGTTAACCCTACAAGACTTTTCAACACGTGCATCCGTGTCATTTAGAGAAAAAAATGATCTGGCAGGCCTTGTAAGGGAATCAACTTTATGCGGGGTAGGAGTCGATTCATAATCAGTATGCGAATCAGATTTAGGTTTGTGTCCAGGGAGACACCGAGTGGGCTCGAGGTAGGTTTCATGAACTAGGAGAGATAAAGAGCCACTGGGGTGTTCAAACTCTGATTCGACATGGTGCATGAAAGACTCAAAGTCAGAACAGTCGTTGACTTGCGGGTTGTCATAGGGAACACTAGGCTCAGGCTGGGTTGCTAACTGAAATTGTTTAAGGGAAATGAGAATCACATACGTGAACTGTTCTCTTAACAACCTCCAATCGAAATCCTTCTCAGGGAACTCAAAACAATAATGAACGAATCTGATAGAGAACTCATCTAAAGATTCCTGAGGTTCCATTCTGATGTCATTTAACTTTATTAAAACGTTATTAAGATCATACCTGTGAAAAGCTTGTTGTAATTCACTGGCGAGTTATTCAAATGAATGGATGGAAGCTTCCGACAATGTGCAGCACCATTGCTTAGCGTGACCTTCGAGGGTGAGGAAGAAAAGCAAACATATCAAACCTTCATTTTCAATTTCGTAGCACTCACCAAAGTCATAGAAATCTAAAAGGTGTTGAGTTATGGACACCCCATTTTCACCATCAAATTTTAACTGGGACAAGTGATACATAAGTTCATCGGGGATGAACTATTGAGGCTCATAAAACTTCGACAAAGATCTCGGGAGAATGATTTGGGAACAAGCCATTACAGATATGAGTTTAAATGCAGGCTCTCAAGGCTCAGCTTGTCATTTGGCCCTCCTTCTAGCACCAGTTCTGTTGACGGGAAAATCTGTCCGGCCAACAACAAGGGATCTCCCCGGTAAAAGGTCCCAATTAGACCTTGAACTGTTTGGAATAGGGATCCCGTCTGGGGTGTGGGTCCGGCTACCACTGATTTCTCCTTTTCTTAGGGTCTCGCTTAAACTCTATAAAACAGTGGATACACACCTAATCAACTGATACAAGACATATGATTGATGCATTAAATGTACATACGACACTATGAGTAGCAAGAGAAAATAATAAAGCATGAAGACCCAAGGAAGTGTTGTTAGCAACACTTCATTAGGTTCATGCTTGTAAGCTGTTATGACCATGAAAGAATCAGTTCCTCATGGCGAGAACACCCTTCACTTCCTAAAGGTTTTAAATGATAACACAAACGCAGATAAACAAAGTCATCAACATTCGCTAAGAAAGTGAAATAAACTCAACCACCATTAAAATACTTAGAAAACTGTTATGTAACTGTGACGTGAGTTAAAGATACAGTTCCCTTAATCTAAAGATGTTCAGAAACTGAAAACATAATACTAAACAGTGCTCATACACATGACAACATCAGATCCACAAAGAGGTTTTTCCAAAATTCTTGTATTAATGCTTAAATGTATAATCCTCTGGTAATACAATATACTCAGCTCGAGTCCCAAACAAAAGATCCTTAAAAAGTTCCCGAAGGAAGTATTTATAGAGAAAATCTTGCCCTCTGGGGTCCCTGACTTTTCAGTTTCCCGATGGTTGGGCTTCCTTGCGACCCAATCTTGGGCCATCCACACCCTGCGACCTCAGCAGATTTGCGACCCGCGATCTTGGTAAATTTGCGACATGCGACCTAGGCAAGTTTGCAACTTGCAACCTTAGCACGTTTGTGACCTGCGACCCCAGCAGATGTGCGACCTCCGACCTGGGTAAATTATGCGACCTTGCAACTTAGTCGCTGGGTCGCGCCGAGGGATTTTGAAAGGGAATGCGACTTAGAGACCTCGCGACCACTGCAACTTGCGATATTTGTGGATTTGCGACCTTGGGCAGATATGCGACTTGTTTTGAGTAGGTCCCCTTGTTTGCTGAGGGAAAACTCTGGCTCTTTGTGCACAGCGAAAGATTTTTCCTGCAATAAAATAACATAGGTCACATATCTCCATGATTGAAATAATAATAATGCTAAAGGCATTTTAATTAATTTGAAAGAGTGAAAAACAATAAATTTAGACCCCTGTGTGGTCAACCACTGAATTTTCAGAGAGAACGGCTAGGGTAAGCTTTCTCTGTGCCTTTTCTCTATCAGGATCATAATCTTTCCCATGCACAAGGTTTTCTTCAAGTCTTGGATTAGATTACTTGATAGGCATGGGATTCTTCATTCACATTCTCAGTGATCGCCGAACGTCTTCATGCTCATCGATTTTGCCATTCATGGAAGAGTAATACTTGTCATCTTCGATCAGAGAATGACGGATCATGCACCAATGTAGAAAAACTGTCGTGAAGAAACCTTATGGAGACGGTGTGTTGTGCTCGTTCGCTAGTTTGAGCGGTGAAACAACTATCATATCCTTGCATGTCGGGCACAGAGCTAAACGATCCCTGACCAACTATGTATCAGTGCCCTTATCGATCAGGAACCTCCATTTGTGTATAACATCATAATTAACATTCATGCATGGCAGCATGCATGGGAAATCTGCGTCCATGTAACACGACATGAGGAGTAGGGATTCGTTCTGCCAGCTCACCGTGAACACGCATCAAAAGCTTTGGTGGGGAATGGGATACGTGGGAGGCCAGCATGGCGCTGGTTATGAACGGTTTTACAATTGTGAGTATTGTACCCTTCTCCAGCAAAACGCAACCCTGCCCTGTTTATAAATGGTGATATTTGACACTCTGCATCTCTTAATGCTTTGGCTGTAATGCCTGTTCCTTCCCCAATAAGACTTAACAGTATCTGCTTTGTACCTACACAGTTGTGTCCAAGGCGTCTTGCTTCCTCCCGAGCAAGCATGATTACTTTAATGGCTTTTTCAGTAAAACGTTCAAACATAGCGACAAACACCCCTCGCCTTTATTTTCCCTTTGCACTTGGATGATATATGACAACTGCAACTGCTGTATGGAAGTATTTGGAGTCATCTTCACAGCTTGGTTATAACAGTACGATAGTCATTATCACATTGCCATCGTAGATCTGTTTATGAGGTCTGGCTTCACGTTTAAACGCAGCTTTTGACCACTTTTCATATGTCTGCTCCCAAGACTTAATGATTTTCTGCTCCCTTGTTTGCGCATAGCAGCACAATCATCGCTCGTGCATGGCAGCATGCATTCGGTAGCCCGTCCATGTAATGCGGCACATCAGTAGCTTTGATGGGGAAGGAAACATGTGGACGATCATCATGGAGCCGATTATAGCATGAATTTATGTTTTCTGATGGGGTCGCAGGGTCGGAGAATTCCTTGGGTCGTAGCTTCTCATGGGCAGATCATTCTGTGACCCTGCGACCTGGCAAACATGCGACCCTGGGTCGTTGGGTCGCAAAACCGACTGAGTCGCAGCCTTGGGAAATTCTTAATCTGTGTGACCCTGTGACCTGTTCAATAATACCACGTGCCTACCATATACATCTGCTCCAACGATTTAAACTCTGGCTTGGAAAAATTTTCGCAAATTTGTAACGTCTTCAAGATGCTCTGCGCCCTATTTTCAACGTAAAGTTGATCGCATATATACCTGTTCTACGTGGATCAAAACTGCACCATTAAACTGTTGGCATTCATTTGTAGTTTAGCTCCATATTTAAAATGTAAAATTGACCACCATAAACATGTTTAAACCTACGTACTGCACTTGCATATAGTTTTGACCCGTGTTATTACCATAACGTTGGACAGGTGTAAAACGTTTACCGTAAGTTGAAAACGCCTTCGCACCTTTGCTTTGATTAATATATCAGCTAAACATGTTTCACTGTAGGTCAAAAATTTTCCATAGAAATGCTCGAGCTCCATTGTAATGCGTTGTCGTAAGGTTCTAATCCGCCAATTTAATGGTAAAGTCAACCACCTTATACATCTGCCTCTAATGATTTAATGTAAATTGAAACATGCCATCGAATGTTTGACTTTATGTAAACGTGTCCATGTGGTTTTTGTGCCATGTTTCAATGTAAAGTTGACCGCTACATATGTAAATTGCTCCAAACATTTTCCATAAGTTTGAAAACAGCCATCGACCCTTTGCGCCCGCTATATGTTTTACAAATAAACCTTGATCATTGTCTATTCGCTCAACACGTTTTAACATAGGTCAAAATTGCATCATAGAAATATTTGAGCTCAATTTTCATGAGTTTTCGTATGGTTCTTATCCTTTGCGTCTCATATGGTGTTAAAACCATATGTTTTTATCCTTTCGCGCCTTAGTTTTAATTATACAACATTGACATTTGCTTTTCCTCCGATTCCTAGTGCAGCTAGATAACAATTTTTATGCCACGACCACCACCTCATAATATGAATGCCTTTTGTTTTGAAAGGTCGAGAGTTGAAATCTGCTACTCAAACCACATGATGGCCGCTTTTAATGTTGACCCTTTCTATCATGTGGTTCTAGAGACTTTCTTTGCATATGCATCAATCTTCTTGGCTACAAAAAGGTGTATGTATTAAACATAACCTTCTAGGTTCAATTTGAAATTCTCCATCTCTAATAGTTTCACATAGACAATCTTTATGGCATGTAAGAGCAAAGGAGACTAGGTTTTTAAGGCCCTTTCGTTCCTCCACATGTACTCCTTGTAGCATAAATAATGCCACAGTATGTATCTTAGGATTAACCAATGTTGCTTCTCAAAGGTGCGTTGACATATTTGAAACTCTGCTGTTGGCTTGCCACACCATATGTGCACTTTTTGCTCTGCTGCCCAGCGCGAGAATGCCTTGAATGAGATTGTCATTCTCTAGGGAGATCTTCTGAGTGCGCTTTGTTCACCGAGCTATACTTCAAGATAGACTTTTTGGAGTGTTGAAATATGTTCCTTCGTGTGCACCCATCGACATTTAGATGGTATTGTGCAAGATCTCCAAAACTTCCCTTTTGTGTTTATGCTTATTTTATCTCCTTCTAAAATAGAAGCATCGGGATTGTTTCTTCCTCAGCACCCCCACCAACATGTAGCTTCCTGGTAATTGTGTAATCATCACTTTCATCTTCAAACAATCTCATCCTCAAGGTCGTCAAGAGTTGATATAGTAACACCATGATGAGTAAGAATGCCATCTTCTCCATCTAATAGAGTGTATTTGTCGCTCTTAAGCATCTGTGACTGTCGCTCACTCTGGAATCTAATGATAGCCTTATCTGTCATCATTTTCCCCAGAACGCATGTCCAAGAAAACATTAGCTTTGCCACTTTGTTTGTATTCTTGTAAGAGAGTCTTCTTCCTCATGATTGACAACTTCCCTAACCATTGTGCTCTTGTTAGCTGGGTTCCAATCTCTTCCTCCCAACGCGATGGTGATATTCTTTGGTACATCATCTGTGGGATCGCCTGCACGTAACATTATAACATTAATCATTTTACAGTTACCTTTTAGAGAATGGTGCTCCCCAACTAATAAACATTAGACTATGAGCTCGGCGAAGTGCTAAAACACAGTGCCTGGACAACCCATGATGCAAGCGCTCTTAATGTAAATACACACAAGTTTCCATTCGAATGTATGCTTGGCGATCCCTTGCATATGATGTGATTGCAACAACAAAATCTCATCACGATGGCGTGACAACTCATGCAGGGTTGGGGATCACTGACTGCAGGTTTGGTGAAAGAACTTAACGACTAAGCGAGCAGAGGGGGACCCGAAACTTTAAACATACCCAAAATTTTGGGTGGTGTTGTAGTGGCTACAACAAATGGCGAACCACTGGTAGAATCCAGCATCTCTGTTAATATCACAACAATAGTCTGAGCCACGATAGTGATGCAAGGGAATATTGAACAAGTTCTGCGGGGCCCCTTTGTATTACTTTGGCCCTTTACAGGTATGCCTAATCCTTGTGCCTCAGCTAGGTCTCGATAATCAGAAACACATCACAGAAAAAGCCCATAGACGCCCATAGCTTGTTGATGATGTGAAGAGCAAGGTAGTGGGTTTATTATTTTCAGGATTTTTTTAAGTACGTTTCTAGTGTTGCTCTGCTGCCAGCAGGCCTGGACAGTACCTTGGCGGAGTCACTTCAAGAAATCACAAACGTTGCTCCGCTGCCAGTGAGCCTGGTCAGTACCCCGGCAGAGTCGTTGCATTACCTCTCTACGCAGGAAGCCTTTCTTGATCCTTTACCCTTATTTGTTTCATGTGCTTGTAGCAATTATTTTCATGTGCTCGTGGCACTTATTTTTCATGGGCGGATGAGTGATCCCGACTTATTTTACGAGCAAGAGAGGTTGTTTCTTATTTTACAGAAACTAAAAGATATCCTGATTTGGGTTTGCCCTCGTGCCAAACCTTCACATCCCATTCACCACAATAGGTGAAGCGTGCAAAACAGATCATTAAAACGTGCAAGACTGTGCCAGGTACAAGGCTTAGGTTACGGGTATAGGCCATTCAAACTCATTAGGTCTCCCACAAGCAACCGGCTCGTATCTCCCCAGATAAATAAGTTTAGACTTATAGGCATCTTTTTGAGAGCCACCGCAACCTCACGCAAAACAATGGGGTTACTGTTTCAGCAATCGGGGCAAAGAAAGACCACAATATGGTAGGGTTTCAATGAGGGCTCATGAAGTGGCAGGCGATATGCTTAAAAATGCTATAAGGAAGGGAGAGTATGACACAATGTAAGAGGTGAGTCTCAAGATGCAATGCACGTCGTGTGCGATAACGATCCACCAGTTGTAGGTGGAAAAGAGGCGCAATACAAGCAGTGATTATTTATGAAACAACAAGCAACTGAAAAGGACATGAAAGGGAAATAATTGTAACATGATAATTCCTAAGATATTAATCGTAAAAAAAGATAGCAAACATACTTTTAAATCATAAAGTAAAAATTTGGCAAGTAACCTAATTAACAACTTTGAGCTCACAAATTTTTATTAACAGGTCCTAACTAGCATACACCTAAAACCCTAGTTTAACCAATAATGCGGTCAGGTTATGTAATATCAAATTTCTAGTGCAGCCACCACATTAATTCCTGACCTGCAAGAAACACAATGTTCGCAATCAGAGCCAGCATACCAAATGGTGCATCAACAGCAAGAATTACCTAAAGAGCATGTGCAACGACAAGAAGATCATGGATACATACCAAAGAACATGCAAGCATAGATTGTGTAAGCTGAATCCCACTCTCAACCTGATACACAGCAATATGTTCTTGAAACTCAACATTTATAGATGACAAACATCCATTCATATACAAATCTAGGTCTGATGAGCGATGGGTAAGCCATTGCCTATTTTTAGGCACATCCACCGGATAGGGTTGGTCGAGGTTACCAGCAATCTTATCATGGTGTTGAGGACCATCAGTTTTATGGAATGGAAACAATAAGCATGTGCCAGGTGAATTATGAATGCTTGTGCATCCGAGTGCAGAAACCCTAGTTTTGAAAACCCTAGTTCGGGATTGCTCCTGGGTTTGGTCAAGGGTATGAGGATCTGAATCCATGTTTAGTGGATCTTGAAATTCCTCACTGCCTTGAACAAACTCCGGACCTTCGAGCAAGGGGATTTCCAAATTTGACTGCTTGGCGAGATCAACAGGCGAGTAAATGTGATCATGGATTGTGGTGGGTTGCAGAATGTCAGTGGGTTTTGTATCAATTCGATCAAATTTTTGTGCACTGACAGATTGATAATCCAAAGTATCAGATTCTCTAGATTTGTGAGGGTGGGGTGAATTCGACATGGTTATGCTAGGAGGAGCATGGTACTTAGGGATCGTCATTTCAGAAACAGTCGGCAGAAGCTGAAGCACTTCGACTTTCTGATGGGTACTTGAATTCGATGATTCGCTTCGGGAAGATTCCCTTAATCTAAAGATACAGTTCCCTTAATCTAAAGATGTTCAGAAATTGAAAACATAATACTCAATAGTGCTCATACACATGACAACATCAGATCCACAAAGGGGTTTTTCCAAAATTCTTGTATTAATGCTTAAATGTATAATCCTCTGGTAATACAATATACTCAGCTTGAGTCCCAAACAAAAGATCCTTAAAAAGTTCTCGAAGGAAGTATTTATAGAGCAAATCTTGCCCTCTGAGGTCCCTGAATTTTCGGTTTCCCGACGGTTGGGCTTCCTTGCGACCTAATCTTGGGCCATCCACACCCTGCGACCTCAGCAGATTTGCGACCTGCGATCTTGGTAAATTTGTGACCTGCGACCTAGGCAAGTTTGCGACCTGCGACCTTAGCAAGTTTGCGACCTGCGACCCCAGCAAATGTGCGACCTGTGACCTGGGTAAATTATGCAACCTTGCGACTTAGTCGCTGGGTCGCTGGGTCGTGCCGTGGGGATTTTGAAAGGGAATGCGACTTAGCAACCTGGTGACCACTGCGACTTGCGATCTTTGGAGATTTGCGACCTTGGGCAGATATGCGACTTTTTTTGAGTAGGTCCCCTTGTTTTCTGAGGGAAAACTCTTGCTCTTTGTGCACACCGAAAGATTTGTCCTGCAATAAAATAACATAGGTCACATATCTCCATGATTGAAATAATAATAATGCTAAAGGCATTTTAATTAATTTGCAAGAGTGAAAAAAAAAAAATTTAGACCCCTGTGTGGTCAACTACTGAATCTTCGGAGAGAACGGCTAGGGTAACCTTTCTTTGTGCCCTTTCTCTATCAAGATCATAATATTTCCCATGCACAAGGTTTTCTTCAAGTCTTGGATTAGATTACTTGATAGGCATGGGTTTCTTCATTCACATTCTCAGTGGTCGCTGAACGTCTTCATGCTCATCGATTTTTCCATTCATGGAAGAGAAATACTTGTCATCTTCGATCGGAGAATGACAGATCATGCACCAATGTAGCGAAAATGTCGTGGAGAAACCTTGTGGAGACGGTGTGTTGTGCTCGTTCGCTAGTTTGAGCGGTGAAACGGCTATCATATCCTTGCATGTCGGGCGCAGAGCTAAACGATCCCTGAAAAACTGTGTATCGGCGCCCTTGTCCATCAGGAACCTCCATTTGTGTATAGTAACGTAATTAACGTTCATGCATGGCAGCATGCATGGGAAATCTGCGTCCATGTAACACGGCATGAGGAGTAGGGATTTGTTTTGCCAGCTCACCGTGAACATGCATCAAAATCTTTGGTGGGGAATGGGATACGTGGGAGGCCAGCATGGCGCTGGTTATGAACGGTTTTACAATTTTGCGTATTGTACCCTTCTCCAGCAAAACGCAACCCTGTCCTGTTTATAAATGGTGATATTTGACACTCTGCATCTCTTAATGCTTTGGCTGTAATGCCTGTTCCTTCCCCAATAAGACTTAACAGTATCTGCTTTGTACCTACACAGTTGTGTCCAAGGCGTCTTGCTTCCTCCCGAGCAAGCATGATTACTTTAATGGCTTTTTCAGTAAAACGTTCAAACATAGCGACAAACACCCCTCGCCTTTATTTTCCCTTTGCACTTGGATGATATATGACAACTGCAACTGTTGTATGGAAGTATTTGGAGTCATCTTCACAGCTTGGTTATAACAGTACGATAGTCATTATCACATTGCCATCGTAGATCTGTTTATGAGGTCTAGCTTCATGTTTAAACACAACTTTTGACCACTTGTCATATGTCTGCTCCCAAGACTTAATGATTTTCTGCTCCCTTGTTTGCGCATAGCAGCACAATCATCGCTCGTGCATGGCAGCATGCATTCGGTAGCCCGTCCATGTAATGCGGCACATCAGCAGCTTTGATGGGGAATGAAACACGTGGACGATCATCATGGAGCCGATTATAGCATGAATTTATGTTTTCTGATGGGGTCGCAGGGTCGGAGAATTCCTTGGGTCGTAGCTTCTCATGGGCAGATCATTCTGCGACCCTGTGACCTGGCAAACATGCGACCCTGGGTCGCTGGGTCGCAAAACCGACTGAGTCGCAGCCTTGGGAAATGTTTAATCTGTGCGACCCTGCGACCTGTTAAATAATACCACGTGCCTACCATATACATCTGCTCCAATGATTGAAACTCTGGCTTGGAAACATTTTCACAAATTTGTAACATCTTCAAAATTCTCTACGCCCTGTTTTCAACGTAAAGTTGATCGCATATATACCTGTTCTACGTGGATCAAAACTGCACCATTAAACTGTTGGCGTTCATTTTTAGTTCAGCTCCATATTTGAAACGTAAAATTGACCGCCATAAACATGTTTAAACCTACGTACTGCACTTGCATATAGTTTTGACCCGTGTTATTACCATAACGTTGGACAGGTGTAAACATTTTACCGTAAGTTGAAAACGCCTTCGCACCTTTTCTTTGATTAATATATCAGCTAAACATGTTTCACCGTAGGTCAAAAATTCTCCATAGAAATGCTCGAGCTCCATTGTAATGCGTTTTCGTAAGGTTCTAATCCGCCAATTTAATGGTAAAGTCGACCACCTTATACATCTGCCTCTAATGCTTTAATGTAAATTGAAATGTTCCATCGAATGTTCGACTTTATGTAAACATGTCCATGTGGTTTCTGTGCCATGTTTCCACCTAAATTTGACCGCTACATATGTAAATTTCTCCAAAAATTTTCCATAAGTTTGAAAACAGCCATCAACCCTTTGTGCCCGCTCTATGTTTTACAAATAAACCTTAATCATTGTCTATTCGCTCAACACGCTTTAACATAGGTCAAAACTGCATCATAGAAATATTTGAGCTCAATTGTCATGAGTTTTCATATGGTTCTGATCCTTTGTGTCTTGTATGGTGTTAAAACCATATGTTTTTATCCTTTCGCGCCTTAGTTTTAATTATACAACATTGACATTTGCTTTTCCTCCGATTGCTAGCGCAACTAGATAACAATTTTTATGCCACGGCCACCACCTCATAATATGAATGCCTTTTGTTTTGAAAGGTCAAGAGTTGAAATCTGCTACTCAAACCACATGATGGCCGCTTTAAATGTTGACCCTTTCTATCATGAGGTTCTAGAGACTTTCTTTGCATATGCATCAATCTGCTTGGCTACAAAAAAGTGTATGCATTAAACATAACCTTCTAGGTTCAATTTGAAATTCTCCATCTCTAATAGTTTTGCATAGACAATCTTTATGGCATGTAAGAGCAAAGGAGACTAGGGTTTTAAGGCCCTTTCGTTCCTCCACATGTGTTGGTCTCCCGTGTTTTGACAGTTTGGAAAATCAAAAGACAAGGCAACATCAGAACCAATCTTTAGAGTTCCAGGATCTAGTCCTCCTGTTCTCAGAGAGGGATCTCTCAAATATTTATTTGCAAAGGTTTATCTTGTGTGCTTTGAGTATGGATTTTAGAATAGTTATTAAGTGCAAATGTTTGTTTGGTTGGATTGAGTTGATACAACAGAACATGAAAGGTCTAGGAAAGATAGACAAAAAGAGGAAATATCTGGTTCATTGGGCAATGGAGTCAAAATAAGGTCATGACAAAACTCTTCAAGGGATATGGGATATCAAAGGGAAAATCTAACTTGGCCACAGGATCCTTTTTGTTTTTTGGAAATGAGATGGACATTAATGATTTGGAAAGAGAAGTTTTAATTCTCAACAAAGGGAACTTGAAAACATAACTTAGCAATAAAGAGATATTTGATAGACAGGGCTAACCATAAATTCTACAAACATTCTTTAAGCAAATAATGACTTCAAGACAACTTTTAAAATGAAACCTAAGATTCGGGGAATTCCCTATTTCCTCAAAGATTTTATTTTAAAGGACTTAGAAAACATATAAGATTCACTGATAATTGCAGTCATAAAAGAGGGAACACCTAAATAACATCTATGCTTACAACTATAAAGACCTTGAAAACAACTGTTCAAGCAATAGCAAAGGGCAAGATCAAAACCGACCTCTTTTATTAACTTAAAACAATGGTAGTTCAAAGGGAGACTTCAATAAAAGCTTTCAAGTGATAGCAGACAAGCAGGGAGAACCATAAATCATGCTGAAACCAACTATTTGAGCTATTAAGGAAATAAACGAGCATGAAGACTAAAGAGAAAGATTAAAGACTCTAAAATACTTCAGTAGAAGAAAACATAAAACAGTGAAGGGTGAACAGGTCTAAGGTGCTTCCAAGAGTCATTTCTTAGCCTAAAAATTTCAGCCTACTGTAGTAAGAAATTATGAAACATAATGAAAATAGGGGAAAAACATCAAACAGTTCAGAATACTTCACCAACAGCCAAGCTCATGGATCCAATGATAGAGCCTTCTCAGGAACAGACATGCAACGACATCATCAAGACATCCAAGACTTCAATTTGTTTCTCAACTTCAACAGACTTGTATATTTATTTCAGAGAGTTTAAGTGTTACAACTTGTAATCAAACAACAACCAAAACTCACTCATCTTCTGTTGTAGTATATATAGAAGGATGAGGAGGTGAGATCTGATAAAAGATCTCTATTACAATTAATACAGAATTAAATGGCTCATTGGCCTTCAATGAGGAGACTTACATACATATCCTCTATATTAAATGATTTACATCATGATTTCAATCTTGGTAGGAGTTTTGTTGACCTTTGAGTCACTGTGCGGCGTCGAAGTAACTCTGCAGATATTCTTTGCGTTGAATTTCTTGGTAGAAATAACTTCTTCGGCTGTGTCGAGGCAAAATATCTGATCCTGATCAATAAATTCAGCTCCTGATTGAATACTTTGAGGCGCAGGTGGCGCCGTGGTAGCTAGAGGGATCAATTTGCCTCAATTTGTGGCGGTGGAGGGTTTCCTGTCGGTGAAACCCTTTAGATTTGTTTTGAACTCTGTTTTAATACAGGGATTAGGTTTATAATGATCATTTTGGGCCATAATCCTCGTAAACAGTCCATTAATCCTTTGCTCTGATAATTTCCTGGTCTTCAGCGCTGATACTCTTTTTATGTGCTTAATCCATGTTTTCTTGCTGTTGCGCAGGGCTGTACAGGGTCTGTAATGCATCAATGGTTCATGAAACATTGATAAATATGAAATTTTAAACCCGGTGGTTGATTTCCTTTGGTAAATCAAAAGCAAGAGAGTCGTCACCCTCTTCTTTCGAATTTTCTTCGTTCATAGTGAAAACCTTCGAAACCCTGCAAAATACAAACAAAACGTTATAAAATCCTGCGTTTATAGGTCAATTTGCATCGGAGGATGTGCGGAGGAAGCAGGGCCGTTGGATGGCATCATCCAATGGTCGGGATTTAATCTCAGAATGGTCGAAAAAGCATGGAAGGAGAATTAGATCAGAGCCGTCGATTCGCGCTGAAATCGACGGTCGGGGATGATCGCAGGGGGTCCAGGTGTATGGAGGAAAAATCTTGGGGGTATACCCCCGCAGTGAAACTGTGCCGTTGATCTGGATGAATTTGGATGGTCAAGATGGAATCAGGGGATGTTGAAAGTCAAACGGAGGGAATCTGGGTGATGGATTTTGGACCGTCGATCTGCAGATCAGATTGACGGTGGAGATGCGATTGCCGTTGCAGGGAAGCCTGAGTTATCGCGTGTGCGCTTTGGTTATCCATCGAACACTTTCAAAGAGCGATAGCCGTGGGATGAGTGGGCCTAGATCGAACGGCGGAGATCAATTTCGCTGGGCATCCTGGTCCGGACTATAACACGTGATGGACGACGGCTGCACGGCGGTTTTCAAATCGTACAAGGGACACGCGTCACACAGCGTATGGAATCGCTGGCCAATGGAAGAAAACAGCTTTTGGCCCGAACGCGGTGCGAAATATACCACGCGGTTTAGGAAAACAACGCACGGTTGGGGGGTCCACAGGAAGGTGCGCTCCGCACGTCCGATCTGTGGAGAAAATCAACGGTGGAGATTGCTCCATAATTTATACGGGTGGGTTTTTAATAAAAATAATAAAACGACGGGTTTTATATGTTCCGGCGGGGAAATATAAATTTAAAAATGGATAAGCGCCCGAGTGTCTTGGCTCCTGGTCCTGGCGCCCGGGCGTATGGACGAAAAGGGCCAAAAAACTTAAGCCCGAGGGGCTTAAGTCCAATACATAAAAATATGCATTTTTCATGATTTTTTAATGGTTTTGAAGAAAATAGAGGGTTTCGATAAGGCTAAGAAGGGGTCTTAGACCTTATGAAGTGGATTTTATGAAATGGGAAGGGAAGAAAACATGAAATTATAGGATTTTCATGGGGAATGGAAAAATAGAAAATGAGGTTAGCATGGGAAAGAGAGAAAGGGAAAAATGGGGTTTGAAGTAGTATTTTGGCTTTAGAAATCAGCAGGATTTTAAGTTCTGAAGGGAAACAGTAGTGAATATTATCCAAGGATAGGATATTATCAAAAGTCTTCAAGTAACAGCAATTTTAGTCATGAAATTGTTTCTTCAAGGCTATCCAACATCATTTAGCCACCATATGATATGACAGAATTTTATGGGTGGCTAACAGTGGCTCCACTTGGGGATGGTGCCTTTTTTGAAGGCATCAAGAACTGCAGACTTGTATTCTCTGGGAGGCTGATTAGTTGCTTCATCCATTGGGTTGTTTTCTTCTACTTGAATGATCTTCTTTTTCTCTGGAAACAAGTTGTCAATCATTGAAAAACAATGGAATTTTCATCAACAAACTTCCTACCTACCCAGTCCTACTGATCTAACATTTTTTCTTCATCAAAGTGCACTTGGATTGGAAAAATCTCTTACAACATTTTATTCTTTTTGAAAACAAAAATCTAATCTAGTTCTACTTCTTATCTCTTCATGGATCCAGATTAAACAGTTGGATCCATATTATTCTCTACATAATCTACTGTCTATTGGGATTAAACTGTCCAACAGACTTTCATTCTCTAAATTCTATAACATAAATTTAAAAGAAATCAAGTCAAGGTTAAGCTATTTGACTTGCTGTGATATATGGCATAAAAACAAGCTGCACATAGATTATTATTTTCAGAAAATAACAATAAAATGGAAGGCTTAAGATCTGAAAGTTTCTCGTCATGGCCTTCTCTTTTCTTCACAGCTCTGTTTTTGCTTTTTTTTTTGAGCTGTCTTTTTCTTTTCTTCTGGTTCAAGTTTTAAGCTGATTAGAACCAGATCTTGAAATTTCTTTGACTCAGAATTTAACATATATTTGAGTCATTTCCTTTGGGAAACTTTGGTTCATATTTTGAGTTTGTTTGAACCTTCAATTTCTATCCTAATCTATCTACTGATAAGCCAAGATTGAACAGTTTGGCAAATCAAATTCACTATCCTATCAGCAAAAAATTTAAAACTAATTAGTCAAGATTGAACTGTTTGACCAACTAGAAGTGTGTTTTGTAGTAGTGGCATTTAAGCTTGCACACTTTCAGATTTATTTCTCTTTTTTTGCATGGGGCTTTGCCTTTCTTGTTTTCACAATCTACCCTCTTTTTTTTCTTTTCTTTCTTTTTGTATTTTTGATTTTTCATAACTTTTGAATGCAATGGTTAGACTATGATATTCACAATGGTAAAACAAAAATGCTTTGAAACTTAAGATTCTTGGCAGAAGTAATGCTTGAGAATCCTTCCATTGACAGGACCTCCATACAGGTCTTCTCCATTCAATTCTTTCAAGAAAAATGTATTGTGACCCCTCTCAGCATGAATAATATAGGGCCCTTTCCACAAATTCTCAAACTTGCCATGTTTCCCCTTCTCTTCTCTTCTTGAATCCCATTTAAGAACAACACTTCCAACCTGGAAATTGTTTGCCTTAGTCCTCTTATCAAAAAGCTTCTTCATCTTTTCCTGGACTAACTGTGTTCTCTCATAAACTTCTTCTCTGGTCTGCTGTAAATGGATTGTTTGGTTGATCCTCCTCTGCATATCATTTTCTTCAATCTGAACTTCTTGAAGGAGTTTCATGACTGGAAATCCCAATGAGGTAGGAAAAACTGCATCCATGCCATAAACTAACTGATAGGGGGACATATTTATTGATTTCTTTGTAGTTAATCTATCAGCCCATAAGGCATGAACCAGCTTACTGTGCCATGGTTTTTGATTCTGTTGCAACAACTTTTTAATGATATTGATGAGACTTTTGTTGGAGGATTCAGCTAATCCATTTCCTTGGGGATAGTAAGCAGTGGAATGGCCCAAGGTTATATGGTATTTGTGACAGAAATCAACCATATTTTTAGATTTGAAAGTAGCATCATTGTCTATTATGATATTTTTGGGACAACCAAATCTGGATAGGATGTGGGTCTCAAGAAACTTGATGATGACAGAGTCATTAGCATTCCTGGTAGGTATAGTTTCTATCCATTTGGTGAAGAAGTCAGTGGCTGTGAGGATCCACTTATGTTGAGCTAAGGAAGATGGATGAATTTCCCCAATGAAGTCCAGGCCCCATTGTTGAAAAGGTGCCTCAACTCTAATAGGATGTAAAGGTAAGGGAAGGAGTTTTCTCTTGCCATCAAAGATTTGACACTTATGGCAAGACCTGACCAACTTCTAAGTGTCTGGGAAAAGGGTAGGCGAATAGTAACCTGATCTAAGAATTTTGTTTTATGTGGCCTTCCAGTAGAGGTGTCCTCCACATTCACCATCGTGAAATTCATGCATGATTTTTCCTGCATCATCTTCAAGTAAACATTTAAGAAAAATTCCAGTAGCATTTTTCCAATATAATACTCCATCTAATATACAAAAACTCAAAGCCTTTTGTTTCAAGAATCTAGCTTTAGTTTTAGACAAAGAAGGAGGGGCATTTAGATATAAAAGCACATAAATAATGTCAGCATACCAAGGAGAATTCAGAAATGTTTCTTCAATGAAAGGAGCAGTAGCTTCTTCTACTTCTTCCAACACATCTACCATATTCATGTCTAATGCTTGGAAGTTAGACTCAGCCATAAGTTTTGCTAATCCTTTCCCTTTTACTAGTTTGGTGTGCCTGATTTCTAGGTCATATTCAAGAATAGTTGCAATCCATTTTCCCCTTTTACCATCAGGGTCTTGAATCAGAATGTCCTTGACAACAATATGTGGAACAAAATAAATTATGTGAGAGTGTAAAATGTAGACCCTAAAGTCCTTTAAAGCTTTCACTAATGCTAAGGCTTGCTTCTCCATGATGTTATAATTGAGAGGAGCATCTCTTAAGGCCCTAATAAAGAAGGATATTGGTTGTTCTTGCCCTAAATCATTTTTCTGAAGCAAGACTGCAGCTATTGTATGTTCAGATGCAAAAGAAAAAATATAAATGTCTTTGGTAAAATCAAGACTGATCAGGACTGGTGTTTGGGTAAGAGCTTGTTTGACCAGTTCGAATGATTGTTTAGCTGGTAAATTCCATTTTACACCCACGTTTTTCTTAAGCATGTTTGTAATGTTCTTTAATAGCTCAACAAGGTTGGGAATAAACCTTCTCAAAAAATTAATCTTTCTAATGAAAGATTGCAATTCTTTGAGGCTTCTAGGATGGCTAATTTGCAATATGCCATCTATCCTTGTAGGGTCTATTTTGATTCCCTCTTCTGAAATTATATGACCAAGAAGTTTCCCTTCTTGGAGACCAAAGAGGGTCTTCTTGGGATTCAGTGATAAGCCAAATTTCCTACACTTCTCAAAAACCTTTCTTAGGTGAATCAAATGCTCTTCATCAGTTTTTGAGAAAACAATCATGTCATCAAGGTAAATAATTATAAAATAGCCAATATCTTTAGAGGAGGCTATGTCCATGGCCCTTTGGAAGGTGGCCCCTGCATTCATTAATCCGAAAGGCATTTTGACATACATAAAGGTGCCCCAAGGTGTGGTAAAAGCAGTTTTGATTTGATCACTTGGGAACACTAACACCTGATTGTAACCCGAGAACCCATCTAATAGGGATATTCTTCTTGACCCAACTACCCTTTGAAGTATATGGTCCATCTTGGGTAAGAGGTAGTTGTCTTTTAAAGAGGCTCTATTTAAATTTCTGAAGTCAATACAGAGCCTGATTTCCCCTGTTTTCTTTCTAACAGAAACTAAGTTTGATACCCATTCTGAAAATCTAATGGGTACTATGATCCCAGCATTATACATTTTCTCAATTTCTGCCTTAACTAAAGGTAGTAAAAGGGGATTTATTCTCCTTAGTTTTTGCTTAAAAGGCTTTTGATTTTCCTTCAAGGGGATCTTATGCTGGATGATGTTGGTATCATATGATTTTAAGTCTTTTTATTCCCAAGCAAACACATCTCTGAATTCTTTGAAAAGCTCTATTTATTGCAATTTTATGTGAGATGGGAGGGTGCTGGATAGCTTGATCATCTTGGGTTCTGCCGGATTGCCTATGTTATGATCTTCTACATTTGTTTCCACAGGCTCCATTCTTGGTTCTTTGGCTACATCGTTGAGACCAAACAGGTGTTCTAAAGGTGTGAGACCTCTTGGGATTCTATCATTTTTGCATTGTAAGACTTCCAAGTCTTCTTGGTCTTCATTGTTCATTATCTCTACTTCAAACGGATTTTCAAAATGATTTATATTAGCAGGATATGTCATTTCAGCCTCTGGGATTTGTTCAATGTACAAACAGTTTTCTTTATGGCTAGTTTCTGGTATTGGTATGCTGAAATCACTTTCTGATTTTAAGAAATCATCTATGTGTCTGTCAGATTCAAACACTTGCCAGTGATCTTCGTTATTAGGCACAGCAGGTCTGTGTTTCACCTTTATAATGAGTTGTTCATTTATCTCAGGTACTTGGCAATTGCTGGCAATGAAGGCAAGTTCATTTGCTAGATGATTCAGTGCTCTAGGGATGAAAATGAGCTCATATTTTTCGAAAGTTTTTAATAGGTCAAGGGCAGCATTTCGATATTCCCTAAGCCTTGGATTCTTGGCTGAGTATTCTCCTTTGATTTGTTTGATGATAAGTTCAGAATCTCCTAAAATAGATATCTTTTGGGCTTCTAATTTTTTAAGCAGTTGTAAGCCTAGGAGAAGTGCTTCATACTCAACAATATTGTTAGTGCATGGGAAGTCTAACTTGTATGAAAAAATCTGATTCGTGTTTTGAATCCAGACACCTGCCCTTGCACTGGTTTTATTACAAGATCCATCGAAATTTATTGTCCAAAGTATATTTGACTCATTTTCAGTTTCTTGTTGCTGTCGATTGTCAATGTTTCGAAGTTGATTTGAGGTAAGATTGGATTGTTTTGGTGAACTGATTGGGTCCATGTTTTCTTTATCTTGTTGAGTAATTTCATCTTCGTTACACAAGATAAAAGAATCTAAACTTGAATGAATAGAATAGATTGGAGTGTTGTTTGGTTTGTCCATGTTACTCACCATGTAAGTCATGTGGGATTCTCTTTATAGTCTTCTGTTTTGGTTAAAAACAGGGATGGTGGCATAAGACATGTCCATTTGAAGGCTTCCCTGAAGTTTGGCTCCCCATGATCTTGATAAAAGAATGCCATACTTAGGGGGAATGTCAGCTACAACGATATCCATCACTAGATTCTTGGCAGGGATCTGAGCTAGGTTAACACATAAATATTTGATTAAACCCAAACATTTGACTCTGCTTGAGTCAAAAGAATACAAATATTTGTATGGTTTAGTAATTTCTAAGCCTACGCTTTCCATTACTACCTTGGGCATTAGATTGTGTGAAGCTCCAGAATCTAACATGGAATTGTGTAAAATTTTATCGGGTATGTTCAAACTAACATAGAAGGGAGGGAATGGTCCTTCTTGATATTTTCCTTCAACCTCTGGGCCAAACAATGGCTCAGGTTTGTCATCTGCCAAGTTTAAGGTGTCAGTATCACTTCCTAAGTTCAAAGCTTTCAAAACTTGGTTTTTGTACACATCTTGGGTTACTAGTTCAGCTAGGGGGATGGTAATTTTTATCTTGGCAATCTCTCCCTCAAGGCTGAAAGGAATAATTGATTTATTAATATTTACATCTGTTTTTTCAATTGAATTCCTTTTAGTAGCTTTGATTTGCTGAACCTTGTTTGGACTAGTGATAGGAATAGTTTTATTAGGACCACTAGCTGAAGTGCCAGGGGTACTCTGTTCAACATTTGGCTGGATTCCCTTGTCTTTGTTTAAATCTGGTTTTTTGGCCGAAATGTTGGTTTTTTATGCTGTCCTTTTGAGCTGATTTTCTGCTTTTTTCTTGACAGCAGTGCTAGTATTCTTATCTTTTGAATTCTCTATACTTTCCTTGCTCCTAAGATCATACTGTTTGTGTACCTCCATGATTACATTTTCAAGACCCAATCTATAGTCATCAGAATCTTCATAGGTGTTTGTAATTTGATCATTAGAGAAGAAACCTTGTTCTTCCTCAGTGAGGAAAAAATCATCCCCACTGTCTGATCCAATCAAGTTTACATGTGATTCTTCCAACCTTTCCAACTCCCTGTCTTCCTCATATTGATCTACATAGTTCTGTTGAAAGGGAGGTCTAATTTGTTGGTCAATTTATTTTTGCTTATCTTGATTGTTATCTCTTCTATAACTCTGATTTCTATTCTTGTTTTGATTGTTTTGAAGTGTAGTCTGGTTTTGATTTGCTTGTGCTTTCTTAATTATGTTCATCTCTTTCATCATTTCTTCCAACATTCTCTCCATTTTTGAGCTTGAAGTAGAAGGGGGGATTCCTCTCTAAAAGATACTCTCTTCTCAGTTTTCATTCTTGCTCTCTTTTCTATTAAGTTGACTTCCACATAAAGAGCACCCCTTTGCATATCTTCGAGAGTTGCAAAATCTCTTTCTCTTAGTGAATATGTCATGTCAGAGTCAAATCCTTCAGGAAACTTGTTTAAGGCTGAGCCTTGTGGAGGTTTTAGTTCCGGGGAAAGTGAATTATATACATTGTTAAATCTAGTACAATAGGATTGTACACTTTCCCCAGGGTTCCTACTGAGATTGTTGTAATCAGCAAGGACTTGGAGAGGATTCTTCTTTACTTCCCATTTTTTCAAGAAATTTTGATGGAAGCCTTGGAGATCATTAATAGTACGGGGGGCTAAACCTTTAAACCATTTTCTTACCTCTCCCCCCAGACTTTGAGAAAATAAATCAAGTTTGACAGAATCATCATCAATTTCATTTATGTCAAAATAGTCATCCATCTTATCCACATGTTGTGATGCAGTTACGGCATTGCTAGCATCATATAATGGAATTTTGGACTGATAGTCCTGTGGAAGATTGACTAATGGTACAGGAAGGACTAAGGGAGCATACCATGTTGCCATGATATGTGGTGGGGGTGGGTTTACAAGGGGTGGATTGATAAGAGGAGGTGTGGGCTGAAGTGGAGTGGTTTGAATAGTGGATGAAGGATGAACAGGAGTGGATGGAACAGTAGTGGATTGTTGAGCTGATCTTGGGTGAGAGACACCTAGGTTATGAAGGAAGTGTAAATCAGGAGGTGTTGTTTCTCTGCTACTAGGATGTTCACTTGTCTTATGAGATGAAAGTGAAGACTCAGAATCTAGTTGATCTAAATCACCAAATGACCTAGTCCTAAAGGGATTAACTAAGTCAGCTTGTGATTGTTGTAGAGCTAAAAGATTTTCAGGGACTGAATTAGCTCTTGGAGGTGATCTAAAAATAGTTGAAGATTATATCTTAGGAGACTTCCTAAGGATTATTTCTGGGTTATCAACTATCTCAGGTGGATCAGGGTCAGGATGGGCTCTAGTGTGGATCTTTCTAGGAGCCACTATGGTTTGTTTTTAGACCAAAATAACAAGAAAAAATCAACCAAGTATAACAATATTTGAGAGGTTAATTGATCTGTTTACACAAATTCTAATCCTATAGTCCTCTGACTGGATTTGAATGATATTATAATGATAAGGGTTCTTCCCAGTGGAGTCTTAAGGTCTGTTCAGGATTGTGGAGTCACCAGGTGGGAAGTTTAGAATGTTTTCTAAGAGATACACTGTCCACCACAGTGTTTTTGAAATATCCCTTTGCAAGGATATTTTGAAACACAACAAAATCTAACCAGAGATCGACTGGGAGGGCATTCACCAGATATTTCACCTCAAAAAGAGGATGAGATCCGGAGGCTACCTGGCCCTTCCCAGAATCTGTCTAAGAGTATAAGGTAAAACACAAAAAAAGGTAAGTGACCTATAAGAATGAGCATTTTACTGCAAAGTGGAAGTTTTTAGCTCATGAGGAGGTAAAAAGGTTTTATGGTCCACTACCAATGTTTATTATGAAGCCAAACTTGAAATGTTTTTGGGTTTTTCTGAGTTATTTTGGTCTTATAGGTTAAGAGAGTGTTCTAAGTCTGATTTTGCACTTAGCTAAGGTGTTCAAACAAACCGAGTTGCTCTTATGGCTTGGTAACTTGTTCCTTCAAGGTTTGGTAAGGCTTTAGGAGAATCCTAAGGGTTACTTAGATTGTCAATGATTCAATTGAGTCCTATCATGATTACCATTTGTTAGGTAATTCTTGAAGAAAGTTACTTATGTTATACTGGACCTAAAAAGTTTTAAGGAAGGTTTTGAAACCTATAATTCTCAGTAGGTCCCACCGTGATCGCCATTATGTTGGTGGCGATGAGGTGGCTAATAATCACTGGATATTCTTGGAAATAAGGGATTTCTGAGCCCTAAAGGGGTACCTAGATTTTTGCTTACTCAGAAGGGTCCCTCTGTGATCGCCATTATGTTGGTCTCCCGTGTTTTGACAGTTTGGCAAATCAAAAGACAAGGCAACATCAGAACCAATCTTTAGAGTTCCAGGATTTAGTCCTCCTGTTCTCAGAGAGGGATCTCTCAATTATTTGTTTGCAAAGGTTTATCTTGTGTGCTTTGAGTATGGATTTTAGACTAGTTATTAAGTGCAGATGTCTGTTTGGTTGGATTGAGTTGATACAACACAACATGAAAGGTCTAGGAAAGATAGACAGAAAGAGGAAATATCTGGTTCATTGGGAAATGGAGTCAAAATAAGGTCATGAAAAAACTCTTCAAGGGAAATGGGATATCAAAGGGAAAATCTAACTTGGCCACAAGATCCTTTTGTTTTTGTAATGAGATGGACATTAATGATTTGGAAAGAGAAGTTTTAATTCTAAAAAATGGGAACTTGAAAACATAACTTAGCAATAAAGAGATATTTGATAGACAGGGCTAACCATAAATTCTACAAACATTCTTTAAGCAAATAATGACTTCAAGACAACTTTTAAAATGAAACCTAAGATTCGAGAACTCCTTATTTCCTCAAAGATTTTATTTTAAAGGACTTAGAAAACATAAAAGATTCACTGATAATTGCAGTCATAAAAGAGGGAACACCTAAATAGCATCTATGCTTACAACTATAAAGACCTTCAAAACAACTGTTCAAGCAATAGCAAAGGAAAAGATCAAAACCGACCTCTTTGATTAACTTAAAACAATGGTACTTCAAAGGGAGACTTCAATAACAACTTTCAACTGATAGAAGACAAGCAGGGAGAACCATAAATCATGCTGAAACCAACTATTTGAGGTATTAAGGAAATAAACGAGCATGAAGACTAAAGAGAAAGATTAAAGACTCTAAAATACTTCAGCAGAAGAAAACATAAAACAGTGAAGGGTGAACAGGTCTAAGGTGCTTCCAAGAGTCATTTCTTAGCCTAAAACTTTTAGCCTACTGTAGTAAGAAATTATGAAACATAATGAAAACAGGGGCAAAAAATCAAATAGTTCAGAATACTTCACCAACAGCCAAGCTCATGGATCCAATGATAGAGCCTTCTCAGGAATAGACATGCAACGACATCATCAAGACATCCAAGACTTCAATTTGTTTTTCAACATCAACAGACTTGTATATTTATTTCAGAGAGTTTCAGTGTTACAACTTGTAATCAAACAACAACCAACACTCACTCATCTTCTGCTGTAGTATATATAGAAGGATGAGGAGGTGAGATCTGATAAAAGATCTCTATTACAATTAATACAGAATTAAATGGCTCATTGGCCTTCAATGAGGAGACTTACATACATATCCTCTGTATTAAATGATTTACATCATGATTTCAAGATTGGTAGGAGTTTTGTTGACCTTTGAGGCACTGTGCGGCGTCGAAGTAACTCTGTAGATATTCTTTGCATTGAAGTTCCTGGCAGAAATAACTTCTTCGGCTGTGTCGAGGCAAAATATCTGATCCTGATCAATAAATTTAGCTCCTGATTGAATACTTTGAGGCACAGGTGGTGCCGTGGTAGCTAGAGGGATCAATTTGCCTCAATTTGTGGTGGTGGAGGGTTTCCTGTCGGTGAAACCCTTTAGATTTGTTTTGAACTTTGTTTTAATCTAGGGATTAGGTTTATAATGATCATTTTGGGCCATAATCCTCGTAAACAGTCCATTAATCCTTTACTCTGATAATTTCCTGGTCTTCAGCGCTGATACTCTTTTTATGCGCTTAATCCATGTTTTCTTGCTGTTGCGCAGGGTTGTACAGGGTTTGTAATGCATCAATGGTTCATGAAACATTGATAAATATGAAATCTTAAACCCGGTGGTCGATTTCCTTTGGTAAATTGAAAGCAAGAGAGTCGTCACCCTCTTCTTTCGAATTTTCTTCGTTCATAGTGAAAACCTTCGAAACCCTGCAAAATACAAACAAAACGTTATAAAATCCTGCGTTTATAGGTCAATCTGCATCAGAGGATGTGCGGAGGAAGCAGGGCGGTTGGATGGCATCATCCAACGGTCGGGATTTAATCTCAGAATGGTCAAAAAAGCATGGAGGGAGGATTAGATCAGAACCGTCGATTCACGATGAAATCGACGGTCGGGGATGATTGCGGGGGGTCTGGGTGTACAGAGGAAAAATATTGGGGGTATACCCCCGCAGTGAAACTGCGCCGTTGATCTGGATCAATTTGGACGGTCAAGATGGAATCAGGGGATGTTGAAAGTCAAACGGAGGGAATTTGGGTGATGGATTTTGGACCGTCGATCTACAGATCATATCGATGGTGGAGGTGCGATGACCACTGCATGGAAGCCTAAGTTATCGCGTGGGTGCTTTGGTTATCCATCAGACACTTTCAAAGAGCGATAGTCGTGGGATGAGTGGGCCTAGATCAGACGACGGAGATTGATTTCGCTGGGCATCCTGGTCCGGAATATAACGCGCGATGGACGACGGCTGCACGGCGGTTTTCAAATCGTACAAGGGACACGCGTCACACAGTGTATGGAATCGCTGACCAATGGAAGAAAACAACTTTTAGCCCGAAGGCGGTGCGAAATATACCACGCGGTTTAGGAAAACATCGCACAATTGGGGGGGGGGGTCCACAGGAAGGCGCGCTCCGCACCGTCTGATCTGTGGAGAAAATCAACGGTGGAGATTGCTCCATAATTTATACGGGTGGGTTTTTAATAAAAATAATAAAACGACGAGTTTTATAAAAATCAAAGGTTTTATATGTTCTGGCGAGGAAATATAAATTTAAAAATGGATAAGCGCCCGAGTGTCTTGGCACCTGGTCCTGGCGCCCGGGCGTATGGATGAAAAGGGCCAAAAAACTTAAGCCCGAGGGGCTTAAGTCCAATACATAAAAATATGCATTTTTCATGATTTTTTAATGGTTTTGAAGAAAATAGAGGGTTCCGATAAGGCTAAGAAGGGGTCTTAGACCTTATGAAGTGGATTTTATGAAATGGGAAGGGAAGAAAACATGAAATTATATGATTTTCATGGGGAATGGAAAAATAGAAAATGAGGTTAGCATGGGAAAGAGAGAAAGGGAAAAATGGGGTTTCCAGCAGTATTTTGGCTTTAGAAATCAACATGATTTTAAGTTCTGAAGGGAAACAGTAGTGAATATTATCCAAGGATAGGATATTATCAAAAGTCTTCAAGTAACAACAATTTTAGTCATGAAATTGTTTCTTGAAGGCTATCCAACATCATTTAGCCACCATCTGATATGACAGAATTTTATGGGTGGCTAACAACATGTACTCCTTGTAGCATAAATAATGCCATAGTATGTATCTCAGGATTAACCAATGTTGCTTCTCAAAGGTGCGTTGACATATTTGAAACTCTGTCGTTGGCTTTCCACACCATATGTGCGCTTTTTGCTCTGCTGCCCGGCGCGAGAACGCCTTGAATGAGATTGTCATTATCTAGGGAGATCTTCTGAGTCCGCTTTGTTCACCGGGCTATACTTGTTGGAGTGGTGAAATATGTTCCTTCGTGTGCACCCATCGACATTTAGATGGTATTTTGCAAGATCTCCAAAACTTCCCTTTTGAGTTTATGCTTATTTTATCTCCTTCTAAAATAGCAGCATCGGGATTATTTCTTCCTCAGCACCCCCACCAACATGTAGCTTCCTAGTAATTGTGTAATCATCACTTTCATCTTCAAACAATCTCATCCTCAAGGTCGTCAAGAGTTGATAGAGTAACACCATGATGAGTAAGAATGTCATCTTCTCCATCTGATAGAGTGTATTTGTCGCTCTTAAGCATCTGTGACTGTCGCTCACTCTGGAATCTAATGATAGCCTTATTTGTCATCATTTTCCCCAAACCGCATGTCCAAGAAAACATTAGCTTTGCCACTTTGTTTGTATTCTTGTAAGAGAGTCTTCTTCCTCATGATTGAAAACTTCCCTAACCATTGTGCTCTTGTTAGCTGGGTTCCAATCTCTTCCTCCCAACGCGATGGTGATATTATTTGGTACATCATCCGTGGGATCGCCTGCACGTAACATTATAACATTAATCAGTTTACAGTTACCTTTTAGAGAATGGTGCTCCCCAACTAATAAAAATTAGACTATGAGCTCGGCGAAGTGCTAAAACACAGTGCCTGGACAACCCATGATGCAAGCGCTCTTAATGTAAATACACACAAGTTTCCATTCGAATGTATGCATGGTGATCCCTTGCATATGGCGTGATTGCAACAACAACATCTCATCATGATGGCGAGACAACTCATGCAGGGTTGGGGATCACTGACTGCAGGTTTGGTGAAAGACCTTAACGAGTAAGCGAGTAGAGGGGGACCCGAAATTTTAAACATACCCAAAATTTTGGGTGGTGTTGTAGCGGCTACAATAGGACAAGAGCAGCCTATTGCATTCTTTAGCAAGGCATTGAGGGATTCCCCTTTGAAGTATAAAATTATGGAAAAGCAAGATTTTGCTTTGGTTAAAGCTTTGAAAGACTTCAGAGTGTACATCCTTCACTCACACATCATTGCCTTTGTCCCAAAATCAGTTGTTAAAGACATTCTAACAAAGGACCCAGATGGTAAGAAAGGTAAGTGGATTGCTGTTATTCTTGAATATGATTTAGAGATAAAACCCACTAAACTCGTCAAAGGCCAAGGTCTAGCTAGATTAATGGCTGAATCCAATTTTGAAGTTCTTGATATTAATATGATTAATGCTTTAGATGATCAAGAGGAAGTCTCAACTCCCATTGTTGAAGATAATTTTATGAATTCCTCTTGGTATGATGATATTGTTTATGTTTTACTTAATTTGAATACACCTCCTGGTTTGACAAAAACAAAGGCAAGGTTCCTAAAGTTAAAAGTTGTAAACTATTGCATTCTAGATAGATGTCTTTATTGGAAAAATGCAAGTGGTGTATTGCTTAAATGTTTGCCTGAGTTTGATGCAGAGAAGGTTAAATACTAGTTCCATGAAGGAGAGTTTGGAGGTCATTTGTACTGGAAGACAACAGCCAATAAAGTTTTGAGGGCTGGTTTCTATTGGCCTACTCCTTTCCATGATGTGCAAAAGATGATCCTAGCCTGTCATAAATGTCAAATTTTTGAAGGCAAAAGAAAACTGCTACCCCTGCCTCTGCATCCAATCACTGTTGAAGCCCCATTTCAACAGTGGGGACTTGACTTCATAGGATAAATCCATCCCCCATATTTTGCCCAGCATATATGGATTCTCACTGCCACAGACTATTTCACTAAGTGGATAGAAGCCATACCTTGTAGACAGGCCAATGATTCAGTTATCATAAAATTTATGGAGACTAACATTCTCTCCAGGTTTGGCTGTCCTACCAAGATTATCACTGATAATGCAGCAGCATTTGGATCAAAGAAGATGGTTGAGTTCTGTCACAGATACCAGATAATGTTGGGGCATTCCACGGCCTATTACGCTCAAGGTAATGGAATTTCAGAATCCTCAAACAAAATTTTAGTGAATATAATCAAGAAAATATTGGAGGACAACAAAAAGTCTTGGCACACAAAGTTGGTCCATGCACTTTGGGCTGACAGATTGACTTTGAAGAAATCTATTGGTATGTCACCTTTTCAGCTTGTGTATGGTACTGATGGTACTGATGCAATTTTTCCAAACAGCCTTAGTGAACCAGTAATGAAGTTTATTCAAGAGTTACAAACTGAAGATAATGACATGATCAGAAGGATAAACCAGACCATTCATCTTCAGCAAACCAGAGAGGAAGTTTATAACAAAGCATTGCAGAAACAAATCAACATTAAAAAGCTTTTTGACAGAAGAACAAAGGCCAGAAATTTCAAAATTGGGGACCAAGTTTTAAAGTGGGACTCAAGGAGGGAAGAGAAGGGCAAGCATGGAAAATTTTACCACTTATGGCTTGGCCCTTACTCTATTCATTCAGCTGCTGGTAACAATGCATTTTTCTTGCAGGAGTTGAATGGAGCAGAACTGTTCGGGGGCCTTGTCAATGGCAGGATGCTTAAGCATTACTTCTCTTGATCCATGTTATGTTCCAAAAGCCTTTTTATCTTTTTTCCACTATAAATATTTCATCCACCATTGCATTCAAAGTTGTAAAAATAAAAAATGCAAAAACAATGAAAAGAAAGAAAAGAGGGCAGATTATGAAAATAAGAAAGGTATAGCCCCATACCAAAAAAGAAAAACAAATTCTGAAAGTGTGCAAGCTCAAATGCCACTCCTGAATAACACACTTCTAGTTAGTCAAACTGTCTAATCTTGACTAATTAGCTTTAATTTTCTGCTGATAGGATAGTGAAATCGATTTTCCAAACTGTTTAATCTTGGCTTATCAGTAGATAGTTTAGGATAGAAATTAAAGGTTCAAACATGATCAAAATCTGAACCTAAGTTTCCAAATAAATATGACTCAAATTTGTTTCATTTTCTGAGTCAAAAAAGAAAGAAAGAAAAAAATATGTAAATCTGGTTCAAATCAATTCAAAATCTGAACCAGCGAACAAAGAAAAACAGCTCAAACAAATTCAAAATAAAGTTGTGAAAAGAGAAGGCCATGATGAGAAACTTTCAGATCTTAAGCCTTCCATTTTGATTTAATTTTCTGCAAAATAAATGTCTATGTGCAGCTTGTCTTTATGCCATGGACCAGCATCAAGTTAGATTGTTCAATATTGACTTGAATTTTTTTAAATTGATGTTTTAGAATTTAGAGAATAAAAATCTGTTGGACAGTTTAATCCCAACAGATGGTAGATTAGGTAGAGAATCATATGGGCTCAACTGTTTAATCTGGGTTCATGGAGAAGTAAGGAGTAGAAATAGATTAGATTTCATGCTTTTAAAAGAATAAAATGTTGTGAAAAGAGTTTGCCAATCCAAGTTCAATCTAATGAAGAAAAAATGTTAGATCAGTAGGATTGGGTAGGTAGAAAGTTTGTATTGATGAAGGTCCATTGTTTTCATAGCTGCTAATATGTTTTCAGAACACATCATCCATAGAAAGAAAGGTAGCCCAATGGATGAGGCAACTGATCAGCCTCCCAGAGAACATAAATGGATCAGGCAAAGGTCAGCCTCCCAGAGAATGCAGGTCTGAAGTTCTTGATGCCTTCAAGAAGGCACCATCCCCAAGTGGAGCCACTGTTAGCCACCTATAAACTTTGTTATATCAAAAGGTGGCTAAGAATTTTTGAGCCTTCAAGGAAAAAATTTTATTACTAAAAATTGTTGGCACTTGAAGACTCTTGAAGGCCTCATGCCTTTTCCTCTGTCCGAACTTCACTGCTGTTCCCATTTTACACTTAGAAATCCTGCTGATTTCCAAGCCAGAATACTGCTGCGAGCACCATTTCCCTTTTCCCTTCTTCCAAAACTAACCTTCATTTTCTCCCCTCTTTCTCTGTAAACTCCTCTATTTTCATGATTCCTTTTCTCCCTTTCGTGAAAATCCTCTTTACATGGTTTAAAACTCATTTTTAAACTGTATCTGAACCCTCAATTTCCCTTGAAAATCATTGGAAATCCATAAAAATCACATTTTTCATACATTATAGACTTAAGCCCCCTTGGGCTAAGCCTTTAACCCCTCCCTTTTTTAGACCCGGTCGTATTACCCTTCATATAACCCTCGGCCCCGCAATCAGGCTCCAAGCCGCATTATAAATATATATAAGACCTTTGATTATATGAATTTTTCGATTTTTATTATGTTATAAACTTTTCCGCTGGTTAAAAAACCCCAGTCAATCTCCACCATCGATCTGATCTGCAGATTGACAGCGCGGAGCCTGTCACCCTGGTGGTCCCCGCCATCCACTAACCCATTCCAAAAACTGCGCGGTATTCATCGCACCGCCTTTGGGCGAGGGCGGTTTTTTCCCGATTGGCAGCAATTCCATTCAACGGTTGACATGCATCCTGGCCAGTGTTCACAAAACCGCCGTCCATCGCACGTTAATGTTCGGACGTGGACCCCACGCGATATCGCTGTACACCGTCCGAACTGTGGCGGGCTATTTGACGGCTATCGCTCACCGAAGATGCCCGAAATTTAACTAGGATACGGCGTGACATTCAATAGATCTCCACCGTCGATCTAATCTGCAGATCAACGGCCCATATTCCATCACCCTGATTCATCGCCCGGTCAAACATTTTCTGCTTTGACTCTCCATTTCCGCTCCCGACCGTCGATCTTTGCGTGATTGACAGCTCTGATTTAAACAAATATTCCGCCTTCTCTATCACTTCTCTCGATCAATCCTTACCGTTGGATGATGCCATCCAATGGCCACGCTTCCTCCACATGCCTTCTGTAGCATTAAACCTATAGATGCAGGATTTTTTAATATTTGTTTGTATTTTGCAGGGTTTAAATGGTTTTCTCGCCATTTTTGAAGAAAATTCAAAGGCAGAGGATGACGATCTTCCTCACTTCGATTCAACAAAGAAAATCATTCACAGGGGTTAAATCCACGTTTTCATCAATCATTCATGAAGCATTGATGCCACATAAATATGCGCAGCCCTACATACCAGCAAAAAACCATGAATCGGGAAAAGTCAGAGAGTATCAGTGACAAAGATCAAAATGAACCAGGACAGAGGATGGAAGACATATTTCCGGGGATCACGGCTAAGAATGTTTATCAAAATCCTAATCCCCAATTTAAAACACAATTTAAAGAAGATCTTAAGGGTTTTATCAACATGAGCGCTTCCACCGCCACATCTGAGGAAAATTGATTCCTCCCAGCTACTAAAATTCGACCTGTGCCTCAAAGTATTCAATCAGAGGCCAAATTTATTGATCAGGATCAGATATTTGTCGCAAAACGCAGCCAAAGAGGAAACTCTGCCAAGGAAATTAACGACAAACATCTGCAGAGTTACTTCGACGCCACACAGAGCCTCAAAGGTCAACAAAAGCTCCCACCGAGCTTAAACTTTATGTAAAACATTTAATACAGAGTTCACTCATATAAGTTTCTTCATTGAGCCCCTCAAAAGCCAAGAAGCCATTAAGTCTGTATTAATTGTAAATTGGAAATATTTTATCAGATCTCACCTCCTCATTCTTCTATATATACTACTGCAGAAGATGAGTGAGGGGTTGGTTGCAGAACTTTGAAATACACTTGAGCTTAAACTTCTGATTGTAAATAGTGTTCACTGGCCCTTGGAGCTCTACTTGTGATATATTAGTTAGGCTGAATAGTGAAGATGATTGCTGAACTGAAACATTGGACATGAGTATTGTAACTAGTTTTACATCAATAACAAGCTGTTTCTTGGGATCCTAGTCTATATCACTAGTGAAGTGCCCCTTCTTTGTTATTGTTTTCCTTTATGTATGTCATATTTTTCACTATTCTCTAATAAAGAACAACATTTATAGAGTTAGGAGCTACTGTATATCAGTAACCTTCTCTGACTAAAAAGCTTTATCTCAATGTTTTCCTCCAGTTTGTTTAGTTAAGAATGATTTAATACAGTTTAAGCAGTTAGGAATGCAGGAGTTCCCTCGTCCTACTATTTTCTTTAAACGTTGTTCTTGAAAGTTATTTTCCTTATTTTGCTTATTAAAGATGACTCTGGAAGATATGGTGTGCACTGGTCCTATTTTTTCTCCAAAAGCAGATTCTGAAAGTTTCCCTTGGTGTTGACTGAAAGAAGAGTAGGTTTAAAAGTACTTTATCTGATCTTAAGTTTACACTCTGTCTTCTCTTATATGTTTTCATACTTTTTGAAGGTAATTATGTGGATTACTGGATTATTTGTCAATTAAGCTGCTTTAATACAAACTTGCCCAAGAAGTCAATGGTTAGCCCTGCACTTGGTTGGTTTTAAACAGTTACTTAAGAGGATTTTCTTGTCTGGACTGACTATAAATCCTTTGTGAAATTATTATCAGTTTCCACCCCTCCAACACTTTACTGTTCCCATTCCATCATTATAATCTCAATAATCTTGTGATGTAGATGACTTTCCCCTTGGATCACTCTTGATGTTGTTGTTCAATTAAAGCCCTGTTATGACTCCATAGCCCAATGGACTAAAAACCAACGTTATATCTATATTTTTAGCGTAATTGTTCCATTCACTTGCAAATTCTCAACTTTGAAACTCTTTTCACTTAGAACTTTCTCCTCAAAATAGTATTCATGCTCAACCATCCAAAAAACAAACAAACCCTTGGCCTTCATAACTAGCCTAATATCATAACCCGAAACTTCAAAGACAAATCCATCTTTGAACTTATTGGAGAGATCCCTCTCTGGATTCAGGAGGGCTAGATCCTAGAATCCAACAATGGTTGAAATAATGTTGCTTCTGTAGTTTTAGTCTCACCAATCTGCTAAAATTACAGATTCCCAACAGATCTACAGAGATCAACAGTGGAAGTCACGCACAATGAATCAAAATAGAAATGGAGAAAGGTGGTTTGGTGGAGAAAACCACAGGTTTCACGTAGAGAAAAGGCAGGAAGGTGGTTTTGCCTCTTTGAACGCGATATGCATTCCCGCCCGACACGTGTCCTTGAAAAACAACTTATATCACATGGCCTTTTGGAAATTAACCTTCGCGCTTGAAGTCATGCGATATGGAATGCCAGTGGTTAGATCTGGGGCCTCAGATCTAACGGTGGGGAGGCAAGCACGATATCGGCAAGATGCGTGGGAGAAAGCGGGGAGGGCAGTTTCAATTTAAGCCATTGAATCTAAGATGGACGACTGAGATCAAAATTTTAAGAAAGCAGGACCCACAGGAGGCAGGCCTGTTGGGTTAATATGGGCCATTGGATGGAATAGGATCAACGACTGAGATGTGATCTGGGGTGTAAACAAAATAATACAATGGTGGAGGAAGGATTAATGAGGACCGTTGATCTACAGAGATCAACGGTTGTGATCGACCGAAACAACATTATGAAGCGAGGCGTATGTTTCTAACCAAAAGCAGGAAAGGCATTTTGGACCGTTCGATCTAGACACGTGGATTACCCAGATGCAATCAGAGGCATGCGATCAGAGGGGGGAAGAAATTGAATGGCACCGATGCGATTGAGTGCTGGCTGTCGATCTACAGATTATATCGATGGTGGGAAATAAATCAAAGCGGTTTGAAGGTGGAGGAAAGGTTTGCGATTGGAGCAAATGAGGGTTGTCAGATCTGGGAAAGAGGGGAGGAGATTAATGGCTCACGATTGATCGGGAGATTGTCAATCGGGGAGAGGAATAGAATGTGCCTGATAAAACTTGCGATGTGATGTTGTGCTGCCCGTTTGATCGGCTCAAGATCAACTGTAGAGATTATCTAAAAAATGGAACTGGCGGAAACCCTTAATACTTTATAAAAACCAAAATATTTAATAAAAACAAAGGTTTTATGTATTGGGGTAGGATATATATATATGAAATGGTCTGGCGCACGACTGCGAGGTCCGTGGTTTATATGAAATGCGATTGGCCCAGGGCTTATATGTATAAGGGCCACTTGCATCGGAACTTCGAATCAGGCCTGTGGGCTTTTCAATCTACCCATTTAATTCTCTGATGCAATTAGTGCTTCAGGACTTTGACTCTTGGTCCTGGGTGTAAGTTATATGGAGTAAAGAAGAGAGTGGGGTTTATATAATGGGGCTCAATCGCATCATAATTTTGATGTGGGACTTTTCAATCTACCCATTTACATTAAAAACATCGCTCCGACGGGTTTTAGACCAAAACTTAGGAAAGTGGTTTTTATGAATTAACAAAGGGAAAAATGCACCGGAGATGGAATTATACAATTTTTTAGCGCCTGATTGTGGGCACAAGGGTTATATGAGGCGATAATAAGAACGAGGGTTATAAAACAAGGGGCTAATCGCATTGGAGGTCTCAACTTAACAAAAGACTTGTGTGCTCTGCTTTTCTGATGCGATTAGCGCCGAAAGGGCTTTAGCGCCTGGGTCTAGTGTACAGGCACATGTGGGGAAGTGGTTAAGACTTATCCCAAAGGGGCTTAAACCCTTAGTGAAAAAACTTATTTTTTATGAAATTTTCCGGGTTTTCTGATGGATTTGGGGGTTTTGACAGAGTTAAAAAAGGAGTTTTAAACTCTGTAATGGGGATTTTATAAAGGGGGAATGGGGAAAAATGGAAAATGGAGGAAATTCATGGGAAACAAAGGGGTAAAATGAAGGTTAGTTCTAAAGTAGAGGGAGGGGAAAAATGGATTTGGCAGCAGTATTTTCTCTTATGGAATCAATAGAATTTCTGAGTTTTTAAATGGAAACAGCAGTGAAGATTTAGACAAAGGGCATAATGTCTTCATGAGTCTTCAAGCGATAACATTTTTTACAACAAAAATTGTTCCTTGAAGGCTCCAAAAATGTTTTAGCCACCATTTGATATGACAAATTTTATTGGTGGCTAACAGTGGCTCCACTTGGGGATGGTGCCTTTTTGAAGGCATCAAGAACTTCAGACTTGCATTCTCAAGGAGGTTTATCAGTGCCTTATCCATTGGGCTGCCTTTATTTACTTGGATGTTCTTCTTTTGCTCTGGAAAATGTTTAGCAGCTATGAAAAATAATGGATCTTCTTTAACAAGCTTTCTACCTACCCAATCCTACTGATCTAACATTTTTTTCTTCTTTAGAGTGCACTTGGATTGGAAAACTCTTTTTACAACATTTTATTCTTTTGAAAGCATAAAACTAATCTAATTCTACTCGTTATTTCTTCATGAACTCAAATTAAACAATTGAGTCCATATGCTTCTCTACCTAATCTACCAATCTGTTAGGATTAAATAGTCTAATAGATTTTTATTCTCTAATTTCTAAAACATAAATTTAAAAGCATACAAGTCAGGATTGAATAGTCTAACTTGATGCTGATCTATGGCATAAAAAAAAAGCTACACATAGATATTATTTTGCAGAAAATTAAATCAAAATGGAAGGCTTTAAAATTTGAAATTTCAAGCACGGCCTTCTCTTTTCTCAGCCCTGTTTTTTTTTTTGAGTTTATTCGAGCTGTTTTTCCTTGTTCTCTGGTTCAGATTTTGAGCTGATTAGAACTAGTTTTTTTCTGTCTTTGACTCAAAATTTTAAAACAGATTTGAGTCATTCTTCTTTTGGAAACTGAGGTTCAGATTTTGAGTTTGTTTGAACCTTTAATTTATATCCTAATCTACCTAACTGATAAGCCAAGATTAAACTATTTGGCAAATCAAATTCACTAACCTATCAACAGAAAATTTAAAGAATTAATTAGTCAAGATTAGGCTGTATGAATAATTATAAGTGTGTTTTCAGGAGTGGCATTTAAGCTTGCACACTTTTAGAATTTATTTCTCTTTTTGATATGGGGTTGTACCTTTATTGTTTTTACAATCTGCCCTCTTTTATTTCTTCTATTGTTTTTGTATTTTTGTATTTTTTATTTTTCTTCGGAGAAAAAAATCAACAACTATATAAATGCTTAGAACTAAGCTATATTGACATTCCTATCTAACCTAACCTAACTTGGAATATTTACATTATCATATGATACAAAAATGACAATGCAACCAGCTGAGTAATTTCAAGAAGAAGAATAAACTATGGCTGCTTGTCAGAGGTATCCATAGTACATTTTGAAGATTAATCTTCAAAACCAAGAATATCACAAAGGGTGATAGCTTCTCATTTATTTGGCTCTTGCAAAGGATCACTGCTTGATAATTTGAGCCAATTGGGATTTCCACACACTCTTCCAAAGGATCAACAAAGAAAGGATGAAGATTCTCTTCTTTCTGGTCCTCCATGTCTGGTAGATTGTCTTCTTCCAAGACTTCAGATTTGAGGACTATGTTTTCAGTATGCGGCTTGGAAGTATCATCATCCTTAACCTGCAAAATAGCAAGCAGTGAAATATCTTCTTTCTCTAAATCTATGCTTGCTTCTGTTATAAATTCAGGCTCTTTGGATGACAGATTGTCATTAGTGAAAGGAGAAGTCTCTTCTTGGAAAGATGGTATATCCTTAGCAGGATAGTCTTTTATCTGTTTTTCTCCCACAAATTTTTGCCAGTATTTTTTATTGTTTGGGAGAACTTGTCTAAATTTTTCTTGAATTGTATATTTTTTGCTCTCCCAATGTTTTAAACATGTACTAGCCACAAGGGCTAATCCACTAGAAAAACTGTTTTGATCTTTAGGAACAAGTATAAGTTGGAAATCTTTGAAAGATTTCAGTAAATCTATGGTATCAGCCTTATAAACTTTAAGTCTAGGATGATTAACCATGCACTCTTCTTTTACTTGCCTAATTACTAGTTCTGCATTTCCATGAACTGTTATCTTTTGGGATCATAATTTTTTTAATAAATGTAGCCCTAAGAGGAGTGCCTCATACTCTGCTATGTCAGTTGTGCATTGAAAGTTCAATTTATATGAATGGTCTTCGGAATAATTGATTCCTGTATTGCAAAGCCATATTCCTGCACCTGCATTAGTTTTAGTATATAACCCATCGAAATTCATATTCCAAAGAGGACTAGTTTCAGTATTATCATTGGTTTCCTTACTATCCTCTTTGTCTTGAGTGCCATTGGATTGTTCTATGGAATAGGCACCATGTTCATGATTGTCTGGTTGAGATTATGGTTAGGAGGGTAGTTTCTTGCTTAGTATTTGATCAATTCGTTCTTCTCTCAAAGGAGAGATTTTTCTTTGAGTATAAACAGAAGAAGAGCTGCTTGTATATTATGACCAACAAAAGAACTCTTTGCATCTTTACAACAGAGTTCTCTTCGTGAATGAGCAAGAGTATTTGTTTTGCAATAAGTTTCACAGACTGACTATTTATTAATGGTCTGATCTATCTCTTCTTCTGTCAACGAGGAAAATATTTCTATGTCCCTTTGAACAGAAGTACAGTGATTCTCTGTCTCTTGTAAAGGCTGATTTTGAGGTTGGATGTTCTCTTTAGCCTCTTCTAGGGGATCTTGACTTGTGCTTGTAGGAAAAATTTGGGGATTTTCTGTCGTTTCCTCAAAGCACTTCTCACTATTAGTATTCGAAATTTGATTATGAAGATCTCCTATCGGCATAGTACAAGATATAGGAAGGCAATCAAACATTTCTTGACAACCTTCTTTATTTCTTTCTTTATAAGTTTTCTCATCATTTTCTATAAGGTGTTGATCATAATTCATAACTTCGTCACTATCTTTATCTTGAGGTGATTAGGCTTGTGTTTGATCAAGGAAAAGCATAGCTCACTCTAGATCATCCATTTTCATATTAGCCATCAACCTATCCATTCTTTTCCCAAGCATATGCATCAACTTTTCCATCATGATTAGAAATTTTCCTTGATTATTTTCTCTGTAATGATGTTCATCATACATGTCTTGTAGTGGTAGAGTTTGCATTTTCTCAGGGAAAGGCATATGATTTTCTGGATCACCAATGTTTAAACTAGCCATAAACCTATCCACCCTTCTTCCAAGCATGTACATCAACTTTTCCATCATGATCATATGTTTGTCATCTGGGTCTATATCTAAATCCATGTTTGTAAATAAAAAAAAGAGGTCACTGTGTCTGTTCAATCAGTTCAAGGTATTCTACCAGTGGAGTCATTTGGTCTTTTGGGAGTTTCAAAGTGTGGAGTCGCCAAGTGGAAAAATTTTAGCTCATAAGGAGGTAAAATTTTTTATGGTTCCACCACCATGTGTTTCTTGTAGAGATGCAAGGTTTTCAGGAACTGAATTAGCTCTCAAGTGTGATCTGAAAACAGTTGAAAATTTAATCTTAGGAGACTTCCTAAGGATATTTTCAAGGTTATCAACTATCTCAGGTGGATTTGGGTCAGAGTGGGCTCTAATATGAATCTTTTTAGGAGCCACTATGTTGTGTTTTTCAGACCCAAATAAACAAGAAAAGTTCGACCAGATATGACAGTCTTTAAGAGTTCAACTAATCTGTTTTACAAATTTTAATCCTACAGTCCTCTAAATGAGTTTAAATGGTATTAAAATGATAATGGTTCTTCCCAGTGGAGTCACCAAGTGGAAGATTTTAGCTCTTTTGGAGGTAAAAGGTTTTATGGTCCACCACCATGTTTATTGAATACCGATCTGAAATAATTTCGGTTTTTTTGAGTTATTTTTCATTCTTATTGGTCTTTAAGAGTGTCCTAAATCTGTTTCAAAACTTAGGTACAGTTATGAGACAAAGACAGTCTACTCTTATGGCTAAACTAGTTGATCCTTCAAGGTTAGATAAACTCTTATGAGAATCCCAGGGTTTGCCTAGTTTGTCACTGATTCAAACAAGTTTTATCATGATTACCATTGGTTTGGTAGTGCTTGAAGAGGCCTCTTTTTACTCACAAGGTTTTGTGAAGTGTTTAAGGGAACCTAAGATGAAAATTCGACTCAAGTCCCCAGCGGAGTCGCCAGAGATGTTAGCTGTTGGTGGCTCAGCTGAAAATATGCCAAATGTTTAGTGAGTAAAGGGGTTTTTGAGATATTTAAAGTATCCAACAAGAAAATAACTCAACTCCCCAGCGGAGTCACCAGAGATGTTAGCTCCCTATAATTAGCAAGATTGGAAAATTCCAGCTACAGGGAGAAACACTATTTCAACCACTTTAGGATTCTAGGATCTAGCCCTCCTCAATTCGGAGAGGGATCTCTCCAATAAGTGCAAAGATGGATTTACCTTTAAAAGTTTTGGGTAATTTTATTAGGCTAGTTATGAATTACTAGGGATTTTGTTTGTTTTGGATGGTTGAGCATGATTATTATTTAAGTGGAAAGTTCTAAATGGAAAGAGTTTCAAAGGTGTGAAGTTGCAAGAAAATAGAACAAGATTTTGCTAAAAAGATGGATATAATGCTGGTTTTAGTCCATTAGGCTATGGATTCATAACATGATTTAATTGAAACCACCAGGTTCAAGAGTGGTCCTTGGGGCAAGTCATCTATGTATAAGGATCTCTTTAAAGTTGATTTTATGGAATGAAATGATACAACAAGAAGGGGAATTAAACAAATGAAGAACAAAGAGCAGCCCAAGATCTGGTAAGTACTTTGAAACTAGCCAGCTTTTGACATACACTTAAGAAAGACATAAATGCAATCCAAGATCTGGTAAGTACTTCAAAACTAGCCAGCTTTTGATACACTTTTAATATAAAAACATTTAAATCACAAGGGAAACACAAGAGCTAAAAAAGAATGGTCTAAGATCTGGTAAGTACTTTGAAACTAGCCAGCTTTCAACACACTCTTTGGGAAACTTTCAGACAGCCTTTGGAGAAGAGACTAGAGGATAGGGCTAACCATAGACTTCCCTAGTTCATCTCTACTTAGCATAAACTGAAAATAACTTTCAAGAATAACAATTAGCCTAGACAGTAGGACGAGGGAATGTCATCATTCCTAACTGCTTAAACTGAATCAAATCATACCTAAACAACACAATTTGGAAGAAACCATATAGATAAAGATTATCAGTCAAAGAAGGGTACTGATATACAGTAAATCCTAAATCTATGCTTGTTGTTATTTATAAGAGAAGATGGACAAAGTGAAAATAGAAATAAAATAATGATTTACAATAAGAAAAACATCACCGTTGACATAGACTAGGATCCCATAAAACATCTTGTATTGATGCTTCAAACTAGTTACAACTTCAAGTCCAGTGTTTCAGTTCAGCAATCATCTTCACTACTCAGCCTAACTATTCTATCACAAGCAGAGCTTCAAGAGCCTTTGAACACTATTTACAGGTAGAAAATTTGAGCACAAGTATATCTCAAAGTTCTGCAACCAACATTTTTTCATCTTCTACAGGAGTATTTATAGAAGAAATGAGGAGGTGGGAGAGGATAAAAGATCTCCCAAGTCAATTAATAGAGATTTAATAGCTTCTCGGCCTTTGAGGGGCTTAATGGAGAAGTTTACATATGTCCTGTCTGTATTAATTGTTTTACATTTAAGAATTAAGCTCGGTGGGATAATTTGTTGAATTTTAGGCTTTGTTTCAGGATGTAATAACTCTGCTGATATTTTTTGCATTAGTTTCCTTTGGCAGAATTAACTATTCGGTTGCGCTGAGGCAAATATCTTCTTTCTGATCAATAACTTCAGCCTCTATTTGAATGCTTTGAGGCAACAGGTGGCACTGGGGTAGCTGAGAGGAATCAATTTGCCTCTGTTGTGGCGGTGGAGGCCTTTCTGTCTGATGATCTTTTTATTTCCCTTTAATTGTGTTTAATTTAATGGATTAGGCTTTTGATTTCGGTCTTAGCCGTAATCCATTAAATTGTGTAATAAATTTTCAATTCTTCAATCTCTGCTGTGTTTGGATCTTCAACACTAATACTCTTTTGTTTTATCTAATTCTCTGTGTCTTGTTGATGTGAAGGTTTTTACAGGGCCCATACGGCATCAATTCCCATGAAGCATCAATGAAACGTGAAGTTGGAACCTTATGGAATGATCTTCATTTTATGAAGAAAGGCGTGGGGATCGTCATCTTGGCCTTTGGCTTTTCTTCAATATAATGAAAAAACCATTTAAACTTGAAAAATACACACAAATGTTATGAAATCCTGCTTTATTTGGTGAAATTTCTTTAGAGGTTGTGGGGAGGAGCGTGGTCGTTGGAGGGTAGCATCTGACGGTGGAGATTCGTTTGCGGGAGGTTAGAAAAGGAAAGCGGGGGAAGAATTAAGTCAGATTTGTCGATCTGCAGAGATCGGCGGTTAAGATTAATCAAGAAGAACATAATGCAAATGGTCACATTATGGAAATTTGGAAGAGAAACAAAGGAAATAGATGAAATTTCCTTCGGCGGAGGTAAAAATGCATAAGAATTGAAATTGGGGTTTCGGGATGATCGTGGGTTTTCGGATGAGACCAGGCCATGAGATCAACGATGGAGATTGCATGTTGAAAACCTTTGGTAGAGGCAGAGGACAATATTGTACGGCTAGATTAAATCTGGGCCATTGATCTGTAGAGATCAACGGTGGGAGTCGCACGCGATGAATCAAAATAGAAATGGAGAAAGGTGGTTTGGTGGAGAAAACCATGAGTTTCGTGTGGAGAAAAGGCGGGGAGGCGGTTTTTCCTTTTTGAACGCGATATGCATTCCCGCCGGACACATGTCCTTGAAAAACAACTTATATCGCATGGCCTTATGGAAATTAACCTTCTTGCTTGAAGTCACGCGATATGGAATGTCAGCCATTATATCTGGAGCCTCAGATCTAATGGTGGGGAAGCGAGCGCGATATCAGAAAGATACGCGGGCACAAGCCAGGAGGGCGGTTTCAGTCTGAGCCGTTGGATCTAAGATGGACGGTTGAGATCAAAATTTGAAGAAAGAAGGACCCATAAGAGGCAGGCCTGTCGGGTTAATATGGGCCGTTGGATGGAACATGATCAACGAATGAGATGTGATCTGGGGTGTAAACGAAATAATACAATGGCAGAGGAAGGGTTAATGAGGACCGTTGATCTACAGAGATAAATGGTTGCGATCAGCCGAAACAACATTATCAAGCGGGGCATATGTTTCTAACCAAAAGTGGGAAACGCATTCTGCACCCTCCGATCTGGACAAGTGGATGGCCGAGATGCAATCGGAGGCATGCGATCAGAGGGGGGAAGAAATTGAATGGCGCCAATGCGATTGAGCGCTGGCTGTCGATCAGTAGATCAGATCGACGGTGGGAAATAAATTGGAGGGGTTTGAAGGCGAAGGAAATATTTGTGATCGGAGCAAATGAGGGTCGTCGGATCTGGGAAAGCGGGGAGGAGATCAACGGCTCACGATTGATCGGGAGATCTTCAATCAGGGAGAGGAATAGAATGCATCCAATAAAACTTGCGATGCGATGTTGTGCTGCCCATTTGATCGGCTCAAGATCAACGACGAAGATTATCTCAAAAATGGAACCGGCGGAAACCCTTAATACTTTATAAAAACCCAAATATTTAATAAAAAAAAAGTTTTTATGTATCGGGGTGGGATATATATATATGAAATGGTCTGGCACCCGACTGCGGGGCCCATGGTTTATATGAAATGCGATAGGCCCAGGGCTTATATGTATAAGGGCCAATCGCATTGGAACTTCAGATCAGGCGTATGGGCTTTTCAATCTACCCATTTAATTCTCCGATGCGATTAGCACTTCGGGACTTTGACTCTTGGTCCCGGGCGTAATTTATATGGAGTAAAGTGGAGAGCGGTGTTTATATAATGGGGCTCAACCGCATCAGAATTTTGATGTGGGAATTTTCAATCTACCCATTTACATTAAAAACATCGCTCTTGCGGGTTTTAGACCAAAACTTAGGAAAGTGGGTTTTATGAATTAACAAAGGGAAAAATGCATCGGAGATGGAATTATACAATGTTTTAGTTCCCGATTGTGGGCACAAGGGTTATATGAGGTGATATTAAGATCGGGGGTTATAAAAAAAGGGGCTATTCGCATCGGAGGTCTCAACTTAACAAAAAGACTTGCGCGCTCTGTTTTTTCCGATGTGATAAGCGCCGAAAGGGCTTTAGCACCTCGTTCTAGTGCACGGGCACATGTGGGGAAGTGATTAAGACTTAGCCCAAAGGGGCTTAAACCCTTATTGAAAAAACTTATTTCTTATGAAATTGTCCGGGTTTTATGATGGATTTGCGGGTTTCGACAGAGTTAAAAAAGGAGTTTTAAACTCTGTAGTGGGGATTTTATAAAGGGGGAATGGGGAAAAATGGAAAATGGAGGAACTTCATGGGAAAAAAAGGGGTAAAATGAAGGTTAGTTTTGAAGTGGAGGGAGGGGAAAAATGGATTTTGTAGTAGTATTTTCTCTTATGGAATCAACAGAATTTCTGAGTTTTTAAATGGAAACAGTATTGAGGATTTGGACAAAGGGCATAATGTCTTCATGAGTCTTCAAGTGATAACATTTTTTACAATAAAACTTGTTCCTTGAAGGCTCCAAAAAATTTTTAGCCACCATTTGATATGACAAATTTTATTGGTGGCTAACAAATGGGCCAAGGTTGTTGGAAGGAAGGCCTCAAGGAATCCCACATCATTCCAACACGATAAATCCACATATTAATTGAAAAAAATTATTTATTGAGAGGATCCCAAAGGATCTACTGACCTGTGTTTTTAACGAGCCCGATGGCAATCAAAGCTCACCAGATTTCAATTTTAGAGAGTCTGAAATACTGAAAAAGAAGACTCCAAGGGGGCTCCTTTTCTGTAACTAGTCCATTGGGCCCGGAAAAAGTAATAAATATGTACCCAATATACATTCCTCTAATGGTTTACTGAGCACGAGGAGAAACAAATTTATCTCATTGTATCAGCAGGAAAATCAAGAAGAGTTAGTGAAAGGAATGAATCCTCTCACCATCTCTAGCTCTTTCCTCTTCACAATTTCTTACACAATTTCCTCCTTAGATTGGGGTTTTTTATATAGCTTGAGTCTATGCCCATTCATCAAGAAGGTAACATTCCCATCATCAATATTTTTAACCCAAATAAATCTATTATCAAAAACTTTCTCCATTAGCCTAGCCAATGTGTGTTAAATTTCCCTTTAAAGTTCTCAAATTTTGTATCATACAACAATGCCCAGTCTCCCTTTTTTAATTGCTTCTTTTTAATGTATCTGTCATGCCATTTAGCCCATTTTTGTTGGATCAAATCGGTACGATGAAAAGCATCATGCCTAATCTCATCCAACTCATTGAGCTACAATATTCTCTGTTGTTGAGCTTCATCAAGGTCTATACCCAAATATGTTTCCATATTGAAAGTTCTAATATGAAATTCAGTGGGCAATAAAACTTGCTTTCCATACACCAATTCATATAGAGAGAAGCCATTGGTATTTCTCCATGTAATCCTGTAAGCCCACAATGCTTCAGGAAGTCGATCAAACCAATCCTTCTTATGTTATTGCACTGTCTTGGTAAGGATTACCTCCAACAACTTATTTTTTGATTCCACCTGCCCATTGGCCAGTGGATGGTAAGGGGTGGACTTTTGATGAGTAATATGATATTTTTGCACAATTATCTGCATAATATTTGACACAAACTGAGTACCTTGATTAGTAACTATCTCCCTAGGTACCCCAAATATTACAAAAATATATGAGAAAATAAAATCTACCACTGCTTTCTCCATTTCTCTAGGTAGTGCTATTGCCTCCAGCCACTTTTTAACATAATCAGTAGAAACAAAAATATACTTCTTACATTTGGACATAGGATTGATGGGACCTGCAAAATCAAGATCCCACCTCTCGAAGGTTTCTATGAGAACCTTTGGATGCAAAGGCATCTCGTCTGATTGTACAGGCCGCCCCATTCTCTGGCAGCTATCACACTTCTGAACATACTCCTTTGCATCTTTAAAAAATACTTGGCCAATAGTAACCTGAGCAAAGGATCTTATAGGCTTCCCGCTTGTCTGCAAAGTGTCCTCAATAAGGTTCATTATGACAAGCTCTCAACATGTCATGGATCTCATCCTCCCTGACACACCTGCAAATAATCAAATCAGGTTCAGTGAAAAAGAGATCTCCCCTAATCCAAGAGTAATCATCACTTTTCCTAATAATCCTCTTTTTCTGATTAGATGAAAATTAGGGTGGCAACTTTCCTATAGCAAGGTAGTTGGAATTATCTAAAAACCAAGGTGTTTTGACAAAAATAGCAAACAGATTTTCATCGGGAAAGCTATCATTAACAGGAACATCCTCGCCTACATGGTTGTGCCTAGATAAGAAATTAGCTACCTGATTTTCTTTTCCTGGTCTGTCTAATAATGTGATGTCAAATTCCTACAGCAATAGAAGCCACCTAGTGATCATGCCATTAGTGACTAGTTCATTCATGATATATCAAATGGCAGAATGATTAGTGTGTGTAAAAACTTCATAACCCATGATTTAATGTTTAAACTTGCTAATAACATAAATCACAACAAGGAATTATTTTCCAGTTACTGTGTAATTTAGTTCTGTAGGAGTTTAATTTTTACTAAAAAAATAAATAGCATGGGTTACAGGATCCTCCTTTTGGCCCAATACTACTCCTATGGTTGAATCAGAGGCATCAGTGTAAATGTGAAAAGGAAATTTCCAATCTGGGCCTCTTAAGACAGGTGATGAAGAAATATTTTCCTTGAGTGTATCAAATGCAGCTTGACACTCATCATTCTAATGAAATTCCGATTCTTTAGTCAATAATTTGAACAATGGAGATGCTATCTTTATAAATTTTTCAACAAACCTTCTATAGTAGCCTGCATGTCCAAGAAAACTTCGAACTCCCTTTTGATTGGTTGGTGGGGGCAGCTTTACAATAACTTCAATCTTTGTCGGATCAACTTTAATTCCTGAAGCAGAAACATGATGACCCAAAATAATACCATCGGTCATAATCATAAAAAAAAATCATTGCTTAATGAAATATTTGTTTCTCTACATCTCTGCAATTTTTTTTCAATATTATGTAAAGCCTCTTCAAAAGTATCACCCATTACTATAAAATCGTCCATATAAAATGCAAAAGGTCAGAGAAAATACCAAGGACCACCCATTGGAATGTGGCTAGTGCATTGCATGGACCAAATGGTAATACCTTATATGCATAGTTACCCCAAGGACATGTGAATGTTGTCTTCTCCTGATCCTGAGCTATCCTAATTTGGTTGTATCTACGGAACCCATCTAGGAAGGAAAAATACTTTTTCCTTGCTAAAGTGTCTAGAACTTGGTCTATAAAAGGCAAAGGGAAATGGTATTTTAATGTAGATTTGTTTAGTTCCATGTAATCTACACACACTCTCCATTTACCATTCTTTTTGGGGACAATAACCAATGGAGATACCCACTAGTTATCTGAGATAGGATAGATGAACCCTACATTTAACAATTTCTACAATTCATCGTTCTTTGTGGTTGTCTCACGGGCCTAGCATTTTCTTCTATATAAATATGATGAATGCACGTATCTGGGTGAATGCCGCTCATGTCTGTATATTCCCATGAAAATGTATCTAAATTTTTTTTCAATGTTTGAATTAACTATTTTTCTTGTTCAATAGTTAAGGTGGAATTAATGTTTAAATATTTTTCAGGAAAAATTTCAACTACCTTACCCCCTCATTCAATCATGGAATATGAAAGGAATGCAATAATAGAGCTGAATGTAGTTAAGTTGTTTTACTATGATCATAAAATTCCTACAGATTAGTAATGATATCTAAATTATGACTAGACTACCCTTCTAAATGCTGCGGAAAATCAGGATTATAAATACAACAATTTATCAAATTTTCTTCTAAATTTTCCTTAAGGCTCATGGTTTGAAGAATTGTTAAAACTGGTCGGGTACATTCTGAATCATGCTCCTCTTCTTCAACCCTATGTCTATTTTATGATCTCGAGAGGGGTTTAGCAGGGGGATACAAATTAATGTGCTTTTTTTCAGCTCCATGAGTGATGTTCATGTTTCCAGACGTACACCCTATATAGGCATCAATCATGGCTAACCACGGCCTCCCAAAGATCAAATGATTCCCTCCCAAGTTATTTTTAAGTTTAAGAACATAAAAGTCTACAGGGTACTCCCAAGAATCTAATGAGATGACAATGTCTTCTAATACCCCCTCTGGCTTTACCTTAGACCTGTCTGTTAATTATAACATGGTAGGAATAGGTAATAAATCAAAGGATCCTATATGAGATAAAGTCTCCATAGTCATCACATTAATGGTTGCACCTAAATAAATTAAAGTGTTCTTTATGGGATACCCATTGATAAATGTGGTAACCACATGGATTCTAGGGTCTACATATTTTTTAGTAACAAATCCAATGGACATTAAACTTTCAAGCTTTCCACCTACTTGAATTGTGGAGGGTTCTCTCTTCTGTCTTCTTAGTTTCTTGGTACATATCTCCCTCATTGTTTTGGCATTAATCAGGATGTCCTTAATTTCTTGTAGTAATAGGATCTCAATGCACACATTTCTCAGTTCAAACACAAGATCAAACTCGAGTTGTTTTAATTTCATTTCCAACCTCTCCGAAAAATGAGGCTAGACCATATGGTATGAGGAAGGTTCTTGCGGCCTTAAAGTAGGTTTTTTGTTGGTTCAAGTGTAGTTTCAACTTCAGGCATTTCCAGAGTATCTTCCTATACAATCTCTTCAATTATTTTAGGCTGAGTTACCACTTTTCCCAATCTAATTTTAATTTATTGCAGTGACACAGGAACATAACTTTCCTACAACGGTTGTGGTGTAATACAGTAGGTAGGAAAAATGGGATAAGTGACCAATCCAATATTTCCAGTAGATTGAATGGTTTTATTATTGGGGTTAGACACTAGTTGAGCAGGGAGTTGTGTGGGATGAGGTTGATTTGGTGGGGCAGGAAAATTAAGTTTTTTTTGTGGTTATACCATTTGTTGCGGTGTGGGCTACGGAGGATAAAAATTTTTGAGCTGGAAAATTTTGTGCAGCAAGGTGAGAAAAGTTCCCCTGCCAAGGTTGTTGAGGAGGCCAGGGCTGCCAGGGCATTGGAATATTGCACATCTAATTTTGAGCATAAGGAAATTGAAAATGTGACTGTGACATACTTGTAGGACATGGTTACCATGGTATTTGAGGTACCATTGCATAAAGTGCGTTGATAGCTCCCCAGTTTGCTATATATGCTACTTTAATTTCAGGAGGAGAAGGACATTGATCAGTGGAATGGCCAGCTTCACAACTTTGGCATAACTCTATGCTGTTAGCAGGGCATTCCCTTAGAGCATGTTTCATCCTGCATTGGAGAAAAACATAGCCATGGATTTACCCAATTCCTCCTCCTTCTTCATAGCTTGAAAAACATCCAGTTGTGAAGATAAAGTGATAATAAATTTAGTTTTAAAATTTTCAAATAAATTACCCATTTCAGCTCTGGTTACTCCAGTTCCAACAACAGATTTGACACTCCTAGAAGAAGAGTCTCTTGAAATTACCCACCTTCAATCTTGGAATTTCCTCTTGAATATCTTCTACACATCTCACACACATCATCATAGCTCAACTTTGATACATCACATCCTCCCATTAAGTTTAAAATCTCTAGAAATTCTGGTCTAATTTCCCTAAGAAAATTTTTCCTTTTGGCTTATTTTCTTAGAGTGTTCATCTTGGATCCCTGTAGATAATATTGAAATCTTTCCACCAAGCCCTCCTCCAGACTCTCCCCTTCCTTCTAAGTCATGGAAAAAGAATATATTCTCTGAGGTCTCTAGATTTACAATAATCTTGGTATTTCTTCAAGAATACCTTCTTCATTTCATCCCAAGTTGAAATGGAGTTTGGAACCAAACCCATAAACCACCTAAGAGTTTCATCCTTCAGTGTAGCAGGAAAATATTTTAGCTTTTGAGCATTGGAAGAATAATCATAGCTCCTACATAACACATCTAACTCAAATAATAAGGCATCAGGATCTTCACTAGAGGCACCACAGAAATTAGGCAAGGATGAGGGAGGAATTTTTTTCATTTGAGTAGCTCCACCAGTCTCCATGATAGGGAATTCAAATGTAACCAATTCCTCTTCTTTCTTAGTGTAGATTACATCTATGTTACCAGTACCCTCTTCATGAGCCATATCAAACTAAGAGAGAGAAGGACCTCTGTAAAATACAAAATATTCAAAATCAATGGTTTGGAATTCTAGTTCTTGAATAGGATTAATGAATAACTCCTATTCAGGATGAAAATTGAGCAATGATTTTGACTCCCTTAAGAGGGGAGGTTCTGAATGTGCAGCAACAGAGTATTTCCCAATAGAAGATTTTGTTATAGAAGTATTGACTTGTTTCGAATCAACAACCAAACTCTATTCAGGACTACAGACCTGATGTTTAGATTCTCCTTCTTTTGCTGCCTTATTTCTTGTAGAAATCCTTGTTCTAGCCAACGTATTAGTGAATAAAGTGGTTCTCACACCTCCATGAAAAATAATTGAAAATATTGGACTCTATTCATTTATTATACAAAAAAATTCAAAAATTCTACTTACCAAACAGCCATTACATGGCTTTGGTGAAATTCTGATCTCTGCAGGTGCGTAGGCCTTACCCTACGTCTTACCACTTCGACTCCCCTAGTCCTGCAAAATATCAAACAATAAAAATCATAAAAACACTTTTAGTATCATCCCTTAGCACCTCCCCGGCAACGACGCCAAAATCTTGAGTCAAATTATAGGCTTATAATTTCTCAATCATAAATTATCAACCTAGGGAAGGTAGGCTGATGAGATGTTGTGCAAAATATATGGAAGCTTAATACTTCAAGTGCTTACTAATAAAACCAGTCAATCACTCATAAAACTAATGCCTCTTTTCTAAATCAAAATTTTGCAGCAAAGGCTATGGAGTGGATCTGAATATCCCTCTACAGCTCTTAGTCTTGCTGATGTGATCAGAAAAGATAGGAGATCAAACTTACAGCAAGAAAGAAATCAACTTAACAATGTAAATCGAACTTGATCAAATGAAATCCACACATTTAACACAAAAAATAAATTATTTCATCAATTGGTAATTGCTGCTAAAACTTCAGAAAAAGTACATTAGTTGTATGAAATAATTATTACTGCATAAAAAAATTTAAAATGCACACACACACAACTAAGGGAATTGTGAGAAAATGGGGCCCTCCCTCACTCACAACCCCTGAAAAATTAAAGAGGCTTGCTCAGTAGAGTGGACAGAACATCAAATATTATATTCATCTAGAAATACTATAGTTAAGTACAATCTTATATGTGCTATTAGCAAAGCCTAACCCAACCATATCTTTACATCATAAAACACAGTCAAATTTATACAAGTTCGAAAGCCCATATTTGGCTCGAATGAGGACAATGATAATTTGAGCTAGGAGCTATCAATACAGGTACAATATCATCAAAATTATCTAATCTGGGTCTAATCCATCACTAAAATCATGGATTAGACAATTTTTGTTACAAGGCTAAAGTTGCTCCTCATGCGGCCAACGAGAAGAGGTATGTGGCTGTGGGTAGTTTTGAAGGCAGATTTGGCACAGACAATATGACAGTATCCATGTATGATGAGCTCCCCACAAAACCCATGTTCTCATTTTATTTTTCAATGAGTGGAACATAGATAACCTCTAACTCTGTTGCAAGAAATAGGAGCGGCTGCAAAAAATATGCATCCACAGGATTTCAAAATGCCTATAGGAAATGCAGGCGCACAAGTTGTCTTCAAGAATTTTGGATTTGTTTTGGATCAAATCAAATCTACATAATATTATTAGATCAGTTGGCATGATAATTTCAATAAGGAAACAACTAGTTAAGAAACACTTAATATTAAAGGTAAAAATTATACTTTTTATGTTAATTTTCATACCTCATGCCTAGGTACCCTTTTGGCCAAAAAACTAGCTGATATAACTGAAATAATAATATTAGGGTTTAAGGAGAGTTCGAAATGGGAGAGATAAAGTCCAGGAAAGGTGTCAAAATTAGGGAAAATCGGGACTCAACAGATTGCATTCTTAGAAAGGTTTTTAGAAAAAGTAGAAAATATTGGCAGGCGAACTTGTGGAAGCCACTTGGGCCTACAACACCACTTGCAATACCACCATTGGATTCACTCCAATTGAGCTGGTCTATGGAAAGAAAGACCTGATGTATATTAAGTTTTAGTATAACGCATTGAGGATGCAAGCTCATATAGAATTGGATCTCACTACAACACAATAGGAGACGTTGCTCCAACTCAATGCTCTATATGAATTTAGGAATCTCTCCTAGACACTAAGGTAATCCAACTACAAAGGAAGATTTGGCATGACAAGCACATCAGAGAGAATAATTTTCAAGAAGGAGATTGGGCCCTATTTTATGATTCCATATTTAAGGATTTCAAGGGAAATTTAATGTCAAGATGTCTAGGTCCCTACCTAGTAGAGAAGTTTCATGAGAATGGGTCTATCTAGATCAAAAAAATTGATGAGGAAGGGATTCCCTTTCTTGTTAATGGTTATAGGTTGAAGTTGTAAAAGAGAGATTTTTCCAAGGAATATTTTGTCATTTCAGTCAGTAGAGAACTAGATGTAATAGGGAGGCTCATAGTCCCCGGTCCACCAAATTCCTAGAAGAAAAGAATAATAAATAAGAGAGCCTAGATGAAAACCTCCATGAGGTATCTGAGGCCAACTCCTAGGTTGAAAAACTCTCTGACGCAGCTTGAGAGAAACAAAAAGAAAGAAAAAATAAAATATTCTGAGGTGAAATCCTCCTCTGAGGTGCTTAGGGAAGGCATGTAGGCTGAAAACCTATGTAGATGCATCCTGCTTGTCTCAAAAAAAAGAAAAAAAGAAAAGATAAAAATAAAAACACAAGGAAGGAGTTCTTACAGTAATTTTTCTAACATTTTTTTTGCAGGACTCCAAACAGCGGACAAAACCATGGTTAGAGGGAAAAATCTACAAGTGTATTCATCCATTCTTCCAGCTATGCATTCCCACACTCTCCACTCACATACCTACCTCTCTCCATCATCTAACCAACAAAATAAAACATTTTTTCTTCCTCGTTGCAATGGTACAGGAGGAGCCTGAAATTCTACAGGAGGAATATCTTATGGGAAAAAGAGACTAGGTGGTCATGCTTTCTCTGAGTAGTGTTGAGAGAGGTCCACCAATATCAATTGCATCACCCATCCACTCCATCTACCAAAAGTTAGCTCAAATTTCCACTCTGTCATGCATCCAAAAAATATAGAAAATATTTGTTTTCCATTCTTCTATCACCCACACCACTTCCTCATGATCCTAATATTTTCATCATACCTTTCATGACTTGCTCTCAATATGATATGAAAAATGAGGTCTCAAAAAAGGAGATTAAGGGATTGGTACAAGAAGGAGACTCCTCTTGTAGTATCTTGCACAGTCACAAAAAAACTCCTTAAATTTTTTTTTTATCACCCACAGAGAGCATCATGGATCCATTTAGGAAATAGAGAAGAGACATATCATGCTTAGGAAGCAATCCATCCACTCCACCACCAGAAAATTGGACATTGGGAAAGAACCTACACATACAAAAAATTTATCAATCAAAATATCATCAATATATGAAGACCTGAACAGAAAAAAAGAAATTAAATCAACTCCCTTAAGATCATGATGTTATGAGGTCCAGCTACAGCATGCAAGCATCTTTAGCAATTCGATCCATGGGTAGGCTCAGGTATGACAATACTCAACTCTTTCCTATGCATATAATGTTAAAATGTGTTTATGGTTGAGAAAGGAATTTTAATAGGTTGGAGGTGGCCAGTGAGCTTGGCCACCCTCAACTAGTAAACTAAAGTTCATTAAGTCTTACATGTAATGTGGAAAATTCAACTCAAGTGAGGTGGTGATTATGAGGAGAGAGGTGGTGATAATGAGGAGCATGGTAATGATTACAAGGAGTAGGCACAATGGTTCAAAAAAGGAAATTTGTGTAAGATCCATTTCACCAAATTGCTCTGATCCTTTACCATAAAAAGGAATATTAAGTACAAGGCTTGACACCATTTGCACTATCACCCATTTCTAGAAAAAACAATTAGAGGAAGGATGAGCTAGTGCTATCAGACTTCCTAGGGTTCCACTTAGCTACTTTGAACTGTATTTGTAGGTGCTACAAGATAAGCTACATGAGGGTATGAACTACTACATGAGGGTCAAGAATAAGATATAGGAGAGAATTGAAGGGAGAAAAGGAGCCAAAGTGACCTAAAGTTGTCCTCAAACCCTCATGCAAATAACAAAGCTATTTTGGAAAGGAGTAATTGGATTTCTCCCTCTCCAATTTCCATACAATTGCATGGGAAATTATGCCTGAAGTTATGTAATATTCCTATTTTAGCAATCAACTAAAAGGAATATTAAATTTTTTATTTTTGCACTTAGTAGTTGGATAAATGGGTAAGGAGGCCCATGCTTAATAAAAACATGAATAATTCCCATTATAATGTGAAAGGGGATCATCACAGTAGCTGGATTTTACACTTATGGTTGTGAACAAGGGAAAATGGACGAGGACATAGTCAAGTTTGACTAAGTCAACATGAATGTGTCGGGGTTCCCATGTTTTGGCCAGATTGGCAAGACCAAAAGATGAGACAACATCAAACCACTTTCAGACCTTAGGATCTAGCCCTCCTAGCTCTAGAGAGGGATCTCTCTATAATAGTCAAAGTATATATGTCTTTGAGGCTCAAATCTTATGATGTTAGGCTAGTTATAGGCACAAGGTTTGTTTGTTTGATTGTTTGTTTGGTTGCTGGTTATTAGGAGGGAAGGGCTCAATGTAAGGCAAGGCTGAGCAAAGAGGGATAAGGCAGACGTGAAATGTTCTAGGAAATATTCAACCATTGGGCAATGGAGTCAGGAAAGGATTTTCCTGCTAATCAATAGGCAGGCTTTCAATTGGGCTAGTCATCTAAAACATAGGATCTTGAAGATGATTGTGTGATACGGAAAGGTAGGGGAGGAGGAGATAACATAGATTTAGGGCACAAAGTTAAAGACCAGCTGGTCGCACAAGGATCCTAGTGGACAGGGCTAACTCTAATCCCTAATGTTCCCAAATCTTACAACTAAATCCATAACAAGAAACATCTAAGAACATATACATTTAATTCATACATCAGAGAGTAGGAAATAACATCCATAGGGTACCTAACAAGGGTAAATCCTATGCCAATATTCTGATGCAAGCTAGTAGAACGAAATGAAATGAATATAAACACAGAGATAGGAAAACATCATCGCTACTTTAGATCAGGATCCAAAGAAATGTGCTTGTCATATTAAATAGCAATACCAGTCAAGTACAACATTGCCAATAGATGAATGCTCAGTCTGAAATCATATTCCTCAGCCTATCTAACACTTTACACAGAGACTGTGTCTCAAAAGAAACTACTTGCAATTCTCTAATAATCGATCAACAACCTTTACAATGAGTTTATTCATGAATTTATAGCTCCAGTGGAGCAGAGAAGGTAGGTGAAGAACTAAATGTAGCATTAAAGACTCCAGAAGAGGAAGAAGGCCGAAGCCCACTCTGTATAAATTTTGTGCATTAACCTGGGATGCCCTTGGGTAAAAGAGTGATCTTCGTCAGGTTTCCATTAACTCCAGGTACGTCTTTGATGTAATTTGGCTGCAGTGCTCTGTAGAAATTCTGGTGATCTGAACAAAGATAAATCAATGATGCAGGTCTGCCATGCTATGTAGCTAATGCTACTGATAGTATCTGGACTGTTGTCAGGAAAAAAAATCTTCTAGGACACGACATATAATAAAGAACGCATGGGTGCTTCATCCTTCCTTAGGGAAACACATTCTACTGATGTAGAATCCTTGATACACTGATTTATTCGTGATGTACCTTCTGCGTGATCCATGGGTCTTCAATCTGATGCTTTACCTTTAAAAATCTGAACATAAGGCTTAAATATCTTCATTTGCGTGCCTTAAGCTCTCTGCTGCTTAATTTAAATCTTTGTCTGTAGAATCTGGGCTTTAATGGCGCTGGATAGGTTTCTTCACAGAGGTTTAACTGTCCTTGGGTAATATTTATGCCGCCGCTACCTTTCCAGGCATTTTCCTGTAGTACCAGCTTCCAAATTCAACCTTCCCTGCGCAATACGCCATTACAATAGTACAATTGAACCATGGCAGTTTCACGCCTTTCTGAAACCCTGCAAAACATGAAAACCGGTTAAGAAAACAATGAGGGTGGTTGATGCAGTGCGGATGATGAAAATGATCGTGTAGCTGGTGAAATGACAGAACAATGCAGAGAAATGATGGAGGGAAGTCTTGGTGAAGGTTGGCGGAGCACAGAGAAAATTTGAATGAAAAAAACCTTAACAAATTCGACCTTCGAACCAATATATGCAATGGGATGGGCAGATGTACGGTGGATACATGTGGGGGTGACGTGGCGAGACCGGGAGATGGTGGGGAAATTAAATCCGGACCGTCCGATCGCGGCGGAGATCGATAGTGGAAAGCACGTCGGGGGCGATGGACCGTAGGCCAAGGGTACGGTGACCATGGATTAAACCCCGTGCAACTCTGTGGAACGACGACCGTTGAATAAGGCACCCCAGATCATACGGCTGATATGCATATCGCTCTGTATCCTGTGCCGAATGTTAACACGCGATGAGCAAGTGGTTTTGGAACAATGTCGGAGCCACGTGTTGAATGCTGAGTGGAATCGCTGGGCAATGGGAAATTACCGCCTACCGCCCAAAGGCGGTGCGATAGATACCACCAGGTTTGTGAACAGTGTTTGTGGTGGGGACCACCGGGACGGATGTACTGTGGACTGTCGGATCTGTGGGTAAATAGACGGCGATGGCACGATCGGGGCGATGGACGGGGTAGACCACGAGTGCTGTAGAGTTAACACGGACCGTCCGATCTGCGCTGATCGACGGTTGATACTGCCTCCGATACCAACTGAGATAAGCACTTTTTTGGTTAGCGCCTGGTTTCGGCACCCAGGTCACACAGTGGAAGGAAAGCCGAGGGGCTGGCCAAAAGGTGCTAGCCCTATTATAATGTTAAAAGTGGATTTTTAATCCATTTTGGTGCATTTTAAAGCCAAAGGAGGGTAGCGATAGGGAACAAAGGTGAGAATTTGGCTAGAAAAAGGGTAAAGGTGGGTTCTCAAGGGGATTTGGGGAGGTTAAGGGGACCATGAAAGGGGGAATTTTGGGATGGAAAGGGAACTTGGGAAAAGGGGAAAAAAGGATAAAATGGGGGAAATCTGCAGAGCTACAAGGGGAGAAGGAAGGCCTTTTTGGAGCAGGAATTATGTAATCAATGAGACCTTATAAAGGGGGTCAGCAGAGGAGAATTTATCAAAGGAAAAGGCACAGGAGACTTCAAGGATGATGTGTCTTCAGGGGAGATGCATTCCTTGAAGGCTCCAAAACAATTTAGCCCCCTACTTTGCTTTGTCAAAAATTTATAGGGGGGTTAACAGTGGCTCCACATGGGGATGGCTTCTTCTTGAAGGAGTCAAGAATTCAGAGAGTAGATCTTTGGAGTAGGCCAGTTGCCTGCTGCTTGGCACATCCCTTTCTTTCTTTAGATCAGCTACCACAATATGAAAACATTACATCAACATAAATACCTTTCCCAACAAACTACCTACCCACACTACAATCCTAGCATTTTTTGTTCTGGGGTGCATTCGAACTAGCAGACCCTTTACATCATTTATTTTTATAACAGAAAATAAACCTATTCTAAATCTACCCTTATTGCTCCATGAGACCAGATTATACTTTTGGTCTCATATGTTTCTCTACCTAATCTAATATCTGTTGGGATTAAACTGTCCAACAGATTTCTTCTCTATATTCTACGACATAAATTGAAAACAGTCAAGCCAAGATTAGACTATCTGACTTGCTGTGGGTCCAAGGCATAAAGACAGTTGCTCATGGACAGAAAAATGCAGAAAACTGAAAGCAAAACTGTGAAGGCTTGAAATCTGAAATCTTGAAGCATCCTTCTTTCTCTTTGTGACTCAAGTTTTGAGCATGTTAGAGTCACTTCTTTTCTTCATTTCAGCTTTGCTTTTGGGCATGTTAGAGCTAATCTTTTGCACATCAGAGGTTCATGTTTTAAGCCTGCCTGAACCTCTATTTTTCCTCTGTTTTTTGGAACATTTTCTCTTTTTCCTTGAAAATAAAAACTGCAATGGTATGTACAATGGTAATGGGAACTAGAAATCGTAAATCAGCAGAAGTAGTGTTTTAGCACCCTGCCATTGACAGGACCCCCAAACATCTCTGTACCATCTAATTCTTGTAGGAAGAAGGCATTTGGACCCACAGTGGCCTGGATGATGTATGGACCTTGCCACAGACTGTAAAACTTGTCGTGCTTTCCTTTGTCCTCTCTCCTTGAGTCCCACTTCAGGACTTTATCTCTAATTTTGAAATCAGTAGCTTTGGTTCTTTCGTCAAACAATTTCTTTATATTTTCCTGAAATTTCACTGCTCTGTTGTAGACTTCTTCCCTCATTTGCTAGAGATGAATTGTTTGGTTTATTCTTCTCACCATAATGTCTTCTTCTGTTTGAATCTCTTGGACCAGCTTAATTAATGGTACCCCAAGGCTGGTAGGAAACACTTCTTCTGTCCCATAGACAAGCTAGTATGGTGACATGCCAATAGATTTCTTTGTTGTAAGCCTGTCGGCCCAAAAATCATGTACTAACTTGTTATGCCATGACTTTTTGTTCTCTTCCAAAAGCTTCTTGATGATGATCACTAGGCTCTTGTTTGATGATTCAGCTAATCCATTACCTTGAGGGTAATAGGCAGTTGAATGACCAAGCGCTATTTGATACCTATGACAAAAATCAACCATTTTCTTGGATCCGAAAGCAGCAGCATTATCAGTGATTATTTTCCTAGGGCAGCCAAACCGAGAGAGGATATGACCTTCGAGGAAACTAATGATGAATGAATCTGTGGCATTCCTAGTAGGAATGGCCTCTATCCACTTAGTGGAGTAGTCTATGGCTGTTAGGATCCATTTGTGTTGTGCAGAAGAAGCAGGGTGAATCTCCCATATGAAATCTAGGCCCCATTGCAGAAAGGGACCTTCAACAGTGATGGGTTGTAGAGGTAAGGGGAGGAGTTTTCTTTTGCCTTAAAAAATCTGGCATTTGTGGCAGGCAATGATCATTTTATGGACATCTTTGAAGAGTGTAGGCCAATAGTAGCCAACTCTGAGTATTTTTTTTGCAGTGGCTTTCCAACTCAGGTGGCCTCCACACTCTCCTGCATGGAATTCTTGTTTAATCTTCTCTTCCTCGTTTTCAGGAAAATATCTAAGTAATAGGCCGTTTGGATTCTTCCAGTATAAGTAGTTATTAATTATGCAATAGCTCTTGGCTTTCAGCTTTAAGAATCTGGCCTTGGTCTTTGATAGTTCAGGAGGGGCATTGAGGTGTGTAAGCACATACAAAATGTCAGAATACCAAGGAGAGCTCTAAAACTTTTCCTTCACAGTGGGATCAGGAAATTCTTGTTTCCCATCCAAGGTATTTACCATGTTAATGTCTAGGGCTTGTAGATTTGATTCAGCCATTAATTGAGCTAGGCCCTGACCTTTAATCAGTTTGGTGGGTTTTATCTCAAGGTCGTACTCTAAGATCACAACAATCCATTTTCCCCTTTTCCCATCTGGGTCCTAGGACAAAATGTCCTTAACCACTATATTTGACACATAGGCTATGGTGTGGGAATGCAGTATGTACACCCTAAAATATTTCAAGGCCTTAATCAGAGCATAGGCCTGTTTCTCCATTATGCTGTATTTCAAGGGTGCATCTCTGAGTGCTTTGCTGAAGAAAGAAATGGGTTGTTCCATTCCCTATGGATTTTTCTGCAGTAGCATTGCAGCTATTGTATGCTTGGAGGCAAATGAAAAAATCAAGAAATCCTTTGAGAAATCTAGGCTAATTAGAATAGGAGCCTGGGTGAGTGCAAGTTTTACTGATTCAAAATATTTCTTGGCTTCGACAGTCCACTTAACTCCTGCACCTTTTTTTAGCATGTTAGTCATGTTCATAAGGTGTTCAACTAGATTGGGAATAAACCTCCTAAGGAAGTTAATCTTCCCAATGAAGGACTGTAACTCCTTGATGTTTCTCGGGTGTGTGATTTGCAGTATTGCCTCAACTATTTGTGGGTCTATCCTAATTCCCTTATAAGATATGATGTGGCCAAGAAGTTTCCCTTCCTGTAGCCCAAATATAGTATTTTTGGGATTTAGTGACAGACCAAACATCCTACATTTTTCAAACACTTTCCTCAGATGTTCCAGGTGTTCCTCTTCAGTCTTGGAGTAGACTGTTATGTCATCCAGGTAGATAAAAATGAAGTGTCCTATTTCATCTGAAAAGTTATGTCCATTTCTCTTTGGAAGGTTGCACCAGCATTCATCAATCCAAAAGGCATATTTACATACATAAAAGTGCCCCATGGGGTGGTAAAGGCTATTTTGAGTTAATCTTCTGGGATTACTAGGACTTGGTTGTAACCTGAAAAACCATCCAGCAGGGAGATCCTTTTAGAACCTAATACCCTCTGAAGAATATGTTCCATTTTAGGCAAAGGGTAATTGTCTTTGAGTGAGACTCTATTCAGATTCCTGAAATCTATGCAAAGCTTGATCTCCCCTGTTTTCTTTCTCACAGCCACTAGGTTTGATACCCAGTCATAAAACCTCACAGGTACAATTATGCCTGCCTCATACATCTTCTTAATCTCTTTTTCTACTGTAGGCAATTGTTTTGGGTTTATTCTGCAAAGTTTTTGTCTAAAGGGCTTCTGATTTTCTTTCAAGGGTATCTTATGCTGTATGATATTTGTGTCATAGGACCTTAAGTCTTCATAACTCCAAGAAAACACATCAATGAATTCCTTGAATAGGTCAATGTATTTCTTTTTCATGTTTGCAGGCAGAGACTTAGCCAGTTTGATCATTTTGGGTTTGTCTTCAGTGCCTATGTTGCATTCCTCAACATCGGAGTCTGCATGTTCTATAGTGGGATTTTTTTTTATATCATCAAAGTCAAAAAGGTCTTCTAAAGGGTCCATACCTCGAGGTATGTTCTTATCTTTGGTCTGCAGCACCTCTACTTCTTCACTATCTGCTTTTTCACATTTTCCGTCTGGATTTCCAATCTGTTCATATAGAGAGTTTATTTCTATGTTACAGGGTGTTTATTCCTCATCTGAGGACTCTTCACTTAGGCAGCTACTGTCAGATTTGGAGTCTGAATCAGAAAATTCAAACTCGTTTCTGCCTACCAGGAAATCTTCAATCTGTTTATGTCCTTCAAAAACCTGCCAATATTTTTCATTGTCTGGCACTGCAGGTCTGAATTTGGTCTGAATGATGATCTGTTGGTCACTGGGAGTCTTAGGGTAGGAACTAGCTAGGCAAGCTAATCCATTTGCAATGACATTTTGACTCCTAGGAACAAACACTAGTTCGTATTCAACAAACGTTTTCAATAAATCCATAGTGTCATTCCTATATGCTCTCAGCCTAGGATGTTTCGCTGTGTATTCACCATTCACCTGTTTGATAATCAGCTCAGAATCTCCACGCATGGTTATCCTATGGGCTCCTAATTTTTTCAACAGAGTTAAGCCTAGGATAAGAGCCTCATATTATGCAATATTGTTTGTACACTTGAAGTGTAGGTTGTAGGCATAGCTCTCTGCGTAATCACTCTTTGCATTATGAATCCACACTCCCACTCGAGCAGTTCTCTTGGAGCAGGACCCATCAAAATTCATTTCCCACAAGGGTTCATTTTTCGTTTTATCATCACTTCCTTCCCTATAGCTGGTTTCACCATTATGTAGTAATTTAGGGGCTACACTAGGTTGTGGGTCGTTTTGTATTTCGTTATGGGTGTGGAAATTGGAGAAGTGGCCAGTTGGCTGATTGCATTATGCTTCCGGCTCACTTTGCGTTGTTGTTTTAGTGCATTGTTCAGATTTTTCTAGGTCTTCCTCATCTAAGTCGAGGGTAGCCATTATGTTAAAGTCCATTGGCTCCATTTTATAATGTGTACCTTTGCTTGTGTCTACATTTTCAGATTCTGGTCCTCCCAAAGATTCATCATTGCAAAAGATAAAGGAATCCAGGTCTGTATGTACTGAGTATAGAGGATAATTCTCAGGCTTTTCAGGGCTACTAACCAGGAACTTCATTTGTGCTTCCCTATATAGTCTTCTAAGTTGGCCAAAGATTGGGATTATGGAATAAGCCCCATCCATCTGCATTATCCCTTGTAGCTTGGATCCCCATGATCTTGATAATAACATGCCATATTTGGGTGGCACATCCACCACAACAACATCCATGACCATACACTTTGCTGGAATCTGGGCAAGGCTCACACATAAATCTTTGATCAGGCCAAGACACTTTACTCTGCTAGAGTCAAATGAATATAGGTCCTTATAGGGATGGGTTATCTCTAGGCCTAATCTTTCCATCACCACTTTAGGCATCAGGTTGTGTGATGCCCCAAGGCTGTGTGATGCCCAAAGTCATGCATTGCATTGTGGAGAATCTTATCATGGACATTAAGACTGATATAAAAAGGGGGCACTACTCCTTCCTGAAACTTTCCTTCTATCTTTGGACCAAACAGAAGGGCAGGTTGATCATCACTCAGATTTACAGTGTCACTGTTCTCACCTAAATATAATGCTTTCAAAATTTGGCCTTTATATACATCCTGAGTGGCCAACTCAGAGAGTGGGACAAAGATTTTAATTTTTGCAATCTCACTCTCCAAATTGAAAGTGGATTGACTCTTTGGAGTGCTCAACTTTGTTTTGTTAGCCACTGCCTTAGTGGCTGAATCAGTGTTTTGATTCTCATTATGTACAGTGTTAGAAACTATTTTATCAGGAGCACTAACTGTAGTGTTGGTGCTGCTTGTTGGTTGACCTTGTGTATCAGTGTTTTGGTTTTCCTTTTCTTTATTCTTCCCAGAACTCTCAGCTACTGATTTGTTGCTTTCAACAGTTACTTTAGAAGTTTTCTCAGGTCTCTTCTTGATGGTGACCTCAGAAGCATTTGGATTGGTAGTTTCTAAGCTCTTTTTGCTTCTAAGTTCGTATTGTTCTCTGACCTGCATCATGGCATTTTCAAACCCTAACCTGTAACCTTCAGATTCTAACCATTCCTCATCCCAATATCAGGGTGAGGGCTGATCTTTTTCTGAGTAACAGTTATGGATCGAATCCTCTATTTCAAACATATTAATTGTGTTTCCCTTAGACTCTTCTATGATTCCCTCATCTTCATCAAGAAATTTCTCTTGGAATGGGGGAATAACTTGTTGATCTGACTCTCTTTGTCTGTTGGGAGTGGCATTGCTTCTTCTAAAGTTCTGGTTCTAGTTATGGTTTTGATTTCTATTTTGGTTACTAACTGTGACAACCATTTTTTTTACCATTTGTTGTAGCTCTTCCACGTTTTTAGATAGACGGTCATAACTGGGGTCAGATGTGGAAGCTACATTGTCATCTCTGTATGTTACCCTCCTCTCATCTCTCAGTCTTTCCCTTTTCTCAATCAAGTTGGCTTCTATATTCACTGCCCCTTTCTGCATGTCTTCCAATGTGTTGTACTCTTTATCCCTAAGCTGATAGGCCATGTCAGCATCAAAGCCTTCGGGGTATTTCGCTAGAGCCATACCTTAGGGAGGTTTCATTTGTGGAGGTAGAGAATTGTAAATGCTGTTAAATCTCGTTGTGTAATCATGGACACTCTTCCCTACGTTTATTTTAAGGCTCATATATTCTGCTAGGAGTTGGCAAGGGTTGGCCTTAACTTCCCATTTGTTTATGAAGGTCTGATATAGAGCTGGGAGGTCATTAATGCTACCCGGAGGTAGGCCCTTAAACCATTTCTTCACATCACCCCCTAAGCTTTGGGCAAATATTCTCATTTTGACTGTATCATCATCTATCTCCATGTAGTCAAAATAATCTTCCATCCTATCTACATGATATTGTGCTGTGGTAGACTCTTTCGCAGTGAAGTGTGGGATCTTTGATTAATAATCATTGGGTAAGGGAACTAGAGGCTGAGGTAAAACCATAGGTGCATACCAGGCTACCATGATGATTTTTTGATGAGGTAAAGGGTTGAATTGGGCAGCAGGTATATGGATGATAGGGATATTATGACCAGCAGAAGAATGATGAGCAGATCTAGGGTGACTGAGCCCCAAGTTTTGAATAAAGTGTATACCAGGAGGTGTAGATGGAGGGGTCTATCTAATCCCAAGGTGCTTACCACTTTGAGGTGGTGAACCAGGAAGCTCAAGGTCTGGCTGGTCTAGGACACTGAATGACCTAGTTCTTGGCAAACTATTTTGAGTGCCTAGGTAAAAAAGTGGATCTGATAGAGCTGTAAAGTTTTCTGGTGTAGAGTTAGCTCTATGGATGTGGCTGGAAATAGTTGTTCCTTTAGGTGTAGGAGATCTCTTGAGGATGCTCTCAGGGTTATCAACTATTTCAGGTGGGTCTGGGTCAGGGTAAGCTCTTGTATGAATGGTTCTTGAAGCCAAAATGTTGTTTCTAACCAAGCAACTTAACCCTACTTGTTACTTCTACCGTGGTTGATGTTGCTATGGAGGTCGGTCTCCCAGTGGAGTCTAATGTGAACCAAGATAATCATCAGGCCTACTGATCACCAGTGGAGTCTTTAAAACGTTTAGGGAATATGGAGTCGCCAGGTGGAAAGGTTTAGGATGTTTTTGGAGGGTATGATGTCCACCACAGTACTTATGAGATGTCCCCTTTCAAGGATATCTTCCAAAAACAGAAAAATCTAACCAGAGATTGACTGGGAGGGCATTTACCAGATATGTCACCTCTGAAAGAGTGTGATATCTAGAGGCTACCTGGCCCTTTCCAGACTCTGTCTAAGAGTGTATGAGAACACAACAAATGGTATAGAGGTTGATCTGTGAATAGAAATGTTTAACTGCCAACCTAACCAGAGTTTTCTAGGTTTCTGAGGCTCTTATGATGTAGTGAGGTGAGAAATACTCAGAGTTCCCCAGCGGAGTCGCCATTATGTTGGGGTTCCCATGTTTTGGCCAGATTGGCAAGACAAAAAGATGAGACAACATCAAACCACTTTCAGACCTTAGGATCTATCCCTCCTAGGTCTAGAGAGGGATCTCTCTATAATAGTCAAAGTATATATGTCTTTGAGGCTCAAATGTTATGATGTTAGGCTATTTATAGGCACAAGGTTTGTTTGGTTGCTGGTTATCAGGAGGGAAGGGCTCAATGTAAGGCAAGGCTGAGCAAAGAGGGATAAGGCAGAGGTGAAATGTTCCAGGAAATATTCAACCATTGGGCAATGGAGTGAGGAAAGGATTTGCTTGCTAATCAATAGGCAGGCTTTCAATTGGGCTAGTCATCTAAAACATAGGATCTTGAAGATGATTGTGTGATATGGAAAGGTAGGGGAGGAGGAGATAACACAAATTCAGGGCACAAATTTAAAGACCAGCTGGTCGCACAAGGATCCTACTGGACAGGGCTAACTCTAATCCCCAGTGTTCCCAAATATTCCAACTAAATCCATAACAAGAAACATCTAAGAACAGATACATTTAATTCATACATTAGAGAGTAGGAAATAATATCCACTATGCTGGTTAAATTAATTGAAATCGATTCGTAGATAGCACATTAGAAGAACAACATCAAAGGCAAGGAGAGCAAAAACATAGGGTACCTAACAAGGGTAAATCCTATGCCAATATTTTGATGCAAGCCAGTAGAAACGAAATGAAATGAATATAAAGATAGAGATAGGAAAACATCACCGCTGTTTTAGATCAGGATCCAAAGAAATGTGCTTGTCATATTAAATAGCAATACCAGTCAAGTACAACATTGCAAATAGCTGAATTCTCAGTCTAAAATCATATTCCTCAGCCTATCTAACACTTTACACAGAGACCGTGTCTCAAAATAAACTACTTGAAATTCTCTGATAACCAATCAAAAACCTTTAAAATGAGTTTCTTCATGAATTTATAGCTCCAGTGGAGCAGAGAAGGTAGGTGAAGAACTAAATGCAGCATTAAAGACTCCAAAAGAGGAAGAAGGCTAAAGCCCACTCTGTATAAATTCTGTGCATTAACCTGTGACGCCCTTGGGTAAAAGAGTGATCTTCGTTAGGTTTCCATTAACTCCAGGTACGTCTTTGATGTACTTTGGCTACAGTGCTCTGTAGAACTTCTGGTGATCTAAACAAAGATAAATCAATGATGCGGGTCTACCATGCTGTGTAGCTAATGCTACTGATAGTATCTGGACTATTGTCAGCACAACAAATATTCTAGGACATGGCATAGAATAAAGAACGCATGGGTGCTTCGTCCTTTCTTAGGGAAAAACATTCTGCTGATGTAGAAACCTTGATACAATGATTTCTTCGTGCTGTACCTTCTACGTGATCCATGGGTCTTCAATATGATGCTTTACCTTTAAAACTCTGAACATAAGGCTTAAATATCTCCATTTGCGTGCCTTAAGCTCTTTGCTGCTTAATTTAAATCTCTGAGTGTAGAATCTGGGCTTTAATGGCGCTGGATAGGTTTCTCCACGGAGGTTGAATTGTCCTTGGGTAATATTTATGCCGCCGCTACCTTTCCAGGCATTTTCCTGTAGTACTAGCTTCAAAATTCAACCTTCCCTACACAATACGCCATTACAATAGTACAATTGAACCATGGTGGTTTCACGCCTTTTTGAAATCCTGCAAAACACGAAAAATGGTTAAGAAAACAATGAGGGTGGTGGATGCAGTGCAGATGATGAAAATGATCGTGTAGCTGGTGAAATGACGGAACAATGCAGAGGAATGATGGAGGGAAGTCTTGGTGAAGGTTGGTGGAGTGCAGAGGAAATTTGAATGAATAAAACCTTAACAAACTCGACCTTCGAACCAATATATGCAATGGGATGGGTGGATGTACGGTGGATACACGTGGGGGTGACGTGGCGGGATCGGAAGATGGCGGGGCAATTAAATCCAGACCGTCTGATCTCGGTGGAGATCGACGGTGGAAAGCACGTCGGGGGCGATGGAATGTAGGCCAGGGGTACGATGACCATGGATTAAACCTCACGCAACTCTTTGGAACGACGACCATTGAATAAGGCGCCCCAAATCAGACATCTGATATGCATATCGCTCCGTATCTTGTGCTGAATGTTAACACGCGATGAGCAAGCAGTTTTGGAACAGTGTCGGAGCCACGTGTCAAATGTTGAGTGGAATCGCTGGGCGATGGGAAAATACCGCCTACCGCCCAAAGGCGGTTCGATAGATACCACCGGGTTTGTGAACAGTGTTTGCGGTGGGGACCACTGGGACGGATGTACTGTGGATTGTCGGATCTGTGGGTAAATAGACGATGATGGCGCGATCGAGGTGATGGACGGGGTGAACCACGGGCGCTGCAGAGTTAAAACGGACCATCCGATCTGCGTTGATCGACGGTTGATATTGCCTCTGATACCAAATGAGATAAGCACTTTTTTGGTTAGCGTCTGGTTTCGGCACCCAGGTCACGCGGTGGAAGAAAAGCCGAGGGGATCGCAGAAAGGTGCTAGCCCTATTATAATGTTAAAAGTGGGTTTTTAATCCATTTTGATGCATTTTAAAGCCAAAGGAGGGTAGCGATAGGGAACAAAGGTGAGAATTTGGCTAGAAAAAGGGTAAAGGTGGGTTCTCAAGGGGATTTGGGGAGGTTAAGGGGACCATGAAAGGGGGAATTTTGGGATGGAAAGGGAACTTGGGAAAAGGGGAAAAAAGGATAAAATGGGGGAAATCTGCAGAGCTACAAGGGGAGAAGGAAGGCATTTTTGGAGCAAGAATTATGTAATCAATGAGACCTTATAAAGGGGGTCAGCAGAGGAGAATTTATCAAAGGCAAAGGCACAGGAGACTTCAAGGATGATGTGTCTTCAAGGGAGATGCATTCCTTGAAGGCTCCAAAACAATTTAGCCCCCTACTTTGCTTTGTCAAAAATTTATAGGGGGGCTAATAGAATGCATGAAGAAGAGGAGATCATCAATAAAACCAGTTTAGTATAAACAGGGATCAGCATAGACATAAATTTGTGAGCTGGATTGATTACACTTGAGTGTGAAAAGTAATGAGACAAATTGAAGAGGTCAACCTTGACCAAATCAAACAGCGCAATATGGAGGAGTGGCCTTGATGAAGGTACAACGTAATTTTGGAGGGAGATTTCTCATGCGGAGTTGGAAACCCTAATGGGTGGGACCCAAGGTGAGGAGGCTCAAGAAGTTTATAAGGAAGAGGATGGTAGCCATTTTGGGTTAGCTTGGATATTATTCATTTTTGTCTGCTTAGACTATTTGGCATCCTCTTGCTATTTAGGAGAGTTGTAGTGCTCTTCAACACAAGGATCTCTTGTTTAGGAATCCTTCTCCTTCCTTGAAAAGCCTCTTGGAGGAGCATTGTACATCACTTTTCCACACTCAGGCTTGAGGCCAAGCATCCTCCTTCAGTCACAGCATTAATTCTATAGAGTATGGTTATGTGTTGCAGGGTGTTGCAGTGGAAAGTCCCCAACACCACTTTCTCAACTTGTCTTTCTGAGGAGGGAGCTTCCCTTTCTTTGCAAGATATGCTAAGGATGTTTCTGAGCCTTTTTTATATCTTTGCATGTGGCCAAAGAATTCTCCATCATTGACTTTGCAGTCCTTGGCAGGATCTGCGTTATTTTCTATAGTGTTGCAGTAGCAGGGTTTGAACCCTTTCTTGAGAGCTTGTTCCTTGGAGGAAGGGCCAACCCTTCTCCTGAAAATATTTGTACATCATCCTCCTTCTATTTATTGTATATTTAAGCTATTTTTATTCAAAGATATAGTGTAACTATTTTTTCCAGATCTAGATCTGTAGATCTTCTATTATGTACTTGTGCTCTCATGAAACCCTTGCCGAGTTATCTCTTTGATGTATAAAAGGAGCTAGATCTCCATTTTCCTCCATGTTCTTATATAATGAACTCCAGATATATTATTACATAATATTACATCTGAAACCCTAAAAAAATCAAGACGTGCATGCTTCAGTAATTTCTGCATATCATAAGTCATGGGGTTTGGGCCTTTTTTAGGAGTACCGTGATCGGGAGATCTGTTTAACTTAGTAAAAAAGATTCGTTTGTGATTATTTTCTAGGTGTGAGTCCCATATAGCCTAAGAGAGAGGATACAACCATTATTTTCCCCTGTTATTTCTCTATTTTCTGGGAATAACGTTTTAGGGCTTAAAATGTTGTTTTTCCCCAAATTTTGGATCTTAAAATGAAGAAGAAGTTGTTGTTGTAACATCAAATGATGATAATGTGTTTCTTAACACATTTCATGAGTGAATAGATTGCTTCTGCTCCAGTATTGTGTTCAAATATTGTTGCAGTCCCATTATTGGACACTTTTCCATCCATTCTAGGTGTGAGAGGTTTGTTTACCTCACCTAGTTTGCTTGGTTTCTGATTTCCTCTTGGATTTGGATCTTATATTATCAGATCTAAAAGATCCAAGGGCTAATATTTTTTTCTGTAGCACACATTCCTGAAAAATGCATTTTTCAGGCATGCCTTGCTAGCAATCCCTATTTGGGGATATTACAAGTTAGTGCCCTGTAATAGACAATTGAGTAGTAGTTCCATTTGGAAATTTTTGTGTGTGAAGTCGTGATAGGGGCAGAAGAAGAGTTTTTTTTGACATAAATTTTAGAATCATTCTCACTCTATGATAAAAAGAAAGTTTTAATATTATTTCTACCACTAATATTGCTTTAAGGAAACATTGAAATTTACACCTAAGTAACACTAAGGAGTAGCAGAATAAATGGGGGAAGGATTAAATACAATAGAGCCCAAAGACACAAAGATAATTCACCAACACCCTCTTGTAGTAAACATTTTTAGAATACATCAATGGATGAGTTTGTTTAAACAGATGAAAGGGTATGATGATGGAATCACTCAAGAATTTTCCATGGCACTACATTCTCAAGGAGAATATAGTGCCACTATTATTGTTATAGGATTGTAAATCTCTTTAAGTCCTAAAACCATAGAAATAGTGACCACCTCACCCTTAGGAATTCGATGGAGCGAGGAGAAAAAAATAAGTAAGTGTTACAGATAGGAATAAATTTTTCATTCTGAGAGAAAATCTTGTGGAGGATAATAATGGGGTAAGAAAAGAAATCCTACGTTACCCCTGGGATGAAGTGGCCTACGACATTCTTAAATACATATCTTTTGAGGGGAGGTTGAACGTTTTATATGCCTATCATTTTAGGCTACTCCATGAGCTAATATTAAAAGTAGATTTACCAACCCCACATGGATTAAGTATTCCCCATTTCCTCCTAAAATAAATCATTGAAATGAACCAAAGGGTGAGGGAAGGGAAGCATCAACACATTAGTAATATCCATTTTTCAGGAATTTCTGCAATATGGTCCAAAGGGATGTTGTATAAGGAAGATAATGCAAAAATAAGATGAAAGGGGGCTTGGATCCCTTAGTTAATACATCATACATTACACTTCCATAATTTGAGCTCAAAGAAATCCCTCAAGGTAGGTTAAACAAATCTCCCACCCTTCGATATCTCAGAAAAGTGCTCAATGAGTGAACTACAACAACATATGAACATAATCATGAAAATATGCAAATCTGAACATGTCAATAAGGGAATATAACGCATCCATCATGTTCATTAATATATCAGAAAAAAATACATAAATATCTTGAGGGACAAGCCACTCAAGCAATGGGAATCAATCTCCAATGATTATAACATGAAATACATGAGATGCTACAGTTATACAAAATGCTAGAGAGAAGTGACTGCACAGTATATATAAGTGTAGTTTCTGTTGTATATGTGCATACATGGAATATGGCTGAGATATACAAAGAAATTCCCAATACTAGAAGCATGGGCTCCAATACAAGATTTCTAGCCAATCTAGGAGAGATTGCTAGAAATGCCAGAGAATGTACAATGTGACAATTAGCTTGTCACTGCAACTGAAAAAAATATGAAATGAGGCTGTAGCAGATCTGAAATTATGATGCCCTCCTCTGATATTGTATCTAAGAAAAAGGTTGATCCCTTTACTCAGAAACAACCCCTCCCGATGAGCTCAAATGACCCTCCCAGCAACTGCCTACAAAAATAACGCAGATCTAGCTAGATACTACGCTGTGAGGGAAGATGGGTGGTTGGCCTGATGCCAGTGATATGAAAATCATCCTGAGAGACCTCCTCACTGATCCTCCAATAGATAGCCAATCCCTCCACTGGAAAACAAGCCAAGGAATGACTCAAGAGATCCTTTGTTGCTGCACCCTGCAGCACAAAGTTATCCTGCTCCAAGAATAACCCTGTGACTGAAGGAGGTAGCTTTGGCCAAATTCTAGAGTGAGGAAATGTAGCTCTAGAACCTCTCCTTCCCTGAGGATGAGGTAGGGATTCCAAACCAGGGACACCTTTGTGCTATGCAGCACTGCACCCTTGCTAAATAGAAAGAGGAGAGTAGTCTCAACAGACCAAAGAAAATAATAACAAAGCATGAATAAGAATGGCTCTCCTCCTCTTCATATATAGCAAGTTCTCCTCTCCTCCATGGGTCCCATCCACATGTGCCTACCAGCTCATGTAAGTGATCCTCCTCTAAAACTGCGTAGTCCATCAAGGAGATACATTGTATCTAGACAGTGCATGTGGACTTGGTCAAAATGACTAGATCAAGCATGATCCAATCTTGTTCACAGCATGTGGTGCTCAAATCAGCTGCTTTATTTTTCCTCCTTTCACATGAGAAGTGTTATTATTCCTCCTTAAGGATTATGGGGCCTTCTTACCCCCTTTATTTACCGATCTAGGATAAAATCAACTATAATATTCAATTTAGATAAAATCTAAATTTTGGGAATATTACAACATTTCCTAGCATGGCCTCATTAATTTAATTTTGATGGATGATTTAAGTCACTTAAGTAACCTTGTGTTATGGAATGATTTTGTACACATGGATAGGGAAATATTCACTTAAACCCAAGACATCACACGTGGAGAAACACCAGCCTCTAGCACTGGAGGTAGGGGAGGAAAATTAAAGGAATAAGAGGCAACAGAAACAAAGGAAGAGTAAGTAGAGACTAAGGAAGAATAACTAGAGACTAAGGAAGAAGGAGGAGAGAAACAAGTATAAGAAAAAGAGATCCATGAGGAGACTTATAAGCCCTAAGAGACAAAGAAACAAGGATATAAAACAAGTCTCTCCCCATGGAATACTGAGCAATATGTGGTTGCAACATTGGCTAGAGTGAGCACACCTGAAAATCCAAAAATGAGGTATCCAATGCAAGGTCCTCTATATTTCAAAACAAGAAAGAGAACCAGGATTAGGTAAGGGAAACCATAACCCCCTATAAAAATCCATATCACTATTGCTGAGTCACCAAGAAAAAAACGAAGGAGTAGAACCTAGTGAAGGGAAGATTCAAGAGATTGCCTCTCCTAAGGACAAAACCAAGCCATCTGTGACACCTATGGGAAGGCCTGCCACTAGGGAAATCACCTTTAAGAGACTTGTTGGGCCAGAATTATGAATCATGGATAAATCACGCTTCCCTAGACAGGTGCTAGTATAGAACAATAGGTGAAAGATTATACAACTATTTTTCATAACTCGGAATAGATACACAGAGAGGATTGGAGGCTTACTTGTTCAGTCGCTTCCAAATGGCTCCTTATGTCGCTTCTATTGCAATTTCAAATTCAAGCAGTTTGTGAGCTGAATGCTTCCTGCAAGAAAGAACACTGAAACAATAGAAGATGCAATAATATAGATATCTATTCAAGCTAGTTAGCTAAATTAGTAAAGCATAAACCATATACATCAACCAAGATCTTTCAATATGGAAAATCAAAGCCAATACAGATGCATATAGGTAAAAATAAGTACTCTTTATTGATGATAGAAGGAGAGGTTACAACCAAGTGACTGATTTGAAGTGACCTTCCAGCATCGTTCCCAAGCCTCATCAAAGTATAAATCTCTCCAACAACAGCTTCACAAATCTAGCTCTCAATTGAAAATCCTACAACATTTCTCTACTCAAATTCTTCCTTCTCAAGCACTTAGATGTAATATCCCCTTTTCAATATTTGCTATAACAGGGTCCAGAAGGACGCTGTATAAGGAAGCCAATGCAAGAATGAGCTGAAAGGGGACTTGAATCCCTTTTATTACCCTTCATAAATTACTCTTCCAGGAGATTAGCTCAAAGAAATAACCCTAGGAGGGTTATCCAGATCCTCCAATCCTATGTATCTCAAAAAATGCTCAAAAGAGAGAGCTACAACAATAGATGAAATCCAACAAGTAGCAGCAGTGAAACATCAATACATATGGATCAATAAGAGTGCATAGATATTATATTATGTGCATCTATCAATAGATATACAAGAACTTGAGGAAAGACCTCTCAAGCTAGGCCAAATCAGTCCCAAGACAAATGTACATACAAAGTGAAAGTACACAGCTACACAACCCAGCAAAAAGCTATGACTCTGCAGTATATAGTGAAAAATGAATGAAAATTGATATAGATATAGTGATATAGAAATAATAGGCTTAAATAAAGTGGGGGAGCAAGATCTCAACCCCATAAAACAATACTACAACAATCCTCCAAGGGATTGGCCAAAATACACTAAATGGAAAAATTCTGGAGTTGCTGGGTAGTAGCAGCAACTCAATAAAAATTCAAAAATGGAGAAGGATGGAAATTCTGCAAATGATGTAGAAACCTCATCCACTGATCATCAAATTGAAAGGCTACTCCCTTCACTGAATATTACACCCTCCAATCTACAGTGTGAACCCTCCTGCAAGTGCTCACTGAAAATAACCCAATATGGGGAAGAGACTATGCTGTGAATGAGATGAAACATATGGCCCAATGCCAAAATCTGCAATGAAGCTCTGGGATCTTCCTCACTAATCTCCAAGAGAAAGAATGAGCTCCTCCTCTGCAAAAATAGCTCCAGAAGTGGGTGGTAATGAATCCTCACTACAAACCCCAGCAACTCAACGTTTCTACCAAGCTAGAAAATGCTATAGATGAATATGGTTACCTTGGCCTCAAGCCTGGATGTGAGGAGAATGAAGAACAGGTCCTCCAAAGCTTCCCAATGAAGGAGAGGAAACTTCTAAAGAGAAATCTCCCTTGTGCTAAGCAACACAAGCTATCCCAGTTGAACAATTGGAGAGAGCAGAGAAAAATCGAAATCTTCAACATAATGAGCAATGGCTCTCCTTCCCTATTTTATGCCAAGAGGATTCTTCCTTTCCATGTACCCCACCCATTAGGGTTTCTCTCATCCAATAATATCCCTCCTATGAAAACTGCGCTGTCCCACTTGGTGACTCACTCCCTCCATGCAGCTTTGTTTGACTTGGTCAAACTGAACATAGTCTTCTTGTATTTTCCCCTTTTCACACTAGGAGATCACAAATAAGCCACTTAAGTGACCCATTTGCACATTAGGAGTGTTTATTATGCTTCTTCATGGGCCCCCTTACCCATTTTATTCTTTTTATTAAAAGGAAAGAAAAATTAATGTTCCAATTAACTTAATGAAAAATTTGGAACATTACATTAGATCTATGCTCAATTTATAGATGAACTGTAGGTTGTTTTGCAATCAATAACTTTCCAAAAATAGGAAAGACATGTTTCCAGTCATGTAGATGTCAAATGGACACTTGTATCTGAAGCTTGACACATGTGAACTCTTCTAGAAGGCACTAACCAAGTGGAGATTCCGGAACAATGAGCATTTTTCTCCCAATGTGACCAACGCACTTGTGAATGTCGGGAAGTGGCTTGTAGAGTAGCCTTGCATGGGGATACCTGCATATGCAACACACTTAGGCCCCTTAGAGCCTATGTTGGTGAGCTCTCATATGATATATAATAAGCTTCAAACCATGGAAACCTTTGCTTGATGAAAGTCTTGCTTAATTTGTCTTGTTTCTTGTATTAGGGCATGTAGCAACTGAAATGATATGGGATCATAGACCCTTGATAATTGGTCCTGGATATGATGCCCAGTTAACCAGGTCATTGGGAATGGTGCCCAAATTGACCTATAACAATTTCCCCCTAAAGCATGAGATCCAAATAATAATAAAAATTTATTGAGATGCTTTACACTGTGATGAGTCTGGAAACGAAGCAATGTAGTCACCTGCATCAATATTACAATACATTACATCATGATATATCCTATTTTGATCATAATTGTTGAGGGTAGGAATTCCCATGTTCAACACACAAAACAATCTATTAACATGTACATAATTCAAAAAGTTGTCTAAATTGGAATGTTGCGCAGATGCAGACACACCTACAGATATAGGCCCATGCTTGGATGGCAATATATATGTAAGGTCACCATACAGATGATGTGTACAACAATCCTGAAATCATAGCCCAGATGGATGAAACTAGATCCGGGGTATTCTTATCTCGTTCACTTGATCATTCAGGTACAAGTCTAGCCATGTGAATATATGATTTGTCATCAAACATGGAAAGACATCGTTTGATTACCAGCCAATGATGTGAGTTATTAACAAACGCGAGAGAACCACCATTAATGTCAATGGCCCTCAAGGTACTACAGTACATTTCATAAGGTGTGAATAGATGATTTTATGTCGAACGCCAAACAAAATATTTCGGTCAAAGTTCTGGAAGTGAGGATCTTATAAATGCTGTAAAAAGCCTCATGGTACTAGAATTTGATGTTTCTAAGTGAAATTCGTGGATATTGATTTGTCGTTGACACGAAGTCATCTTATTGCAAAACAGGAGCTACTGATTTCGGAGACAAGTTTATGACTTGATATAGCAATTTTTAGGGGTGACGGTCATGAAAATGAAGGTTTATGAGCATTGCAGATGGATGAGTTTTTAATCACTGGATGACTTCTCTTGAACATATTGGCGACACTGTGATGATTTGGCAGCATTGAACCAAAACTAAAGTGAAGGTATGATGAACCATAAGTGTGAATGAACCGTCAAGATGATTACCCAACCCAAACAGTCACAGACATGGAGTGAAAGAAGTGTCATGTTCAAGAGCTACTTGCTACCAAAAGGAAACTTTGCTTACTTTTCCCAAATTTTCCCTGGTTATTTGTCGACCAGTACCTCTTTATTTTTTAACAAGCTTGAGGATGATAACATTTTCTTGATGTATAATTCAACCCTTTGGGCGAATAATGTATTTCTATTTAATAATTTAACAAGTCTAGTGATGAATGAAACTCGATTCTTTCCATGATCGACAAGCCCGTCGCTATTTTATGTTTTAACGAGCTTAATGATAGTGATAGCCTGGTCCTTTTTCATATTTAGAGAGTCTAAAAAAGAGGATGAAAGAGAACTCCAAAAGTAATTTTTCGTAAATTTGTCACTCAGAGCTGAAAAAGTGTAAAATAATATCTGAGAGAACCTCTTTGGTCATGTTTAACCAAGGTATTCCCTTTTCATAAATAATCCATCTCAGTCCGAAAAAGGGTTAAACTTATACTGAGTACATATCGATTCATTTACTTTAATGAGCTCGAAAAGATAAGTGCTCGGCAATATTTTTACATTATCAGATTCTGAAAAGAGCTGAAAGAAGAATCCAAGGGTTCCTTTCTCACTGTTATCAAATATTGAAAAAGAGATAAAAGTGCGCTTCAAATCCTTTTTCGTTTTTAACAAAGCTCGAAAAATAAGGAGAAAAAGTATGCATTATGGTCAAGTCATTCTTTGAATAAATCTACACGACTAATCTGTTCATCAGTTGTATTTCCTGTTTAGAACAACATCAAATGGATTAAAAATACATGTTTCATGATAAAAACATAATAAAACTATAGTCATAGCAATAAATTTAACTTCCAAACAATTAAATGACTATAAAAAGTAGTTTCACTATTCATTTTTACCATTTGCATTTTGGAGGTCTGAACTTGATTTTTCCCACGAACTTCAGCCATTGATTGCGGTCATTTCTATGGACAAATTTCATTTCCGTTTGATCTAGGTTAGTGCCATGAACCTTCTCTTCCCTTCAGTATTCATTTCATTGCCATTATTTTCAAATTTTTAGGGTTTTGAGGCCCCTAGGGTAAATTATGCCCAAAATGAGGGCAACATACTCCTGAATGTCGAAACCTGCGTTGCATAGTAGGTACAGTGAAGGGTTCTTGCATGTGCAATGCATTCTCTCAACCTAGGGAGTGCGTTGGGCACAGTTCAAGTTTTTGGTTTTCATGTTGTGCTCAAAATTTGCCTAGTTTTTTGCAATGATTGGAATCTAATGGATCTTATGGTTTATTTTCAGGTTTCCATCGGATTATAATGACGATTACATGGAGGGAAAGAGAACATGAAGAACAAATATGATTTCCTTGAATGATCTGGGTACTGTAAGAGCCCTAAGATATTGTGGACTACTTGAGTACTTCAAATTGTCAAGAATGAGGCAAAAAATAGAACTATTGGATTTCTTAGTTCGAGCATGGGATCTGGTGATAGAGGCATTTCACATTGAGAACAAAGTGGTTCCCATAAAATTTGAGGACATGTATTTTTTCACAGGTTTGTCGAGGAGATGTTTTCCCATTTCTCTCATAGGGTCTACCATTGGAGGAGAGACAATGAGGGATTATGTTATGCAGTATTGCTATCTAGGGGCAAAACCTAGAAAATATGGAAAAATAAACATCCGAGATTTCAGGGGTTTTCCTTTGAGAACCATCCTTTTCACGATCGCTAAATTTACTACCACCATTACACTACATGTAGTGAATAAATCATATATGCAGTATGCGCTAGAGCTCTTAGGGCCAATAGTCTTCAAATGGTCTGAAGTTGTTCTATCTTAGATAAAGGAACAACTGAATGAAGCAAAAGGAGGAAGGAAGAAATATTTTAGATATGGTTCAATCCTTATCTCCTTCGCTTTGGAACGGATTCCACTGATGTAGCCACAACATGTAACATTGGATATATCTAGTCCTAGAGATCCTAGAATGCAGAGATGGGTAGAACTCATGGGTCAGCATGCGGGCCAATCGACCATTGTGTTCTCTACTGCATTCTTCTCCTGGTTCTGGTGACAAATCGTCGCCATTGATGAGTATGCATACGCAGGCGTCGACTTCCGAGGAGATCCAGATCTAGTATTACCAGAAGGTGCATAGTGGGGTGCAATAGGTAAGAATGATTCGACCATGTTTTTTTTATTTTTATAAGGTTTATACAATGTTTTTGTGTTTTTATTTCTTTCCAAGACTAAAATAAATGTTTGATGTAATGAAAATATTGGTCGTCTTCAACCAGTAGAGGAACCAGAGTGCGAAGCAGATGCACTAGCAGAGAGGGCTGTCGGGAGAGTAGTCTTATAGGACCTTGATATGGCTGAGACTCTAGCTGAGCTTCAGCAGCACATAGAGGGGTTGACCTTTGAGATTCTAGATTTCCAGATTGAAGAGCTTCCCATGCGACTGCAACGACACACTATTGGGGTTCCTAACTGTTGGATGCAGTTGCTTCGTATGATTGCTAGATCTATAGCATGTTACCATGAGCACCACTAGTTTACTTGTGAATTTTTACATACATTTTGAGGTCTAATGACCAATGTATCTTGGGCACAAATTTTTTAAAAACCTATAACTATCTATCTATATGATTTCAGAGTTTTTCCTATGTTTAATGCGCAATCCTATTCAATTATGTGAATGTTTTCTTTACCTATGTCACAAATTTCTATCTAAAACTTGATTAGCTAATGAATTAGTTAAAGTGTTCAGATCTCTGGAAATATGTTGATATTGAATGAAATCAAAAAGTCTCTCCAAAATTCGAACCCTTAGGAACAATATAAGAAGTGTTGGATTTCCAACAGTATAAATACTAGTAAGTTGTAATACCACAAGTTGTGATTCTAACCTTATGATTATGTAGTTAATACCAAATGAAATGGATTCAGAGAGAAGTTCGATCAACGTGATATACTCAAGGATATTATTCGTCGATTTACCAATACAAATCCCTTGAAAACTCACTAAATCGCCGTTTGGAGCAAAAATGGCCCACATTGCAGAGGATATATTCTACATACTACGACTAGCACCATCAGCATATCCAAAAAATGGTTCTGAAGATTCAGTCATCTGCAATGAAATGTAAAGCGGATTACTAACATCAAGAAAAAATCTAAAAAAAAATTAAGATAGTGAATGCAAATCAACAACATATAAACAATATAATACAAATAATTACTCCGCTCATGATCCAGCATAGTAACGTTTCAAATACAACCCATTTCTAGGCTGTGCCAATGGTATCCCATTGTAATCAACTAACTCGTAGGCACCCTTAGCAAGAACTCTTTTGACAATATGGGGGCCATGCCATAATGGCTCAAATTTCCCTGTACCTATTACATCAGCTTCTTGATCATAAAGAAGGACCAATTCGCCCTCTGAGTAGATGCAAGGCTGGACATTTTTGTCGTATTGCGCCTTTATACGTCTCTTATGCGATTCGTTGGCCAATTGGGCTTCACGATGCATTTCATCTAGATGGATGAGGTTAAGGAGACGCGCTTCTTCTTTTGAGGTGTCAGGTAACAAGTCTATTGTGAGTTTTAACAATGATATTTCACATTAGATTGGTAAGATAGCTTACAGACCATACACCAATTGAAAAGGAGTAAAACCGGTTGTGTTTCTTACCGAGGTTCGATACGCCCACAAGGTGGAGTACAGGATCAAGTGCCAGTTCCTTTTATAGACTCCTATCATTCGTTGAAGCATTCGTTTAAGAATTTTGTTAATAGCCTCAACTTGTCCATTTGATTGTGGATAATAAGGAGTAGAATTATCATGTGACAATCCTAACTTGGTAGTCAATTTAGACATCATATGGTTGCAAACATGCTTCCCATGATCCGTAACTATAGCCTGTGGGACCCCAAACTGTGAAATAACATGGTTGAAGAAAAACAATGCAGTTGTTTGTCCTCTGTTGTTGAATGTAGGCATCGCTTTGGCCCATTTGGTAAAATAGTTGACTGCGACAATAATATAACCATGCCCCCCAGATGAAGGAGGGTTACAGGTCACGAAGTTAATACCCCATTTCGTAAATGGTCTTGCAGAGACAACAAGATGCATTGGTGCTGGTAGTTTGCGGATTTTACGATAAAAAATCTGGCATGCATGACAAATTCTGACTCTGAGGATGCAATCTCAAAAAATAGTAGGCCAAAAGTAACCAGCACATAGGATCTTCTATGCGGTAGCATATCCAGATAAATTTCCACTGCAAGCCTCGACATGACAAACATTTAACACTTTTTTGACCTCCTCATGAGTGAGGCACCTCCTTAAAATGGTATCGACACCATGAAGATAAAGTGTATTTCCGGCGATCAGATAATCTTTGGCTTAGTATCGAATACATCACTGATCAGAGCGAGAGGTATTAGGTCAAAAATTTTGGGTTTGGAGATAAATTATGAAATCTCCATACCAGGGATCAGATTATCTGATCAGAAACAGAGACTCGTCTGGAATAGATGGTTTTGATGTAGTAGTAGTATTACCATAGGGAAGGTCATAGAGAAGCTCAGCCAAAACTAAAGATTTATTTGACTTGGATTTGATGAATTCCAAATCAAATTCCTGCAAAATGACAATCCATTTTGAATATTTCCCCCCCAGCAATTGACGTGATAATATGCAAGTAATGGGGTTGCAATCCGAAACTATTGTTGTTTTTCGGAGCAGGATAAAATGGCAAAATATTTGGACAGCTTTAACAGTTTCCAAGGCAAGATTTTCCATGTACGGGTACTTAACTTCCGTATCATTGAGATTACGACTCAAATAATAGATCGGATGTTCAATTCCATCTTCTACTTGGACCAAAACCATAGCGATGGTCGTTTCAATCGTGGCGATATATAGGAAATAATCATTTTGATAATTAGGAGGATACATTAATGATGCTCAGATAAGACGGTCCTTGACAGCATCAAAAGAAGCATGCGCAGCTTAGTCCTAATGGAAGGGAACCCCCCTTTTTCAATAATCGAGTAAATCCTTTAGCCATTTCGGCATAGTTTGGAATGAACCTTCTCATGAAGTTAGCCTTTCCTTGAAGTTTCTGTATTTGAAGTAAGTTTGATGGTGCAGGAAAATCAAGAATGGCCTGTACCTTCAATGGGTCTATTCGAATTCCTTCTTTTGAGACTACGAATCCGAGAAATCGACCAGAACCAACACAAAACACACATTTGTGTGGATTGAAAAATATCTTGTAGTGTCGACAGCGTAAGAAAATGGCTCTGAAATGCATCGGGTGATTAATCCGATTTCGTCAATGTGTTGGCAAATCATCTAGATATGATTGAACAATGTGCTTGATGTCGTTGAAAGCATAATCCATTGCTCTCTGAAAATTTTCCCCAACATTCTTTAAACCAAATGGAATTTTCCTATACACAAATGTGCCCCAGGGACAGATGAATGTTGTCTTATGTTCGTCATCTAGGCAGATATTGATTTGATTGTAGCTAGAAAATCCATCCATGAACGAAAATATTTCGCATCTAGCACATTCATAAATAATCTGGTCGATAAAGGGAGTAGGATAGTTGTCTTTTGGAAAAGCCTGATTGACATCCCGATAATCGACGCACACTCTAATGGCTCCTTTTTTTTTCATAACAAGAACGATATTGGAAACCCACTCAGTTAGTGGAACAGGGTAAATGAAAACAACACGCAAAATTTTTTCAACTTCTTCTTTGATGGCAACGATTTTCTTTGGATGAACAGGACGAAGCTGTTGACGCATCGATTTTACATCAGGATACATATTAATAGTGTGTTCAACTATACTAGTATCTATGCCTCGCATTTCCTCGTAAGACCAAGCGGATACGTCATGAAATTCACGAAAAAGAGAGCAGTATGAATCAAGTTCTGATGGAGAACAAGATACACCGACATGAATATTTTCTACAATGCCAGGTTTGGTCAAAATATCGATAGAACTCATTTTTTCAATATTAGATAAATTTCGATCAGAATCAATTGCATTAATCGGTAAAGAATTTGAAAAGAAAGTTTTGATGGATGGGTGATATAGTTCACTGAGATTGTTTTCTTCATAATCAGGAAGATGGGAATGATGATGATAATCTTCCCATGGTCCTCCTTCTAATATCATAGCTTCCAAAATATTTTCATCTGTCAAAAACGTTGAGGAAATTGGATTAGATTGAGTACCAAAATCTAATGAACGATCAACCCAAACACTCGGCAATGCTCATTTCGGATTTTCCACCCAAGCCAAATAGATTGATTGCTATGCCAGCCTAATAGGGTTGGGTGGTAAAACATCATCCAACGTAGAAATATCAGAATCACTCGTACTCTCCCTTAAGCCCGATAGAGTGGAAGAGATCATGTAGCAGGTCTCTATGCTTGCAATTTCTGCCAATGTCACAGGCGGAAATAATGCAAAGGTTCCCATAAGAGTGGAATCCTTTAAGAGTCCTACACCAATGGTCTGAATTTCTAGTTGGGGTAAGTGAACAAATGGAACACTTCCAGTTACCTGTGAAGCGGAGGAAAAAAAGGATAATTGATTAATGACTGTGATTGTACCTTTATGTGGAAAGGCAATCATTCTAAAGTATGTAGAAACAATGGTAGTCATTGCATATACCCATGGTCTTCTGAGTAAAATATTATAGTCAAGGGGTCCGTCAATAGCCTGAACATCAATACTTACTATTTTTCCCCCTAATTCAACATGCAGGTTATTGATAATACCACAATTTTTATATGTTCTTCCATCAAAAGCCTTCAACGTCATTGATGATTGATAATCGTGGCAATCCAACAGACTTCTAACAGTTTAGAGACATAATGCACGCAGATGCTCCCTCATCAATAATAGTGCGATGAACAAGGTGATTGAGAACATTTACTTGTATGGAGAATGCCAATTCTTCTGGTAATTGCAGCACACAGCCCATATGATTAAAGACGACAAGATTAGAATCAGTCAGATCAATTCCACCAATGGCCGACAATAAAGCTTGCTTCTGGGAGGGAAAATTTTGTAATACCTCAAAAGAAGACATAGTTGAAGGGGATTGAGCCAAATATTCAACTATATTATAATTTTGTTCAGCTCTTGTTCTAGGATCATATGTCAATTTATGAATTACTCCCTTCGGTGGTTTAATTGTCAATTCAAGAATAACATTAGGTGGTACTGATTCAGTAGATGGATTCGTTGTCAAGGTAGTAGGTTGATTAGTGGCCAGACTACCATAGTCTTTATTCCGCATCAACACCAAAATATCTTGTGAAGGTTTTGTGGTGGATAACATCAACACTTGGGAGCTAGGAGCTGTATCCGTAGCAACCAAATTAGTGTCTGGATTTGGAAATGGGTCTATCAACATAGCTGATGCATGGGAAGTCTTGATGATTTTTGAGACTTCATCACGGTAAGGAAAATCTCTAATAAAGTGTTCCTCGTTACAGATTATGCATGGATAACGAGGTTTCTGTGGTCCAGAGAGTTGATCAGATGATATTTCCTACGGGTTAGAAGTTTGCTTTTTCTTTGATTTCCCCTTTTTCTTACCTCTTGGTTTCTTGTCACTTTTTCCTTTGTCAAATGACATGGCATTAATTTTGGAAGTAGGAGCAGGATCAGATGTAGTAGCATGGTGTTTGTTTGTAGTGCCTATCAAGCCGTATCTGGCATGAGAGTCCTTTATTTGAGGAGGAACATTTAAATTAGATTGCGGCGCATTAGGAATCTCTTCATAGAGCATGCCATACTGAGTGTAAATGAAGTCTAAATATTGGGCATGAGCAATAACTTGCTCTTCTGTGATGACTCCACCTTTAGCCACATCTTCAATTAAATATGGTAACATAGACTTAGCGACCCATTCAGCAAGGATTTGATCAGGAAAAAATGTCTTAACCATTCATCGATGGCGACGCCACTCATGAATATGATTAGAAATGTGAGTAGACTTAGTCTGTTTGAAGTTGGTCAAGAGTTCCGTTCCAGTTTTGTATCTGATCGATAACTAGAAATGGGTCAAAAATATAGTAGCTAAAGTAGTGAAATTGTCAAAAGAATCTCTAGGTAGCTCAATGTACCATTTAGTAGCCGGACCTGTGAGCATACACTGGAAAAGACGTAGTCGAGCAAAATCATCATTTAGGGAATTTGATGAGCACCATAAATGATAAGTCATGACATGAGTCGATGAATCTTCTCCAGGGTTTCGATTGAATTTAGGAATGTTGGAGGGTAATTTATGAGGTATCACTGGCCACCAAGGAGCATAATTGATAGGATCATTGGTTAACCGTCTTAAATCTGGTAATTCCAAGGTTGCAACAAAAGGCAACTGTCGATTAAGGTCAGGTTGCGAATAGCCAGGGTAAGATGGAATTGATTGGGCAACAAGTCTTTGAGCACCAACATACGGAATTTGCTGCTGATAACCCAGATAGGGGTTGTTTTGCATAGCAAATGCTTGAGAATTATATTGACCAAAACCTGGATATGATACTTGTTGAAATGAAATTTGAGGCACTTGTGCTTGTGGCTGCCAAGGGGTCTGTCCACCAATGTTATAACCCAAATTAGTATAAGTTGGATTCGATTGATATGTATAACCAGGTTGTGTTTGTGACATTCCATAAAATGGTACACTAGCTTGTGAATAAATGATTCCTGATACAGGTTGTTGTAGATTAACCAAAGGATTTTGAGTCTGTGGACCCAAAATTTGATGATATTGAGTCGAAGAACCTGCCTGATAAGGTTAATGTACAATATTTTGATTCTATAATAGGGGTATGGATGTATTAACAAGTGGTAATGAAGTGGGTGTAGCAGGTTGAAACGGTTGATACGAGTGTATAACCATTTGTGGTTGGATAGGAAGAGCGGGCTGCCATTGACAAACATTCATGTCAACATTAATTTGACCAAAAAGTGACTGAGTATTGTCATATTGGGTGACCAAAGGTTTCCCCCAAGAATAAGGAGGATAGTAAGACGATTTTTTTTTTTCTCCAAATGTTGTGAGTCCAGTTGATATGGTACTTAGAGGAATTGACCCAAAAGGACTGATTGTATATTTCCCTGATGATGTATGTAATGAATCAATTCGTTCAGTACTAACGATGGGGATACTAGTTAAAACACCAGATGATGACATTGGTAAAGACCATGGTCTTGAATATGTACCAGAGAAAGTGCCAGATAATTATTTGTAACCTATTGGGACGGAAGGGCCATCGTGCAAATATGACTCTGGTAAGGTTGTGAACATCAACGGAGTAGCAAGGGTAGGAGCTGATGTAATTGGAATAGCATACCCAACCGAAGATGTTGGTTTAGACATGGTTTTATGACTAAATTATACCCTCGAAAATCAACGGGAGATTGAATGGAAATATGATCAACAAAAGCAGATGGAAACGATTGAGGAAAAGACTGGTACAGGTAAAGGTCCCCCCCCAAAATGGGTTGGAGTTAAAAGTGTATCGTCTTGTGGGATTTATTCAATCGTAGTTAAACTAGGAGGAAGAACTTCACCATTAGGCCCAAAATATATTTCAGACGGTTGACTGTGTGATATAGGAGTTTCAGTTGTTATTCATAAATATTTTTCACTTGTTTTGATGACTATATGCCTTGTCTAGGTTTTCTAGAAACCAATTTCAAACAGTCAATTTGTCCTCTAGAAAACCCATCAGAGAAATTTTTTCTTTTCCCCCCCTCTCTTACATACTGTGATTGAAGTGATCATCAAGCTTAAAATCCTATTCTAGATCAGTAAACCTCAACCTATCCATAACTGTCATAAGCCTTTTTATCTCTGATATCCAAAATCCTCTATTTTCACATAGCTCTTTGTCAAAGCATAAGACAAGTTATCTTTTTCCCCTCTCACTATTTGAATGTCCATTTGATGACCTGACTATGTATAAGAAACCCTTTAGAAATTATGACAAAGTGTCTAAGTTTAGGAGATGGTGTTTAGGGTAAGTATCTTGAGAAGAATATCTCTAGTCAAAAACCCTGTTTTCAATATCAGTCAACCATCTTTTCTTCCTATCTAGAAAAACAAAACCCTTGTTTACCCCTAGGTCACACACCATCAAAATGGTCGCTGTGTTTTGTTTCAACAAAACTTATGAGGTTCAATTCAGGAGGAAACAGAGTAAGAAGGTCCTATATCTAAAGAAAAGTGATCAAGTGAAATTTTCAAGCATTATCATCATGATACATCAAAAAATGCCTCCAATGATCAAAGTCATTTTATCAGTGCATCTCTGTAGGGGTGCTAGAATAGATGGAATTAAGCAGTCCTGAACAAGAGGACACTTCAAGGAAAATTTTCAAAGCTAGAACAGTTGACTGTTGGGAAACAAATAAAATGCATATTTCAAAGAGAAAGGAAACCTACAGGATTCATCCCTGCAAACTCAAAACACCAAGAAAGTCAAAAAATCATCCATCATGAAAAAATGAGTACAAAGGTTGGGAAGTTACTGTATCTAGCACTTCATGTCAACTCACAATGGAATTTTCACATTCTTCCCAAACATATGGGAACAATTCTGAAAAACAATCTTATGAGGCTAGGTATGGAAATTTTTTGGCAAAAGAACCTCTAGCAGACTAGGCATCAAAGTAAAAAGCATAGAAAGGAAAAATTTCCTTTTTCCTATAGCCTAGAATGTGAAACATCAAGGTACTATCAGCACCAATAAAGATACAGTTACTGTAGAGAAGAGTTATTCCTAAGACAGGCATAGCAGACATTTATCATTTATAAATACATTACCTGTTCGTGGGTTTCATAGTGAATTTCTGCAAAGAACATGTCTCAAACAATTGGATAAAGGGCAAAGGTGGCACCTCCTTCATGTACAAGCAGAGGGTGTAAAGGTGTTAAACTGAATTGTCTCCTGAGAAGAGGAATGGAGGTAACATTTTACAAAGTTTCAAAAAATAGAAAGTTCCCTTGCACTAAGAAGGAAATAAATCTTTTACACATGAAACAAAGAATGCCCCCCACTGCAAATAGAAAGAGATCAAAGTCTGAAGATTAAACTGCTGTACAAAAAGACAGTCACACTAAAAGGAAGAAAACAGCAGGTATATTTTACTTTGAAAATACAATTTGTTTTATTATCCTCATAGCAGTGGAAAATATGTGGAAACAATTTTGGAAATTTGGAAAATAAGAAAATAGGCAAGACAAGCCATGTGTCACACCGAGGGCCAGTTTTTCTTCAAAATGTGTTTCTTACCAAAAAAAGATGAAATTGAAAAAAATGAGAGATTTTTTTGTCCATAATAGGCCCAAGAAGAAAAAACTCATTCAATTTTTACACAGGTATCATGGTTTGGGAGAAATGTAAAAAATACAAGTGCCGCGGGAGAATTTCTGTATAGCTAGAGTAACCTTGGGAAAATCTCATTTTCTCATAGATAGAGTATCCAAATGACTTGCTTCATGAGTCAAATGACAACTATACTTGAAGATATTTCCAATGAGATATCATGAGCTCAATTTTGAATTGAGGAAGGCATCCAAAAGTGGGCTGCAACATCACTCTGCATTTCTGCACCAGCATTCACCATTTTTTACCAGTGTTGGGATAGTCAACTTTTGGACATCCAAATGAATTCCAAATGAAACAAATCAAGTATATTTGGAAAATAGACATCCGTATATTTCCAACGAACCATCCCGGGCCCAATTATGACATCGATAAGGCTTCCAAAACCTTGCTGCAAAAAGATATTTTTGGTGCTACGCACCTATACACTAGTGCTATGCTCATGTAGGAGCTCACAGTGCAAATTTGCATTGGATGTGGCGATCCTGTGTAGTGGTGCTAGGCTCCTGAGTGAGAAAGTGCAGCACTACTAGATTTTCTACAGAAAAGGCCAAAATTGCAATTTTTTTCCCAGAGTTCGGTCTTCATCACACATAAAGGCTTTTTCATGGTATTTCTCGTAAAATTATGCCTCCCCATCTAGTTTTTGAACTATAAGGGTGTTTTTTTTATTCCTCACCTTCATTTCATCTAAAAAGGGCTGTTTTTTTGAATTTGTAAAGAAATAGCATAGTCATTATGCCTCCAAAAGGAAATGATGAGCATCAAGGGCCAAAAAGGAAAGCTTATTTCCATCACTCCCTTGTTAAGGTCATCATCACTCACCAGCTGGAGCGAAAAGGCATTTCTTGGGAAACCTTTATCACTAACCATGATTTCACGTCTTCATCTTCCATGCTATTGAAAATTATGCCATCTTCATGTCAAAATCCTCCTCATACTCCTTCCTCACCCTCCACACACTATGTCTCACCTTCCTCTCATGAGTTATCCTCCCAAGCAAAAACATCTTCCATAGATAAAAGTGAACAAGAAGAAAGCAGTAAAATTGAAGATGAAATTGATGATGAAAAAAAGAAAAACAATGATGATAGGGGTAGCCCATAAGGAGATAGTAAAAACAGTAAGGAAGGAGGCAGCCCACAAGAAGAAACTGAAAACAGTGACAGTGAAAAAGGCAGCAATATAAAGGATCAAATTAAACAGGTACTAGTGTTGAACCCTCCTCTCATTTCTCATCAACACAGTTAGCAGCATGTGTTTACTGCCTCTCCAAGGAAAGGGGCCATGCTTCCTTCATCAAAAGTGGCAAAGGCTAAAAAAACTAAAACAAAAAAGAAGAAAACCACTCAGAAAGTGAATAGAACTATCACTAGGGCACTAAGAAGTAGAGGAAAATTGCCAAAGCAGAGCAATGTAGAATTTCCCAAGAAAACCAGAGGAAAGAAAATCATTAAAGGCAAGGGAAAAGAAAAGATTGAACAACAAGAGAGCAACCATGAGCATGACAAGGAATTTGACATAATACAAATAGACAGTGATGTTGAAGATGATGAGGCCAAAATTCTTAGATCTCTTTTGCAAAACTGGGAGGCTCAGATTAAAGACTCAAAAAATGGCCTAGAAAGGTCAAAAGACATTATCCACTTTTTGCAAATACAAAACAGATAGATGACTGGACAGATGGAAATCTATGAGGCCTAAGAACTCAAATACATAAGGGAAGCTCAAAAGTCACAAGTGAGGCTAGAAGAATACATGGGTGAGTATGCAGGTAATGATGAAGACAAAGAACTAGCAAGAAAGATGCCTAGGACCATTGGTCTTAGAAAAGCATTGGAAAAGAAAAAAGAAGAGGAATCAGCCCGTGCACAGCAATACCCTCTTACAGAGCTACTTGCTCTAGAAATTGAGAATGATAAAGAGTCTTGGCTTGAGAGGGAAAATCAGCATTTGGAAACCAACTTGGAGAAAGCTAACAAGGATTTGGGCCTACAAAGGAGAATGACTGAGCACTACAAGAAATTGAATCAGTTTTCTCGAAGGAAACTCAAAGCTCCCCAAAGGAGGAGCCCGGCCAAAAAATGTGGAAAAGACGAATCCTTGCTTTGAATTATTGCTCAAGCTTCACTACATGTTTCTAAAAACCCTTAAGGGGTTTACTCACCAAAATTGGGCAATTTTGGGCACATTCTTGTTTTTTGTGAATTTTAGGCCTAAAAGCATAAAATCATGGGTCCCTTAACTTTTTCTCAGAGCATCCTCAGCTGAATAAAATTATTTTTTTGGATTCCTTGACATCAAAGGAACACGCTCAAAATTTTTTAGATCAAATGAAGCTTTTTTGGTCCCTCAAAAAGGCCAAAAACAACCATTTTTTACCTTTCTGCCCCTAATATCAGCAGGTGTTACACTCCTAGGTTTTTTCACTGTTTCTACTTTTTGACTGACTTCTATGAATTATATTGGAAAAAATAAAGTATTTTTCGAAATTAGACATCCGTAGCTTTCCAAAAAGTCATTAGGGTCCCAAATCCGATGCGGGGAAGGGGTGAAAAATCAGCTGCAACAGACCCCAATTTTTGTTGATTTGGAGCTACGCACAGAGACAACTTTTTTGCCAAAAAGTCAACAAAAGACACTAATTAATGGAAAATTGGTTTTTTAATATTTTCTTGGACAAAACACTCCTGATTTGATTGGGGAGTTATGTTTTGGTGTGTTTCATTTATTTTCTTATCTCTTATGTGTCTTGGGCCTTGCATGGTCATTAAGCACATTTATGACATTTATGGTTGAATTAGGGTTTCTGGAAGCCTCTTAGGGTTTCCACCTCCTCATTTTCTCCATAAATAGAGCATGAGGCTCTTGTATATTTTGTTGGATGTTGATGACTTATGCTGAAGTAATACATAGTCCCTTGAAGCCTTTGATGAGAAATTGATGTCTTGGAGCTTATGCATGATCTGATTCACTTGTTGAGGGAGAAGGACTGTTTGCAGGATCCATAGGCCTGGTTGATGGTGAATTTTTCTCTAGTTAATGTTTTCTAAGTTTCTCATATGTTTTCCATCCATCTATACTGCAGTAGGACAAAAAAATTAGACTAAGATATTCTTGTTGATGGCACCTTAGATCTGTTTGTTTCCTTCATTGCCTAAATGTTTTCTTCTGCTGAAGATATGTTAGAGAATTCATATTTTTCTCTCTAATAAGTTTTTGGCTTGTCTATTTTCTTGAATGATTTAAATTAGTTAGAATCAATTATGATTTATGGCTAGCCCTGCATATTGTTACCTCTAAAGTACTCTGTTCTTGAAATCATCTCTTGAAGTACCTTTGCCTATAGTTTGTCAAAGAAGTCTGTCTTAACCATGCTCTTTGCCTTACTTAGCTAAAATTTTCTCAAGGAACTCTCATAGTTGTCACTGTGGATGCTAGGGTTTGTCTCTTCTTCTATGGTTATAGTTACTTGTGAAACTTAAATGTTTTTCCTACTCTTGATGATAAAACCCATGAAATATTAAATGAGTTTTTTCCTTTCTATGTTTTATCTAAATGTTTTCTTGGTTAATTATCTACTTCCAGTCAGAAATCAAATGGATTAGGTGTTGCTTAACCCTTTGAATCTCTTACTATGCTTATAAATCTTCTAACTCTCTCAGTTTACAAGTATATAAAGGGTTCTACTTCTGCCCTTTATTAGCTTTTTTTTTTCTCAAGTTTAATGTCCATCTCATGATCCTTCACAACCTTAAAGATCCACCAACCAAGTTAAATTGCCCTACAAATGCTCTTGAAACCATTAATGAAATCATTCATGACCTTGTTTTACTCAATTGCCCATCGACTTAACAATCTCCCTTGCTTTCTATCTAAACCCATCTGAGCATCATACCCAACCAAAAACAATCAAAATAACCTGCACTTAACATCTAGCCTAAAATCAACCCTAATCAGCAAACAAGTTCACATATTTTCACCTACTAGAGAGATCCCTCTCTGAATTTAGGAAGGTTAGGTCCTAGGATTCCAAATCTTGGTTTGATGTTACCCTGTACCTTTATATCTCAATCAATATAGAAAATTATGGGGAGCTAACATCAGTGGCTACAGAAATTTGTGGGATGACCATGGTAGGAACAACTTCCAGTTGTTCGACTTCAGGATTCAGATTTTCTGGCAAAGAAGAGACATGATCTGGATCAATTTGTGATTGAACAACTTCGGGTCTAGGAGGTATGGTCTCAGCGATTGAATGGATCATTACCATGGGTATCTATGAAGAATCCATTTCGACAACATTAAATGAACTAGGATGTGTGGAAAAAATTTGAGCTAACTCTGGTTTAAAAGATGATGTTTCGCCAGAGGTACGAATTGTACTTGATTCGGCAGATCGTGAACGCCTTCTCCTACTAGAAGTAAATTTCAGTGGTAAAGGTGGTTTTAAAGCTAATCTACGTGAATGAAGGGGGATGGGATTTTTTTCTTCCATGATTACTGATTTATTTTAACCAAAAAACAAATAAACAAAAAGAGGGTAATGCTAGGCAAAAGGGTTTACCAAGAAACTGTGAACTGCAGAATACCTCCTAGCGAACCAAGAAGTACGGGAAAGTAATCTCCCCGAATGTTGTGTTCGGTGTATCAAAATTTCAAGGTGGCTGACTCGGTTCACTATGGATGGATAACACCTAAAATTTGTCCTCCCAAATATACTCGAAGGTACGTGGAGGCATGAGTCCATATTAGCGATGTTTGATGCGAAACCGCACAGTGAGCGCACCCCTTTATACTTATCGTACTGTAACACCGCCCAATATACTCGAAAGTATGTGGATGAGCTACGATATACTTACATACGTGGAGTGAGGTATCACACTAGGAATGTATCGCAGACAATTTAACGACAACTGCTATGTTTTACGACGTCGAAACACGTCTCTAGCCTAGACCCTTTAAATGTTATCGTTATGGTTCATTTGCGTTGTTAAGTAAATTGAGATTTACTTTATGTTGATCTTGCTTAACAATTTTCCTTTCAAAGGTTCACCATGATGATGTGTATGAAATCCTAAAATGCAAGATAAGGATGATAAACAAACTTTCACTTTCAGCTTTTTCAATGAAGAACCTAGCTAGTAAGGGAAGAGAGAAAATAGTTCATGAGCAAAAAAATCAATGAACAAAAACAAAATCAATGAATCACAAACTAAATGTAGATTTCCTAATGTTCCTTTTGCAAAACACACACAATCCTACATGCAAATGCAAGTTTTTCTTTTCAGTTTCCTTAATGTTATGAATGCAAAAAAGAAACTAGGTGCACTAGATCAATAATTCAAATGCTTTTTACTTTCGAGAAATAAAGAATACAAAAAACAATTTCTCTTTTGAAGGAAAAACAAGGATTTCAACAATTTCAACAACAATTTCTCCTATCAAGGAAATGAAGATTTTACGACAATTTCCTATTTCAAAAGCAAACTATTGTTAATGCGACAATAAAAAATACTTTGAAATCAACTTGTCAACGATAAAGAAAAACTTTTTTAAACAAACATTGAACAAATTTTCAGCTAAAGGAGGAAGAAGTATATAGATTCACTAATCAATTGAGCATCAAACTTTTCAGAACACAGCAGCAAACAAAACTGAAGCAAGTTGCAAAGTGAAATTCAAGGGAATTTGGTCACTTTCAGGAGTCAATGCAGTCTCCAAGGGGAGATAGTTCTCTGCAACATAGGCTAGGAAGGGAGACAGTGCTCTGCAAAGCACTGTGTCCAGTCTAAGGGTGCATTGGGCACAATAAACAAAGAAAAATGCTACTGTTTAACTCACTATCTTTGCAAATTAGGCCCTGAAAAAGTTTAATCTTTATGTGTAACAAATACTAGGTGGAGAAACAAAGAAAAACAGAGGCTTAAACACCTATAACTAAGAGAAATTCTCCCCAGTGTAGTCGCCAATTTGTTTGGCTGGAATTGTGAAATACGGATAAATCATGCTTCCCTAGATAGGTGCTAGTCTAGAACAACAGGTGAAAGACTATACGACTATTTTTCCTAACTTAGAACAGATACACAGAGAGGATTGAAGGCTTACTTGTTTATTCGCTTCGAAATGGCTCCTTCTGTCACTTTTGTTGCAGCTTCAAATTCAAGCGGTTTGTGAGCTGAATGCTTCCTGCAAGAAAGAACACTGAAACATCAGAAGATGTAATAATATGGATATATATTCAAGCTAGTTAGCTAAATTAGTAAAGCATAAACCATATACATCAACCAAGATTTTTCAATATGGAAAATCAAAGCCAATATAGATGCATATAGGGAAAAATAAGTACTCTTTATTGATGATAGAAGGAGAGGTTACTGTTAGCCACCTATAAATTCTGTCATACTAAATGGTGGCTAAGCTTTCCTTTTAAACCTTTAAAGAGATAGTTCCCTTTGAAAACTTATCATCTTTTGAAGTTTTTTTATGATTATTATTACCCATTGAGTTAACCTTCACTACTTTTTCACTATTAGCCCTAAAGTACCTGCTGTTCACCAAGAGAAAACTACTTATAAAACTCCATTTCTCACCATTCACCTCTCCATTCCAATCCCACAAACTCTCCATTTTCATCCTTGATTCCCTCACAAAATCCCTCAAAAACACCTTCATTTAACCTTCAAAACATCCTAATCCTCTTTAAAACCTTATATTCCACCTTATTTGGTTTTAAAAACCCTTTCTTTCACCTATCGGAACCCTGTTTTGGTCTTGAAAATCCCTATTTTTGGCCTAAAAACACCTTTTTACACTATAAGGCATTTAAGCCCCCGAGGTCTTATTTCCTTTTATCCCTTTCCTTATACAACCTTGGCCCCAAAATCGGGCGCTTAAATACATAAATCCCCATAAAAACCTTGCCTTCAGTCTATTTTTATCATTTCCTGACGTTAGGATTTTAATTGATGTGAACTGTTGATCTCCACAGATCAACGACCCTCGGGCAATCATCCTTCCACCCATTTCACCTGCCTTCCCATTTCCCCTTTTAAATTCTCCACCCCATCTTGGAATCTCAACTATCCATTTAGATGATCTAACAATTGGGATTTAACCCGATAAACCCGACTCCCTTGGGACCTACCTTCCACCTCATAAAGCACCTGTCCACCCATGTGCTACCACTTATGTTCCACTATTACTCCGCTCTCACACCTTTCATATCACATTCTTTCCGCATCGTTGGATCTGGGTCCTCCGATCCAATGGTTTATGATGCGTATCGCAAAATTTTTGCGCCTAAAGTTTAACGCTAATTTTTTTTGCGAAATAGGTGGTATCAAAGGGGAAAAGTGTCAACTAATGTATGGAATCGCATTTCCTTCGGGAAAAACCACTTACTCCCTTTCGGTTATGCGAATACCACCTGTGTTATTGTCAAAACAACTTCTGCCAAGTCACACCAGAAATGGTTTAAACTATGTTTTTAGCCATTCTTTCTTCACAGGACTTCTCCGCCTGCATAATCACCCTTCCTCTGCATCGCTCGTCCACTCCGCCCAGCCTTCGAAGAAATCTAACCTCTGAACGCAGGATTTATCTAAATTTTTGTTTCATGTTGCAGGTTTAATGGATAAAGGGTTACAGAGCCATCCCACTGTCATAAAAAGGTGACCAAGGGCCAAGGATGACGATCCACAGGCCAATATTCATGTAGAAAGGGAATCTACAGGGTTCAAAATTATGATTCTACCCGTGCCTCATGAGCATTGGTGATATCATGAAACCCTTGACAAGCCCATGCACCTACAAAAATAGCAAATAGAATCATCATCAATTAATGAAATAATATCAGTGTCAATATAAATATCAGAGCATAATTGAAGGATTAAAGATGTTAATTAAAGCTTAAAGGATCAAGGGATGAACTCTGGAGTCAAAGGCCTAATCCACAAAATCATATCCCGAAGACCTTGATGTTACAGTATGTGAAATAACTTAGTAAAACACCTTTATTAAGTTGTTTATGGTCTAAACAGGAAACCCCAAAAGGAAATAATAAACAAATCTATATTTGTTTATATTTCCTCAAGGAATAATCACTTAAACATCAATTTAATTATTATTCTTGGTCATATTTAACCCAAAACAAGGAAATCAATTAAATAAATCCTTATTTATTTGATTATTTCTTAGGAATAAGTTATTTAATCCTTATTTAAATAATATTCCTAGTTAAATTTGACCAAATCATTTATAAATAATTGTTGGCAATATGATGCAGAGTGTTGTCCTTGATGGCAACCCACTAAATGAAGATGAAGACATGCGACTGTTGACATGTGTTGTCCTTGATGGCAATCCACCTGATGAAGATAGTCTTGACCTGATGAACTTGGTAAATGATGTAAATCTGATGTGATATGATGTTTGTTAGCAATATGGTGCTGAGTGTTGTCCTTAAATGGCAACCCATTTGATGAAGATGATGGCAACTTACTTGATGAAGTTGTGCTTGCTAGAATATGTTCTTGATGAAGAAAATATGATGTATCTACAGTGTGTACAGAAGGCAATGAAGAAAGGAATTCAGAATGTGCTCAAAGTATGATGAAAAGAGTATGTCTCTATGAATACGCGGATATGTCTAAGGGAAGTCGCGTATGCACGCGGAAAATAACGTGCCAAGTCGCGTATGGGCAAAAGCGCTCAAAAAGTGCAAAACCAAGGGTAACCACCATGGTATTGACCCATTGTATTGGGTAATGATCTGCCTAATTGACCCCGTCCAGGTAGTTTTGGGCTCATGGTATTGTTTTGGCCAATGGTATTGAAAAAGGGGCTCATGGTATTGAAAAAGGAAAACCTATATAAGGAGAAGAAATTCATTGTGCAAATCATGAGGGTGGGTGCAAGATGTCCGAGCTTGAATGAATACTTCTCTCTGAAGTAGATCTGAATGGAAAGGGTTACACTTGAATGATAAATCTGAATGTATGATGCACCAATGATGAAGAAGGGGATCTAGATCTGAAATGTACTTGTATCTACTAGATCTACTTATGGAAGGCTTAGATCTGAAATGAGGCGAACATCTGTCTGAAGTAAAAGGGTAAATCTGAACTGAATATCTGATCTGAAGAAGTATGCTGCTCTATAATAATTGAAGATCTATACGCTAGTTCGCTGCAGAGGAAGCGCGTATATACGCGGCTTCGCTGAAGAGAAAGCGCGTATGCGCAATGAAATATGTACAGAGGTATACGCTGGTTTATGTGAACGGAAGCGCGTATATACGTGACATCAGTGAAAGGAAAGCGCGTATGCAAACTAGGGTTTGCTGAAGTCTGTGGTAAGAAATGTCTGATCTGTTCTGCTGGTTTACTGATATCTGTCAGTGAGTTATATGTATCTGTTTCATGGTTGACTGTGCTTAAAAGTATGGAAAGGGTCCAATCTGAAAATATGATGAAACGTGGCCTGCAAGTGGTGTCCTAAAGGAAGCTTTGGATCCAGTGTGAAAATTGATGAAACGTGGTCCATAGAGGTGCTGAGGGTTGTAGCCTTCAGTCAGGGGGTTTTAGCTCCCTTCCAGGTGAGGCTGGTAAACGAGATCAGGGGGTCGTAGCTCCCTTCCAGGAGAGGCTGGTAAACGAGTCAGGGGGTTGGAGCTCCCTTCCAGGAGAGGCTGGTAAACGAGCGCAGGTGGGTGCCTGCGTGCTGGTAGGAGTCTGCACCAGCACATATGTTGTAAGATGCTTTCTCTATAATAAAATATTGAAGGCTGAGCAACTGCAGCGGTGGTTTTCTCCCGACTTGGGTTTCCACCTAAAATCCTGGTGTTCATGTGTGATGCTTATGTGTGATGGTTTATTCTGTTTTTACTGCACATGTTTACTGTTTATAGAACATCTAATGAATGAATGATGGAATGATATAAGTGAAGAACTAATGGCATAATTAGATCTCTGTGTATACGCGAGTTTTATGAAGGATATCCGCGTGTATACGCTAGTTGGCTTCAGCAAAGTAGCGTATGGGTTTTAGAGCATGAAAAAGTAAAAATTGTTGAGTTTGTCCTAAATACTGAGCCTAAATACTGATTCACCCCCCCCCCCCTCTCAGTATTTTTCCCAACAATAATTAAATAAATCATTATTTGTTTAATTACATTTCCACCATTTCCTTAAAAATAATAAATAAATCATTTATTTATTTATTATTTACAAATAAAGGATTTTACCCAAGACAAAATCCTTTTCCCTCCAACAAATATAATAAAATATTCCCAAAAGGTGGTTCTAGAAGTTGGTTAATAATATTTTATTCATGCACCAAGTTCTAGACCGCCCTAATATTTTGTTATAAATAGAAGGATTTTCCCATTCATTTGTCACCTTTCATTGCATTAGATCACTCTAGATCTATATTCTTGGTCTGACTTTGAGCCATTATCATTGTCACATTTTTCATCATTTTCTTTGTGAGCTCCCTTTGAGTTCTAGGTTTGTCTGGGTTTTCTACACCAACAAGAGAGAAAAGTTTTAGATCTGAAATGATGAGGACTTTTAAGAACCCATCCCATTGAGGAGAATTGGAAACACCTTTCTTGTTTTCCTCTCAGGTGCCCCTTTAATACAAAAATTCTTTCAAATATATTATTCCTGTCTTATCTATTGGATGCATGGAGCAACATTTTATTTTCACTTCTTAATGTCTTTTATGCACAGATCTGGATTTGTGCAGCTTTATTTGGATCAAATAACTGTAGATTTAAATATATTGGAAGCCATAATTGATGTTAGGGCTATTTGTTATGCATAAATAAAGTGGTCTTTTTCCGACGAAAGATTCATACTAACAATTGGCGACTCCACACAGGTTTTCTTTTGCGACCGCTGTCGTTTTATCTATTCATGCATATCCAGCTATTTCAGACTCTAGGGTTTCTCTTCAGTTTTTTGTTTTTCCTATATTTATGGTGTTTTTTACCTCTAAAACCCTCAAACATTCACATTTTTAACTTCTGTGTGTTTTTGGCCCTATTGCGCAGGTGACAGACATCAGCCGTAGCTGAGACGACAACTTTTTCTGAAATCTTCCGCCGAGAGACCCAGATCTGCAGGTCGCACTTATCGGCCCAAAAACTGCGACCTGGATTGGAGGACACAATTTTCTGCCCAAAAACTGCAACCTGGACTGAAAACAGGTCAGAACCTGCGACCTGCACTTTTCCAGCAATTTTTTTGGGTTTGTCTGAAGCTTCTGTCAGGGTTTTCCAGCCTCTATCTCTACCCGTTTAGACCTGTTTCTGATCTATTCTACTCAACTAAGTGGGAATCTCACCCATTAGGGCTTTAGTACTCTCCACTTTTTGTGGACGAGTTTTAACTGTTTCAGACGTCTGAATTTTCAGAGTTTCAGCCTTCTTCTTTTCAGATCTGATACCTCATTTTTAGATCCCTTTAGATCAACTCTTCCCCCTTTCAAATCACCTCATATAGTTTTGTTTGGGTTTACCTCTAGGGTCACCTCCTTGTCCCTTCTACCTTTAGCTGATTTCCCCCTCTTATTGCAGCAACCTTGCCTCTGCCTCTTTGCTATTTTCTGCACCTCTTTTCAGCAGATTTCTCCTTTAGATCCATGTCCTTCCCGACCTTAGATCTATTGACCTCTTTTTAGTGTGTTCTCATTAGAATTTTTCACCCTTATTATACTAGTTTTTAGAAACCCGCTTTCTTGGGTTAGATCGATGCATTGTTAGCTATTAATTTTCTGTTATTTCAGTCTTATTTACTATTCTCTGTAGATTTATTTTCAGTTACGCAGCACACTTTTTCTTTTACTCTAAAAAATTCTGGGTTTAAAAATTAAAATTAACACACGCCACACACTAACCCTAAGTGAAGAAGAGCCTAGTTAACACTGCCTGGCAAAGACTTTAAAATCAATTGACACTGCACCTTTCTACCCTTGTTTCGACATTGAACTCACTTGATTTTGCACCTCCCTGCCCTTGTCGGTTTTTTCTTCTTCTCGTCATCATTGCGCGTCCAAGGCGTTTGTCCCAGAGACTTCTTGGCCTTCACCCTCAATTTCAGGTTGGTCGACTTACTCCTTCCCTTCGTCGTCGAGTTAGTCCTCCCTCGAGTCCGCACTCCGACTCTTCTTCTGATTCTTCGAGTTATCCCCCTTCTTCTGGTTCTCCTCTTGTTACCTTCACCATGTCTAGTTCAGGACCCAACGCCAGCAACCCCGGTCCTACTGCTGGGTCTGTTTCTAGCGGAACCACCACGGGAACTACCTTGACTGCCCCTTTGCTACCTTATATGCCTGGGCTCAGTCTCCCCGATTTCAATCAGTTGATCAACGATCCTATCCGCCACGATGTGAGTTGGCCTGCTATGCCAACCAAGCTCCCCTCTGACATTCCCAAGTTCGAAGGCCTTGCTAGTGAAGATCCCTCTAACCATATCCAATCTTTCCACATGTGGTGTTCATCCAATTCCATTACCAATGATTCCATCCGTCTTAGATTGTTCCAACGCACACTTACCGGTGAAGCCTCGAAATGGTATGTTGATCAGGCCACCTCTTCCCATACCACCTTTGCAACCATTGCTCAAGCCTTTTTATCTTATTTACAGCTCCCTCTCCGATACGACATTGGTACAGAACTTTTGAATTTTTTCCGTCAATCCTCTTCGACCCGCCTTTCTGCTCATGTCCAAGAATGGCGCCGAAGAAGGAGCTTATGTCGCGCCCCCACCTTTGAAGATCGGGTTTATATGGACTGGTTCCTTCACTCTCTCTTACCCCCCATTAGAAAATATGTCATGTCTCACTTCCCTCAAACCGAAGAAGCCGCCCTCCAAATAGCCTTGAAATATGACCTTATCTATGCTCAATCTAGTTATGTTTATACTGTCCTTCCTGACCTCCCAAAACCCGGAGGCACTAACACCCTAAGGGCATCTCACTTTGCCTACGGTATCGTTGGAGCTCTTTCACATACCTACACTCAACATCCTATGGGCTATGGTTTCCCTCCGGGAGGGGCCAACACCTCCAACACTTTCCCCCCTCCAGGTAGCATGTATCCAAGATATGGCATGCCTCCTCCTTTTTCCCACCCTCCTGCTTACCTCAATGTTGCCCATCCTAACCCTTATCCTTACCCAAAGCCTGGTGTCCCAGCTCCTCCAGCATTTGGACCTCCACCTCCCTTTCCTTCTCAACCCCCGCACCAGCAACTCCTACCCCCTCCAGGGCAAGTATTTGCACAGCAGGGTGCGACTAATCCTCCTTCTTCTCAAAGAAAGAGGAAAGGAAATCAAAATCAATCTGCCCCTGGTAATCGTGGATCTAATCCTCCAAGTATCGATTCTAACACTACTAACCAGCCATAGGGCTCTCAGCCCCAGTCGGACAGGCCTCTTCGCACCAATAAGCCTTATTCTTGTTGTGGTGTTTATGGTCATTACACTCACGATTGTCCCCTATTACCACAGATGCTGCAGATGTGGGAGTCTCAGGCTACATTGCAGGGACAACACTCCTCCCCTACTATTCCTCCCAATGTGGCTACTTCTCAACCCGCCGTGTTTACCGATCCTTTCCCTCAACAAGCATTCATGGCTACTCAACCACCTCATGCCCCGGTAACCACTCAACCTTTCCCTTCTGGTTCCTCCGATTACCAGATTCTCATGATGACTTCTAACCAACCTCTCACCATTGACCTCAACCTTCAAACTTGGTCTCGTCAGTACCCTGCGCCTCCCGCTCTGTCTGTCCCCGAGTCACCTTCTTTAGGTCCTACAGAGCCTCTTTCAACACCAAATTGTCCTTTGTAGATCCCTCAACCCAAAGTTGAGGTCCCTATAAAGGTTCCTAAGGGTCCATTACACCAAAATGTTGCTTCTGGTCGAGTTGCTCATTTGTATAGCATAGTGGATGATTTGGCGCAGTCTCCTGCCGCCATTTCAACACTGGAACTCCTCCAGTCATGTCCTTCTCAAAGGAAGGCTCTACTATCCTCCATGGGTGCTGTAGATCCTACTGATGACCAATTGATTTTTTTCGACCCCCGTCAGTCAGATCATCCTCCCCTTCCTGCTTCCGTTGCTTTCCAAATCCCAGTCAAAATCCCGAACGCTAATGTAGCTTAGTGTATTATTGATGAGGGGGCATCTACCTGTGTGATGTTTGCTTCGGTTTGGAAACAACTCAGATCTCCTGAGCTGGCCCCTTCCACCATCACCCTTCGTGCCTGGGATGGCCATGCCTCCCAGCCCATTGGCCTCTTCTGTAATTTTCCTATCACCGTTGCAGGCAAGACAGTTTGCGTTGACGTTGAATTCATCGACACCCCTCTTGCTTATAACATTATTTTTGGGCGTAGCTACACCTATGCCATGTCTGTTGTCCCATCCGCAGTTCATCGCAAGATGTTTTTCCCTCATAATGGAAAGATAGTCACTATTGACCAGTTGACATATCATGAGCCAAAATCTCAGACCTCCCCTGAGTCGATCATCTCTTTAGTCGTCAATAAGTACACCGTCGATTCTTTGACCAGTGTATCCCATGACGTTTACAAAGACTCCTCCTTGCTTGGAACCTTCCCTGGTCTTCTACCTCCTCTTGTCTCTGATCCCAGCTCAGCGAATGTTTGCATGATGCAATCTTCTTGGGCCGACCTCAAGCGGCCTACTTCGGCTAGTCACCAACCTCAACCTTACCCGCCACAACCTGATCCTAGCCCTTCGCCCCTGCCAACTGGACCTCTGCCTTCTGGCCCGTCCCCTACAACTGGTACCCATGAGCCTCTCTACCCTACTGGGTCGGTTCCCCCAAGTCTCAACCATCTTGGCGTCGTCCCTCCTGGCCATTACCCCACTGGTTAGATACCCTTTCTTGCTCCCCCTCTTGGAGTCTATTCAGTCCCCATCATGGCCACCCTTTCCCTCCCTAATCTGACCCTGGGAATTCCCGTTTGGTACCTTTCCCTCCAGCCGCTACCCCACGAGGTCACCCCAAACCCTACCTTGCTTTGACACCAGTTCAACCAATTCCCTTAGCTTCTTCCGTCGCTACAGTGCCACCAGCACCTCAACAAGACCACCCTCCTATTGTGATAGCTACGGGAAAGAACGGAAAAGCTCACAAGGGGGCATCCAAAGATAAGGCCACCTCGCCTGACCCTACCCCTCCTACACCTGCCAAGCCTTGTGCCTTGTGTGATGGTATCGATCATGCCACCCATACTTGTCCCGATTTGCCCCATATCAAACCCATGGTTAAAGTCGCATTCCCTGAATCTACGGTCCCTGAATCCTCTATTTCTTCCTCGTCCGCAGCCAAGAACACAAAGACTCTTCGCACCAACAAACCATGTGCTCTGTGTGGTGTCCATGGCCATTATTCTCACCATTGTCCTCACCTCACGCATTACCGAGCCTCTCTAGAGGTCATTCGCGAGTACGAGGTTGAACAAAATCAATCTGCCTCTCCCATCCTCGTGCAGTATGCGTCGGGCCAACTTGAGGTTCCCCCTGCTACCATTGAAATTCCTCCCCCTGATGTTGAGATGTCAGAACCTACTACCCCCCTCCTATACCTATCATCATCCGTGCGACCCTCGGAGTACATTCGCTCTGAATCCACTCTGTTTGTTTTGCTTGATTCCCCTTCAACAACATTCTTGGGCTCCACATCCTTTGACCATATTTTTAATTTTTCTTTTGTCATCCCCCATGATGATCCGTATGTGAGCCTTTCTTCCCATGATGATGATTTAGGTAGCTTTGTAGCGTCATGTGGATTCCTCGACCTTTTCCTTCCCACCCATACCTAGGATCATACCATCCGTATCTATGATGTTCTCCGCAGCATGAGCTCCAGCCATTCCTCCCATAGCCCTCATACATCACCCTCTAGTCAGTCTATGAGTCATAGCCATCATACCCAGACTACTCCCTCCCATAGTTGCCGTTTGATGTCTACCCTACACTTGCGCTACCATCATTATTCTTCCTCCTCCCATTTCTTGTCTTGTGCCACTATTTCGTCGGACCTCTCCTCCACACATTATATTGGCTATGCCGATGGGGCAAGTCGCTATTCTCAGAATCTAGCCTCGGCAGCTTGGGCCATCTTTACCCCCTTGCCTACCCTCGTTCTTTCTAATGGGGTTTGCATTGGTAATGCCACCAATAATCAGGATGAATATGATGCAGTACGTGGCCTCTTAGCTGATGCCCTCTCTCATCACATCCTCCACCTACACGTTTATTTAGATTCTCTACTTCTTGTCTTACAGCTCAATGGTGTCTATTGTGTGAAAACTTTAACATGCACATAATAGATTAGTTACTTGTCACTTACCATCAGGTCCCCACACTCGACCAGGTAGAAGCAGCATGTCCAGATCTCCCCAATAACTCATCCCACTATAGGGATAGTCGTCTATGTACAACGACATCTGATCCCAATGGGCAAAGAACTCTGGTCGGAACACCTATCAGACTGCCCCTCCTCCTCCTCTGCACAGTAGTCACCCCCACTGATGCATCCTGGGTTCTCTCGGACCCCCATCAGGTAGCTGTACACGAGGTCGCAAGGTCGGGATCTTCTCAAAAAAGGAGCAAAATACAGTCCCATAAGCACAATCATGGTTAACTTGCCACTTAAAAAGTGACATCTGTCGTTTCAATGACACCAACATCATCTGGGCCCACCCATAGTAGTTCCCACTCAACACACTTTCCACAATCATCATCTTCCCTCTAGTGATGTGATGGAGCGCCTGGCTTCCCAGGATCTGCAACACTGCTACTTGCCACTGACGAATATCGATTCCAATGGTCGGTTTGCCCACTACGATCGCCGCAAGATTTAGGGCCTTCTCTCCTCTCCACATTCACAACAACTACACAAGAAAATGAATGTATTCAGAGGGAAAATGCCTTATTAGAAGAGAAACCCCTGCTTTTTCTTTCACCCACTGCGGCCAAACCATAGCCCTGTTTGACACACCATCTGCACCATTGGAAAGCTCTCACCAAGCACTCAAATGGGTATCTATTACTTTTTCATGTTTTGACACTTCACCAGGACACATTTTGTCCATGAAGGGTCTTTTCACCTCTCCTCCAAATCGAATTTCCTCACTTACAACACTTGTACTTCGGGCACCACTTTGCCTCCTTACTTGTCCTTGTTCATGTTGATTTTCGTCATGAGCTACCCTATTGTACTCATGTTTTTTATGGTCCCCCATTGGACCTTTACTGTGTGGTAGCACCATTGAGTCGCCCTTGTTTAGAGCATCCGAGTTGAGCCATCATCGCATTCATGGAGTCTATCCCGAGTCCCTTTGTATCCCGCTATCGTCCTCCATCCTTCATCGCTTAGTCCCTCTCTCATGTCTCACATTATGGCCTTCAATTCCATTGTCCCCTATCCCTCATGATATTGTGTCAATTTCTACCAAGTCATTCATGCCCTTTATGCTCTAACAAGGGAAGTCCTCCATCCGCTACTCAGTATCCCCCATTTCATCATCATCATTGGTGTCCGTCTGCTCATCGCTCTACTGTTTTTCTCGTGCCTTAGTTGGGGATATCTTATTTCCTCACCTCTAGTTGAGCTCCTTCTGTCGACATCAACTCATTCACTCTAGAAGACAAATCCAGAAGGCAGTGTACCTTGGCTCCAGCTCCTTTCACCATGATCGAGCTCTGTATACTTGATGGTTCAGTGATGCAACAACAACTATTGGTGATTCCTGGGTGTGTGTGAAATGTATCAGCCCTCATGAGGGGGTGGCCCTTCAGGTAGCCCCCCACATGCCTGGATGACCTCTTCATTTCAGCCTCTGATGCAACTCCTTATATTTGATGATGTCGGCCTCAGCCGCTTGCAGCACCTTTTCGATTTTCATGTATCAGTCGGATTTTGCGAGCCCTTCCCCATTTATAGGGGGAAATTGGGTTGTACTTATATCTCATGTACTCAGATATTATTGTATAATTCCCGGCTGTTATCCCAGGCACAACATGTATGCGGGATTCATCATTTTATTTTTCTGGCTCATGTTTATGCCAGCATGAACTTTATAGTTTGGTTCCTTGATTACTGAACACACTATTCTTTTGTACTTTGTCTTGGCGGGCATAGGTATGCCTCCCTTGCCACCTTTAGCACATGTACGATCTCATACACTAGAGACTTGTTGCACCTGTAAGTCTCGTCTCCTCAGCGCCTAGTCTTTTAGCACATTATACTACCTTACATTTCTCTCTCTGACTTCCCTCTTGATATCTAATGATTGAGTTCTTACAACGTACTTCGGTCATACGATTTTCTCCTAACACTCGTACGTTGGGGGGCAATCTGTTAGACCATTTTTTGGTCATCTAACCTATTATCATTAGATGGACCCAAGTACACCATGTAAGACCAATTTTACCCTAAGTAAAATTGCTTTCACTATGTGAAATAACTTAGTAAAACACCTTTATTAAGTTGTTTATGGTCTAAACAGGAAACCCCAAAAGGAAATAATAAACAAATCTATATTTATTTATATTTCCTCAAGGAATAATCAGTCAAACATCAATTTAATTATTATTCTTGGTCATTTTTAACCCAAAACAAGGAAATCAATTAAATAAATCCTTATTTATTTGATTATTTCCTAGGAATAAGTTATTTAATCCTTATTTAAATAATATTCCTAGTTAAATTTGACCAAATCATTTACAAATAATTAAATAAATAATTATTTATTTAATTACATTTCCACCATTTCCTTAAAAATAATAAATAAATCATTTATTTATTTATTATTTACAAATAAAGGATTTTACCCAAGACAAAATCCTTTTCCCTCCAACAAATATAATAAAATATTTCCAAAAGGTGGTTCTAGAAGTTGGTTAATAATATTTTATTCATGCACCAAGTTCTAGACCGCCCTAATATTTTGTTATAAATAGAAGGATTTTCCCATTCATTTGTCACCTTTCATTGCATTAGATCACTCTGGATCTATATTCTTGGTCTTACTTTGAGCCATTATCATTTTCACATTTTTCATCATTTGCTTTGTGAGCTCCCTTTGAGTTCTAGGTTTGTCTGGGTTTTCTACACCAATAAGAGAGAGAAGTTTTAGATATGAAATGCTGAGGACTTTCAAGAACCCATCTCATTGAGAATAATTGGAAACACCTTTCTTGTTTTCCTCTCAGGTGCCCCTTTAATACAAAAATTCTTTCAAATATATTATTCCTGTCTTATCTATTGGATGCATGGAGAAACCTTTTATTTTCACTGCTTAATGTATTTTATGCATAGACCTGTATTTGTGCAACTTTATTTGGATCAACTAACTGCAGATTTAAAGATATTGGCAGCCATAATTGATGTTAGGGCTATTTGTTATGCGTAGCTAAAGTGGTATTTTTCTGATGAAAGATTCATACTAACACTCGAATGCCACATCAGAGGAGCTAATTGAATCCCCAGCTGCCAAAATTGCCACATGCAGCCTCTCAACCTCAAAGGAATACACAGATTAAAGCTTAGTCAGGAACATTAAGGCCAAAGGCAGCTAACAGTTATTAAAAAAAAAAATCAAATATTTCACACTGACAACAAAGTTGTTGTAAAAGATTAAAAGAGCCTTAAAGTCAATATTTTTACCCACTAAGCCTAAAAAGCCGAAAACAGAGTTAATGAAACAGAGTTGTAAGTCGAATGCTTTCCTGCCTTGTGCCTTGCATGGTTTTCAAGGCTAGGAGTTGAATTTATTATAGAATTAATGATACTCAACCCTAGAACTCTTCCACCTCCTCATTTCTTCTATAAATACTTATGAAGAAGATGAGAAGTTGTTGGTTGGTTGGTCACTAGTTGTAACATTGGAACTCTCTGAAATAATACATAGTCTGTTGAAGTTGAAGAAGAAATTGAAGTCTTGGAAGCTTGATGATGTGGTGACATGCTTGTTCTTGAGAAGGCTCTATCATTGGATCCCTAAGCTTGGCTGTTGGTGATGTATTATGAACTGTCTGTTGTTTTTCCTATTTTCATTTTGTTGCATAAATTCTTACTACAGTAGGGTGAAAGGTTTAGGTTAAGAAATGACTCTTGGAAGCACCTTAGACCTGTTAATCCTTCACTATTTTATGTTTTCTTATGCTGAGGCATTTTAGAGCCTTTAATCATTATCTTGAACCCTTATGCTCATTTATTTCTCAAATAGTTCAAATAGTTGGTTCCAACATGATTTATGGTTTTCCTTGCTTGTCTGCTGCCACTTGAAAGCTGTTTTTGAAGTCTCCCTTTGAAGTACCATTGTTTATAGTTTTCCAAAGAGGTATATTTTGATCATACCCTTTGTTCCTACTTAAATAGTTGTTTCAAATGTCTTTATAGTTGTAATCATGGATGTTTAGGCGTTCCCTCTTCTATGACTGCAATTATCAGTGAATCTTTCATGTTTTCTAATTCCTTTGAAATAAAGTCTTTGAGGAAATAGGGTGTTCCCTGAATCTTAGATTTCATTTTAAAAGTTGTCTTGAAGTCATTATTTTCTTAAAGTGTGATTTGTATAATTCATGGTTAGCCCTGTCTATCAAATTCCTCTTATGTTCAAATTATGTTTTCAAGTTCCCTTTGTTGAGAATTCAAACTCTCTTTTCAAAGTCATTAATGTCCATCTCATTCACAAAACTAAAGGATCCTATGGCCAAGCTAGATTTTCCCTTTGATATCCCATATCCATTAATGAGCTTGTTATTTACTTCTTCTTGACTCTATTTCCCAATGAATCTGACACTTTTTCTTTCTATTTATACTTCCTAGACCTTTCATGTTCTGCTGTACCAATCCAACCAAATTAACAAACCAAACAAACACCTGCACTTAATAACTAGTCTAAAATCAATACTTAAAGGCAAAAAAGATATACCTTTGCAAACAAATAATTTGAGAGATCCCTCTCTCAGAACAGGAGGACTATATCCTAGAACTCTAAAGATTGGTTCTAATGTTGCCTTGTCTTTTGGTTGGCCAATCTATCAAAACACAGGACCCCGACATAATGGCGATCACGGTGGGACCTATTGAGTTCATAGTTGCCTAGCAAGCTCTCATAGACTTATTATTCTTTCAAACAACCATAGAAACTCATAAAAAACACAAAAATATTTTATATTGGCTTCATAATAAACATGGTGGTGGAACCATAAAACAATTTTACCTTCACAAAAAGCTAAAAATTTTCCACCTGGCAACTCCACTAGCCTCCAGTAGGCCTATTATGGTCCCTATATTACTAGTATAGTCCCTTATTGTTGTTAGTGTAACCCCCTTATTGTTATTATTGTACCCTTGTAACCCCCATTTTGTTATTATTGTGCCCTTAAATTATTATTGTTAGGTCGGCTAGGATTACATTGTGGCCCACTAGGATTACATTATGGCCCCATGGACTCCTATATATAGAAAGGAGGTTTTGTAAATTGTATCATCCAAGAATTATTCATTCATGTAATGTATTGGAGGTTGCCCCCTAGAATTGGCTTATTTATAAGGCGTTGATATCTCTTTTCTTCTATTTTTGGAGCTCGTTACACAACATTTGGTATCAGAGCTTTGGATTCTAGGGTTTCGCTGCTCTAAACAGGTCATCGTGGAATGTTCGCTATAACGTTTTTTCTACGAAGGTTCAGAATCTAAAATTTTTAGGGTGCGAAGCTGAAATCTTGAGGAAACTCTTCAAAAAATTTCAGAGCTTGGTTCGCAATATTTTCGAAGATATGATCTGTGGAAGGTAGTGCTCTTTTAGGCTCCCGAATTTCATCTCAAAGAGGTGATCATGGGAAAATATTCATAACTCTCTCTCTAAGCATCGGATTGGAGTGTCGTAAAAATTGGCTGCAAGTACACAGAATTTAGTTTTTTTGCTATCAATATTAGAGCCGAAGGACGAAACAGGGACACGTGGCAAGTCATACAAGTTCTCTCTACTGAACCTGTCCATAATTAGGTCATTGTGGGATATTGGACACAACATTGTCTTGGAGAATCCAAATCAGGTCAGACTTGTGGCATTCGAAAGATAATTTAGAGGGCTACGTTGATTCTAAAATTCAAATATTGAAGTGCTACAATCACAGAGATAATCCAATTTAATATCGAGCTCCTCAAAAGCAAGAAAAAGGTGTGTATTTTTTTTTCCGAATTGCATAAGTCTTGTTTGAAGAATCAATTTGAATTGATTCCAAGGGAATATTGTAGAATAGATATCAGTGTTGGGTTCTAAAATATGCCCCGTAAAAATAATTGAACATGCAATAAGCCTTCAGAAGGCTCTACGATGACTCATGAAGATGAAGAATTGCAACATGATCTATCAAAATTACAAGAGAAAGTGCACAAAATTTCTCTCTTGCAAAGAGCAAAAAAAAATGAAATGGAAGTTTTGAAGAAAGCCGTGGAAGCAAGGATGGACGGTTTGAAGAAAGGTGTGGAAGCTAAGATGGATGGCATGGAAGCTGGCATGGACGCTAAGATGGATGACATGAAAGACAACATGGAAAACATGAATGATCTAAAAGCAGACATGGAAGGTTTGAAAAAGTTGATACAAGAAATGTTTCCTAATGGTGAAAAGATAGTAGAAGAACCTCATGATGAGAAGAAAATAAATGTTAATCGTGATTTCATAAAATCTAATGTTGGAAGGAAGAACCACCATATTCCAAAAATGGATATGAGGAAGTTTGATGGAAAGGATCCTGTAACATGGATACTACAGATGGAGCAATATTTTGATCTCCATAACGTGCAAAACACACAAAAGGTACGCATTGCAACTTTACATTTAGAACAAAATACATTTTTATGGTATCGATGGCTTTGCTCCCATAAGAAAATTGTCACTTGGTCAATTTTTACGGAGGAAATGATAGCACATTATGAGGATACAAAGAGCAACACCTTCTTTAGCCAATTGATAAATCTCAAACAAAAGGGTTTAGTGGGGCAGCACATTGAGGACTTCCAAAAATTGAATATAAGGGTAACTGATATTCCAGAGGAACACAGGATTAATCTCTTCATAGGCACTTTAAAGGATAACATCCAACATGAAGTTCGTGTTTTGGAACCTGATTCATTGGAGAAGGCATTCAGGTTGGAAAGAAAAGTTGAATGTAAAATTATGGCGACAAGGAAGCCTACCACTCAATTCTATAAATAAGGAAGTGTTGCTACACCTAGATTTCCACAACCTACAAGTTTGACACCACAACAATTGGAAGAAAAAATAGCAAAAGGGCTTTGCTATGGTTGTGATAGAAAATACACTAAAGGTCATAAGTGTGCTAAGAAGAAATTATTTTACATAGATTGTGAAGAGGAAGAAGAAAATGAACAAGAAGAGGATATACACCAGGAACTAGCCCTAGAAGATGAAGAAATGAATTCGACCATATCGTGTAATGCACTGGAAGGAATTACCACTCCTCAAACTCTCAAGATAGAAGGACATATCAAGAAGAAAAAGGTAATAGTGTTGATTGATTCAGGTAGCACCCATAATTTTACTCATTGTAAGGTAGCCAAGGAATTAAATTGTTTCCTATACCCAGCACCAGAATGTCAAGTGATGGTTGCAAATGGAGGAACTATAAATTGCTCTGGAAAATACCATAATATCAAGCTAACCATGGGGGAATATGTATTGACTAGTCCAATGCTTTCCATTCCTATGGAAGGTGCTGATGTTGTACTAGGAGTACAATGGTTACAATCTTTGGGGACGGTAGCTTTTAATTTTCAAGAACTTTTCTTGAAATTTTTTTCAGAAGGAAAGGAAGACGAATTACGGGGTATTAAAGGGAAGCCGAGAAGGATAATAAACTCTAATTTCATGACAAAGCTTCTAAAGAAAGAACAATGAGGCGTAATTGCACAATTATGCTCACTAGAAGTTTTGACATCAAAATCATCTATTTCTGCAGATCTCCAACAAGTCTTGGACAATCATTCCAAGGTGTTTGAAACTCCGAAAGGACTCCCACCTATTCGTGATCATGATCATGCTATTCATTTGATTCCAGGAAGTGTTCCTCCAAACATCGGGCCTTATAGATATCCTTACTTCCAAAAGAGCGAAATTGAACGTATGATTGCAGAAATGTTAGAGGCGGGTATAATTCAACCTAGTCAAAGTTCTTTCTTTGCTCTTGTAGTATTGGTACACAAGAAGGATGGATCATGGCGAATGTGTCCGGATTATAGGGAGCTCAATAAGCTCACCATTAAAGACAAATTTCCCATTCCTGTGAGTGATGAATTATTGGATGAATTACATGGAGGAATTTATTTTACCAAGTTGGATCTTCGTTCAGGATATCATCAAATTAGAATGAAGACTGAAGATATTCCAAAAACAGCATTTCGAACTCATGAGGGTCATTATGAATTTTTGGTCATGCCTTCTGGCCTTACCAATGCACCTTCTACATTTCAAGGGTTGATGAATTCCACTTTCAAACCCTTCCTTAGAAAATTTGTGCTAGTATTTTTTGATGATATACTAATCTACAGCAGGTCTTGGAAGGATCATGTTGAACATGTTGACAGGGTGCTCAAACTATTGCAGGAGAAACAATTATGTGCAAAAACATCCAAATGTTTCTTTGGAGTACAAGAGGTGGAATATCTGGGTCATATTGTATCTCACGAGGGTGTTAAAGTAGACCCTAACAAAATTAAAGCCATTAACGAATGGAAAGTCCCCACAACCATAAAGCAGTTGCGAGGATTTCTCGGGTTAACAGGGTATTATCGCAAGTTTGTTAAGAATTATGGGAGAATAGCAGCACCTCTAACAACATTATTGAAGAAAGATGCATTTTCATGGACTCCTGAAGCAACTAAGGCCTTTGAACATCTCAAAGAGGCAATGTGCCTAGCACCGGTCCTAGCTACACCAGACTTCACAAAAACCTTTATTGTGGAATGTGATGCCTCAGGAAATGGAATTGGTGCAGTTTTAATGCAGGAAGGAAGACCCATTGCTTTTGAAAGTCGTCCAATCAAAGGAAAGTATTTACAGAAACCTATTTATGAGAAGAAAATGTTAGCAATACTGCATGCACTAAAGAAATGGAGAACTTACCTAATGGGAAGACACTTCAAGGTAAAAACTGATCATGTTAGTCTTAAAGATTTTTTTGGAACAAAGACTATGTTCAGAAGAGCAGCAAAAATGGGTCACAAAGATGTTGGGTTATGACTTTGAAATAATCTACAAAAAATGAAAGCTTAATGTTGTTGCAGATGCACTCTCAAAAAAGAATGAAGAGGTGGAAGCATTGCTTTGTGCCATTTCTATTATCCAACCAGATTGGATAACCGAAGCAAGAGATGAATGGAAGAAGGAAAAAGATGTATGGACACTCATTCAAAAGTTGCAGCAAGATCCTATTACATCTGATACATTTAGTTGGAAAAATGATTCCTTATGGTACAAATATCGCTTATATCTTTGTAAGAATTCCCAACTAAAACAAAAGATTCTTCTAGAATTGCACACTTCTCCTTTACGAGGACACTCAGGATTTTTAAAAAATTACCATAGGGTGAAGAAATAATTTTTTTGGGATGGCCTTAAATCTGATATTCAAAATTTTTTGGCGGAATGTTTGGTTTTCCAGCAGAATAAAGTTGAGACAATTAAGACCCCGGGACTTCTACAGACTTTATCCATTCCAAGTCAACATTGGGAGGAGATTTCAGTGGATTTTATCATAGGTTTACCTAAGTCCGAAGGAAAGAGTGTCATCATGGTGGTAGTTGACATACTTACCAAGTATGCACACTTTTGTGCATTATCTCATCCATTTAAAGCAAGTACAGTTGCTAATACATTTATGGATAGAATTCCAAAGCTATAAGGGTTATTTTCTTGTTTGGGTACTCAATTAGCTCATAGCTCATCTTATCATCCTCAATCTAATGGTCAAACTGAGATAGTAAATAAATGTTTGGAAGGATATCTTCGTTGTTTTGTATCTGATAAACAAATAAAATAGGTCAAGTGGTTACCTCTCGCTGAATGGTGGTATAACACTTCGTTCCATACTGCAGTAAAAATGACCCCATTTACGGCACTTTATGTATATCATCCACCATCCATCACATCATCTTTAAGAGAAAATTCTAAGGTTCAAGCAGTGGAAGATCACAAAGAGCATCAACAAGAAGTTCACCAACTCTTAAAGGATAACCGAAATTTGGCACAAAATCGAATGAAACAACAGGCAGATCAACATCGCAGCAAGAGAAGTTTTGATGTAGGAGACTGGGTTATTTTTACGGCTACAACCACACAAACAAATGTCCCTCAGCAGAAGCTAATAAGGATAATAAATTATCACCAAAGTACTATGGTCCTTACAAGGTGTTGCAAAATATTGGTACTATGGCATACAAATTGGAGCTTCCTGCTTCTTCGCGAGTACATCCAGTTTTCCATGTTTCATGCTTAAAGAAGGTTATAAGTGAAAATCTTCCAGTTCAAACAATATTTCGAGAACTTGATGAGGAAGGAAAAATCATATTGGAACCTGAAGCGGTCATGGAAACAAGAACTCGATAGCTATGGAATCGATCAATTTCAGAGTATCTCATCAAGTGGAATAACTTACCCACTGAAGATTCTACATGGGAGGATGAGAATTTTATATAGAAGCACCCAGAGCTACTCAAGCGTTGAGGACAACACTTTTTTGAAGGAGAGGGGCATTTTAGGTCCCTATATTACTAGTATAGTCCCTTATTGTTGTTAGTGTAAACCCCTTATTGTTATTATTGTACCCTTGTAACCCCCATTTTTTTATTATTTTGCCCTTAAATTATTATTGTTAGGTTGGCTAGGATTACATTGTGGCCCATTAGGATTACATTATGGCCCCATGGACTCCTATATATAGAAAGGAGGTTTTTTAAATTGTATCATTCAAGAATTGTTCATTCATGTAATGTATTGGAGGTTTCCCCCTCGAAGTGGCTTATTTATAAGGCATTGATATCTCTTTTCTTATATTTTTGGAGCTGTTTACACAACATATTACTTAAATAGTCCTTGTAAAATCTCCTAGGATTGCATTGATCAAACCCAATCATGTTGTTGGTGGTCAGCAAAGTTCAAAATCTTCCACTTGGCGACTCTACAATCCCAAAATACTTGATGAATCCACTGGTAGAAGACTCTGAATTGGTTGAATATACATAGTGACCTCTTTCCTGATTTACAAACATGATTCCAAGGATACAATGAAGATATGCCCCAATGAATAGGGATCATATCCCTGGATTCCCACACAAAATGGTTGAAAGACCAACCTATATTTTAGGATTAAAACGTTGATGACCCCTTGTTACATCTCATCAAGTTTCATATACATGTGTGGAGGTTAAAAGTTGAATGGAATGAGGATTGTCTTAATTAAATGTTCATGGCAACATTAAAAGGTAATGCAAGGAATTGGTATGAATGGTTAGAACCTAAGAGCTTGTTTTATTTAAAAGACATGCATCAAGTATTTTACAATAATTATAAAGAAAAATCTCCATCCTTATCATGGGATTGTTGTGATCAATCTCAGAACATCATACAATACATGTTAGACATTGATGAGGATCTGGTTGATATGCATCCTGAGGATCTCTCAAAAGCCATTCAAGAATTTCACATGCATCTTGACTATCACAAGAACCTAGATGAATCAGGTGAGGAAGAAATTAACCAAGAAATCAAAGACATTCCTCAAGATATTCCTAAAAACCAAAATAATGATTCATCACCCCTTATATATGAGGCCCAAGAATACATCCAGCCTCAAAATCAGTCTTCACAAGAAACAGAGAGTTGTTGCACTTCTACTCAAAGAAACACAAGAACACCTCCCCCTTTGACAGAAGAGGAAATAGATCAGATCATCAATAGATAGCCAGTCTTCGGAAATTTTTGTAGAACAAACACTCTTGCCCATTCATCTACTGAGCTTTGTTGTGCAGATTTAGAAAGCTCCCCTGTAAATCAGAATGAAGAAAGATTTGCTAATAATCCAGTATGTTTGATTGGTAGCATTACTTACTTTGATGATTTTCCTAACTTTGATTTATCTAGTGATGATTCTCCCCAAACAGAATTTAATCTTGCAGGACCATCATTAGCAGATTTATGGGAGGAAGATCAGTTCCTTCATAGAAGTAATGAGCCAGTGCAGACTATTTATGATACTGATGAAGAAAGTTATGAAAGCTTGGAAGTAAGTAAAGATTCATTGGATATTTTCTCTACTTCATCTCAGACCATCAGTAATAGTTTCCATGTGATTGGGAATCAGCAACCTTTCAGCTCAAGGGTTGAGAAGGAAAGAAATGAAGAAATTTTTGAGCAGGTTGAAACCAAGGAGCCTTCTCTTGAAAAAGAGGAAGCAATTGAACATACCCCTACTCAAGAATATAATAACCTCTTCATAGAGTTCAACCCACTAAATTAGAATATCTCAGGATTTCAACAGGACAACACTGCCAAATATGATGAGTCCTGCAGTTCAGATAATAATGAAGATGAGGAAGTTTTTCTTTCTCAAGAAAATCTTTATCTTGATCTAGTGGAGAAAAAAGAGATAATCCTGGCTGAAACACATCTTCTAGATATTCCTAACCAGGCATTATTTCAAGATCCCTATGTATATTTCCTGAAGACCTCTTAAGAATGGATAGAGGTTGTTAGGAGCAGTGTATTACCAAAAGAAAGAAGATTCTTTAGCACTACTGCTAAGAAACAAAAGGAATGGGAGTGGCCCTTTTTGTCCAGCATGCCCAAGGAGATGAGCAAAGACCAATCAGAGAATCATTTACTAGATTGGTTGTACTGGAAAAGAGAGCTCATCAGCTAAACATGTAAATATTCCAAGTTAGATTAGGGTAGGTAGGAATGTCAATAAAGCTCAGCCTTTGATTATTTAGTTAGTTGTTGATTTTTTCTTTGAAGAAAAAAGAGAAAACTAAAAAAACAATAAAAAGTGAAAAAGAGGGCAGGATGAAAACAAGAAAGGTACAGCCCCATACCAAAAAAGAGAAATAAAATCTGAAAGTGTGCAAGCTCAAATGCCACTCCTAAAAAAATACTTCTAGTTAGTCTTACAGCCTAATCATGACTAATTAGCTTTTCAATTTACTGCTGATAGGTTAGTGAATTAGATCAGCCAAACAACACAATCTTGGCTTATCAGTAAGGTAGATTAGGATAGAGGAAACAAAGTTTCAAACCAATTCAATATTTGAACCTATGAATATCAAAAGAAGAATGGCTCTAATTATATTAAATCCTGAGCCAAAGATAATAAACAAACTAGTTTCAATATGCTCAAAATCTGAACCAAATGAAAGAAAGAAAAACACAGCTCAAAAAAATTCAAAACGGAGCTGAAGAGATAATGAAGGATGTTTTAGTTTTCAGATCTTAAGCCTTCACAATTTTGTTTTACTTTTCTATAAATAAAATCTATGTGCAACTTGTTTTTATGCCATAGATCTGCGGCAAGTCAAATTGCTTAATCCTGGCTTGGCTGCTTTTAAATTTCTTGTCTTAGAATATAGAGAATAAAAGTCTGTCAAATAGTCTAATCCTGAAAGATAGTAGTTAGGTAGATAATTTATGAACTAAACTATTTAAATTGAGTTCATGGTGGAATAAGATTAGACTTAGATTAGTTTTCTGTTTTTCAAAAGAATAAAATGTTGATGAAGAGAGTTTGCTAGTCCAAATGCACTTTGAAAGAAGAAAAATGTTAGGATCATTAGGAATGGATAGGCAGAGATGTTGTTTTGATAGAATTCCATTGTTCTAGATTGTTGCAGAGATTATCAAATCAAAGAAAGGTCAGCTAAAGGAAAATAAAGTTGTTGTACAATGGATGAAGGCACTGGTTTACTGAAAAGCCAGAGATCAATATCTGAGGTTCTGGACACCTAAAAAACCAGCGTTCCTCCCCAATTGGAGCCACTGTTAGCCACCTATAAATTATGTCATACTAAATGGTGGCTAAGCTTACCTTTTCAACCTTCAAAGATGTTAGAAACATTTACTGGAGAACATAAATAATTACTAAGAGAAATAATTAAACATAACCATCAATAAAGCACATAAACATAAACACATATGTTTATCTGGGAAAGCCCCAAACTCCAGGGAAAAACCCAACCAATTAAATTTCATTAACCATTGGCCACAACCCTAGCCAATCTGGCCAAGTGAGCCTTTACCGCTCACCTCCAAGCCTGCATTACAATGAAGTCTTTCCTGCCTTTTATAGGCTCCATTACATGCAATACCATGGGCTGAAAACCATGGGTGCACAATACCATGTGCCCTAAAAACACTACTATTTACCCTAGTCAACATTAAATCTATCCCGAGTCAAGTTTACCTAACAATTCCCCCCTTAAACTTAACTTGGGGATTATTTACTAAATCCAGCCAAACCTGCTAAATGAGACAACCCCGCTCACTCTAGCTCTTCCCCCCTCAAATTTTTACCCAGGGTAATTGTTGACTTGAAATCCCCCCTATCACCTAGGTCTAACCCAAAATTTACCAGTGATTACCCAGGGGTACGCATGCCATACCAGGTCTTACAGCAGTGTGCCCATTTACATGTAATAAAATTAACTCCATTATAATATATATATATATATATATATATATATATATATATATATAGATATATATTTGTTTGTTTCATTGTTGTTGCCTTTGTACATATGAAATCAATGTCCATATAAAAAGAACCCATCTACTGGATTACATGGGTCACCAGCCTCTGTAACCACCAGTCCTCTAGGAGTTCTCTTCAAATACATGGCTCATCAATTAATTAATCCATGTGCACATTTCCTCTCTCATTTTGACAAAATTTTCTCTCCTAACGCAATGAAATTCAATGGCTTCCCTTATCAAAATGTGGTGACTTCATCTCTATCATAATTACCATTTGGCATATGCTTCCTTGGATCCAGCTGTAAAATAATGTAAGACCGCTGACAGAACAACATCATCATTGTCATTGACGATGATGTCGAACCGGTTTTAGTCGCAACAATTAGATCTCTAGGGGTTGTGGAGATTGATCTCCATCTTCTCATACTCCAATGTGTGTGAGTAGTGCCAACATTCCTTCTCGGCATAGCATGAATTCCTACACATATGCCCTAAAACCACTACTATTTACCCTAGTTAACATTGACTCTATCCCGAGTCAAGTTTACCTAACAAAAGAGATAGTTCCCTTTGAAAAAATATCATCTTTTGAAGTTTTTTTATGATGATTATTACCCTTTGAGTTAATCTTCACCGCTATTTCACTATTAGCCCTAAAGTACCTATTGTTCACCAAGAGAAAACTGCTTATAAAACTCCATTTCTCACTATTCACCTCTCCATTCCAATCCAACAAACTCTCCATTTTCATCCTTGCTTCCCTCACAAAATCCCTCAAAAACACCTTCATTTAACCTTCAAAATATCCTAATCCTCTTTAAAACCTTATATTCCACCTTATTTGGTTTTAAAAACCCTTTCTTTCACCTATTGGAACCCTTTTTTGGTCTTGAAAATCCCTATTTTTGGCCTAAAAACACCTTTTTACACTATAAGGCATTTAAGCCCCCGAGGGCTTATTTCCTTTTAGCCCTTTCCTTATACAACCTTGGCCCTGCAATTAAGCTCTTAAATACATAAATCCCCATAAAAACCTTGCCTTCAGTCTATTTTTATCATTTCCCGACGTTATGATTTGAATTGATGTGAAATGTTGATCTCCACAGATCAACGGCCCTCGGGCAATCATCCTTCCACCCATTTCACCTACCTTCCCATTTCCCCTTTTAAATTCTCTGCCCCATCTTGGAATCTCAACCGTCCATTTAGATGATCTGACGATTGGGATTTAACTCGATAAACCTGACTCCCTTGGGACCTACCTTCCACCTCATAAAGCACCTGTCCACCTGCGCGCTGCCACTTGTCTTCCACTATTACTCCGCTCGTGCACCTTTCATATCGCACTCTTTCCACATCTTTGGATCTGGGTCCTCCGATCCAACGGTTGACGATGCGTATCAAAAAATTTTTGCTCCTCAAGTTTAACGCTAAATTTTTTTGCGAAATAGATAGTATCAAAGGGGACGGGTGTCAACTAATGTATGGAATCCCATTTATTTCAAGAAAAACCACTTACTCCCTTTCGGTTATGCGAAGACCACCTGTGGTATTGTCAAAACCACTTCTGCCAAATCGCGCCAGAAGCGGTTTAAACTATGTTTTTAGCTCGTATTTCTCCACAGGACTTCTCTGCCTACATAATCACCCTTCCTCTGCATTGCTCCTTTGCTCCACCCAGCGTCCGAAGTAGTCTAACCTCTGAACACAAGATTTATCTAAATGTTTGTTTCATGTTGCACGTTTAATGGATAAAGAGTTACAGAGCCGTCCCATTTTTATAAAAAGGTGACCAAGGGCCAAGTATGATGATCCATGGGCCAATATTCATGTAGAAAGGGAATCTACGGGGTTCAAAATTATGATTCTACCCGTGCCTCATGAGGATTGGTGATATCATGAAACCCTCGACACGCCCATGCACCTGCAAAAACAAAAAATACAGTCAGCATCAATTAATGAAAGGATATCAGTGTCGAGATGAAGATCAGAGCATAATTTAAGGATTAAAGATGTTAATTAAAGCTTAAAGGATCACGGCATGAACTCTGGAATCAAATGCCTAATCCACAAAATCAGATCCCGAAGAACTCGAATTCCACATCAGAGGGGCTAATTGAATCCCCAGCTGCCAAAATTTCCACCTGCAGCCTCTCTGCCTCAAAGGAATACATAGATTAAAGCTAAGTCAGGAACATTAAGGCCAAAGGCAGCTAACAGTTATTACAAACAAAAATAAAATATTTCACACTGACAACAAAGTTATTGTAAAATATTAAAAGAGCCTTAAAGTCAATCTTTTCACCCACTAAGCCTAAAAAGCAGAAAACAGAGTTAATGAAATAGAGTTGTAAATCGAATGCTTTCCTGCCTTGTGCCTTGCATGGTTTTCAAGGCTAGGAGTTGCATTTAGTATAGAATTAATGATACTCAACCCTAGAACTCTTTCACCTCCTCATTTCTTCTATAAATACTTCTAAAGAAGATGAGAATTTTTTGGTTGGTTGGTCACTAGTTGTAACATTGGAACTCTCTAAAATAATACATAGTCTATTGAAGTTGAAGAAGAAATTGAAGTCTTGGAAGCTTGATGATGTGGTGACATGCTTGTTCTTGAGAAGGCTCTATCATTGGATCCCTGAGCTTGGCTGTTGGTGATGTATTCTGAACTGTCTGTTGTTTTTCCTATTTTCATTTTGTTCCATAAATTCTTACTACAATAGGGTGAAAAGTTTAGGGTAATAAATGACTCTTGGAAGCACCTTAGACCTGTTCATCCTTCACTGTTTTATGTTTTCTTCTGCTGAGGCATTTTAGAGTCTTTAATCATTCTCTTGAACCCTTATGCTCGTTTATTTCTCAAATAGTTCAAATAGTTGGTTCCAACATGATTTATGATTTTCCCTGCTTGTCTGCTGCCACTTGAAAGTTGTTTTTGAAGTCTCCCTTTGAAGTACCATTGTTTATAGTTTTCGAAAGAGTTCTATTTTGATCATACCCTTTGTTCCTGCTTAAATAGTTGTTTCAAAGGTCTTTATAGTTGTAATCATGGATTTTTAGGCGTTCCCTCTTCTATGACTGCAATTATCAATGAATCTTTCATGTTTTATAATTCCTTTGAAATAAAGTCTTTGAGGAAATAGGGTGTTCCCCGAATCTTAGATTTCATTTTAAAAGTTGTCTTGAAGTCATTATTTGCTTAAAGTGTGGTTTTTAGAATTCATGGTTAGCCCTGTCTATCAAATGCCTCTTTATGTTCAAATTATGTTTTCAAGTTCTCTTTTTTGAGAATTCAAACTCTCTTTTCAAATTCATTAATGTCCATCTCATTCACAAAACTAAAGGATCCTATGGCCAAGTTAGATTTCCCCTTTGATATCCCATATCCATTGATGAGCTTGTTATTTACTTCTTCTTGACTCCATTGCCCAATTAATCTGACACTTTTTCTTTCTATTTATACTGCCTAGAACTTTCCTGTTCTACTGTACCAATTCAACCAAACAAACACCTGCACTTAATAACTAGTCTAAAATAAATACTTAAAGGCAAACAAGATATACCTTTGTAAACAAATAATTTGAGAGATCCCTCTCTGAGAACAGGAGGACTAGATCTTGGAACTCTAAAGATTGGTTCTGATGTTGCCTTGTCTTTTGGTTGGCCAATCTATCAAAACAAAGGACCCCAAAAGTTAAAACCTAGTGACTGATTTGAAGTGACCTTCCAGCATCTTTCCCAAGACTCATCACAGTATAAATCTCTCCGGAAGCAGCTTCACAAATCTAGCTCTCAATCGAAAATCCTCCAGCATTTCTCTACTCAAATTGTTCCTTCTCAAGCACTTAGATCTGTGCTCAATTTATAGATGAACTATAGGTTGTTTTGCAATCACCAACTTTCCAAAAATAGGCAATACATGTTTCTAGTGATGTAGATGTCAAATGGACACTTGGATCTGAAGCTTGACACATGTGAACTCTTCTAGAAGGCACTAGCCAAGTGGAGATTCTGGAACAATGAGAATTTCGCTCCCAATGTGACCAATGCACCTATGAATGTCAGGAAGTGCTTTGTAGAGCAGCCTTGCATGGGGCTACCTGCATATGAAACGCACTTAGGCCCCTTAAAGCCTACGTTGGTGAGCTCTCATATGATATATAATAAGCTTCAAACCATGGAAACCTTTGCTTGATGAAAGTCTTGTTTGATTTGTCTTGTTTATTGTCTTAGGGCATGTAGCAACTGAAATGATAAGGGATGATAGATCCTTGATCATTGGTCCTGGAGATGATGCCCAGTTAACCAGGTCATTAGGAATGGTGCCAAAATTGACCTATAAAAATACTCAAGACATAAACTACCATTGATAAAGCTGAGAAAGAGGAGCTACAAGATGAAACAGCGTTGCTACAAGAGAAACATGGGATGTTATAGGAGTATAAAAAGGAACTAAAAAAAGGAGCAACCACCCCAAGAGAGGATAAAAAATGCCTTCATAAGCTATAGGAGCCTAAGCCAAACACCAATTTAGAATCCTACTACAAATTTGTTTAGGGAGGTAGGATTATACCCAAGAAGTTTTCTATCCCACACTTCTTTGAGTTGGAGAAGGAAAGAGGAAGAACAAATAGATGGATGCAAATTTCCAAATCCAAAAATGTATAATATGTGGGCTTAATGGAGGAAAATATCAATGAAATGGACAAGGAATTAAGTGACCTGAAACTAAGGGAGTCAACCATGAGGGAGAAACTATAGATAGAGAAAACAAGACTACAATAACAGCTGCAAGAAAAGGAAACACAACTTGCTACTATGGAAAATATCTCTATGGAAGCCATACAATGCAGGAAGTCATCCAAAACCTATGCTCTTTTCCTCAAGGATCAGTTGATGCAATTCTAGATAAATATGCTAGCACAATATGGTTCTTTTCCTTTCCAAGGCTATAGTAAATTTATTGAGTTTTGCAAAAAGGTAAGTATGGAGGACAGGGGAAAACAAGTTGAGTTTTATATGCACAGTCTCATTCTAACAGATCTAAATTTTTGGGACCGAATTCAAGATTGGGAGACATGCAACTCATGGCATTGGCATACTGGTTGGCACATGAGGAGACAAGAGCTGAAGAAGTAAAGAAGTTGATGGAAAAGGAAGAAAAGGATCCCTTTTACATTAGGGTTGGAATTGGTAAGCCCTTCAGTTGTCATCAATAATCACAACCTCATCTCCTCTTATTCTGATTTAGCACCTAACTACATAGAAAACCAAAAGAAATCAATTCTACATTTTGAGGACAATTTTAGGATGTTAGGAATAGAGATTCTACAATCTTTTCAAAGAAGGTGGCATGCCTTACCTCACATTTTACAAAGAATAGAGTATCACACTCCAAAAACGTTAAGGAATGAACTAGAAAGAACCCCGTTGTACAAAAAAATCATGCAAAGGCTGAAGATCAAATGGATAGGACTAAAACTCATTACTCCCTTACCTTTGGGCTTACAAGAAGGAATAAACTAGGAAAAGGAACAACTGATATGGACAAAGACAGAGGAAAATGCATGTTTTTATCCACAGGAAGGTACACCATCTGAGGTGCCTTGGGATGTCATAGAAGCCACCAGGTCCATGAATGAGATTCATATGGATGAATAAGTTTCTCATAGGATGATAAACACCTTCAGTAGGGGCGTGATGATGGGACTCATTTATAGGTATATTTTGAAGTTCATTGTTTTATCCTCTAGCCCTTAAAACTATCATATTCTCACATTAATTCAAATTTTTAGTCATAATATACTTAGTAAGAATACTAAAAGGTGTTTGTCATATTGTGTAGCCTAATGTTATTAAATTGCAGGACAAAGAAGCATTTTTTAGGCATTTACTATGCAGAGGCTGTTGAGATTCAACAAGGTGATGAGCTTAGTGAAAATGAGTCGCCTTCACCAAGTGGGCCCGCAGGCTATTTTTGGTGCAAGTCTATTTTTAGATTATGTCTATTTCTAGACATGATGATCATATTTCAGAAGTTGCAGGATGCTATTTGTGGATGGTTGGTAATGTTTGAAAAATAGATGAAATTATATTTTTAGAATATTGGTCGAAGTCTATTTATAGATCGTCGATCTAAAAATAGAAGTGTCGATTATTATTAGCTCTTAATAATAATCCAACAATAAACATCAACTTATTCTCTTGGAGCACTTAATTTCATTGAACAGATTCATCAAATCAGTTGGCTGAAGGAATTACACAATTCCTAGGGTTTACTGGTGGTTCATGCATGGAGGACTCAGTTAGAACTGAAGTGGCAAAGTTATCACAGAGTTGGAAGAGTAGTTCATGGAGTTGTTATTCAGTTTGACTCAGTTGATATAGTTGTATCTAGTCTAACTGAATGATACACTAGTGAGAGTGGAGTGAATTAATTAGTTAATTAATTCACAAATAATAACTCGTTAATCAACTGAACAATACAACATTTAACTACAGTGCATGTCAGTTCCAGTGGAGACCCAGTGGAGAGATAGGTGAAAGGGCAAGATGGACTATTTGTTGTGACTATAGTGATGCATTAATTGCATCACACACACATTGGAGTTGCCAATGAGGATTGCGCAGTCAAGGCAAGGGTAATTCAAATTCATTCAGAGCTATTCTTCAACAAGGATTTCGCAGTGGAGGCAGGCTAGCAGGTGGCAAGAAATCAGTGCATGGATTTGCAGATTTCTTCATGTTAGTGTGTGATGATTGATTGTATTGAGAGCTTGATGTACTAAGCTTTGTATGAGATTGTTACATGATCTCCATGATGCATAATATATGATATATTTTGTTTTCAACTTTATGTTTTCCCGTTAAACAACTGTGTTATGTGTGATTTTTTTTATTGCTTCATGTGTTTGCAATTGATTTTAATTTCCGCAAAAGATTAACAGTGGAAGGATTTTGTATTTAGCAAGAAGATAAAATATTGTTAGATCAGGAGAATCTAGATATATACATGCATCTTGGATATAATTTCTACATGGTATTAGATCAGTGTTAATTCTTGAAGATTGCAACTGTAAAGAATTGTTGAGTTTGTGTTGGTGGACAATTCGAATTTGCTGCAGAAAATTCTTGGTGCGACAGTTGACTATACATTGAAATGTCTTTCAATGGGTTGCGATTAGAGTATTCCCTTGATGGGAGCTCAAATTACATAGCCTGAAAGGATAGGATGGAGGCAGTGCTGGAGGATAATGGACTAAAGGAGTTCATCGATAGCAATGTTCCTAAGCCGGGATTTAGCAATGTTGCATTACTTAACGCATGAAAAAAGAAGATAGCAAAGACAAGAAGAATTATGTTGGAAGGTGTGAAGGACCATATTTTGTCCAGCCTTCATGGGAAATCCACTCCATTTTTAATGTGGAATTATTTGATAGATTTATTCCAAAGCAGAAATGACCAGAGGAAGTTGGCACTGAAAGACAAGCTTGGAAAAATAAAAATGGAGAAGGGAAACAGTATTCCAAAATATCTCACGAAGTTTGACCACTGTAGGGATGAACTAGGAAGTGTGGGGATTAATATTGATGATGAATACTTGGTGATATTGGCTCTCCTTGGCCTTTCGAAGAGTTGGCATAGCTATGAAGACTCTGTCAATGGAAGAGAGAAACTGTCAGGATGGGAGCGACTTTGGTTGGATCTCATGTAGGAGGAGGTAAGGCGAGGTACCAGCGATGGCTCTTCATCGAAGAATGAAGATGAAGAGAATTTCACTTTGGCTACCAAAGCAAGGAAAGGGAAGGGGAAGAAATTTCCTTCAAAATCCAATGATAAAGTCAAGAAGCGGGATTTGTCCAAGGTGAAGTGTTTTCACTGTCACAAACATGGGCATTTCGCCACTAAATGCCCACAAAAGAAGAATAATAAGAAAAATGTTGGAGCTACAGCTGGAGAGGCCTTAGCCTTACAATTTGAACTTGATTTTTCTTTGATCGCATGCTTGGTTTCAAACTATATGGGATCGGTGTGGTATATTGATAGTGGTGCGTCTTTCCATATGACAGGAGACAAGGAGTTGTTTAGTGACTTGGAGGAGAAGGACCTTCAAATTCATATAGATATGGGTGACGATGGTCGATACAGTGCGACCAGCATTGGGACCATTAAATTTGAGAGGGATTCTAGTAATCCATTCTTGTTGAAAGATTTTATGCATGTTCCAGGTCTGAAGAAGAACTAGGTCTCGGTCGCAATGTTGGAAGACAAAGGTTATGCTGTTGTTTTTAGTGATGGAAAAGCTTTCCTATGACATAAAAAAATGGGTAAAACCAAGAGGATATGGATTCGAGTTAAGAATATCTACAAGATAGAGGTAGATGGTTTTGTTGCAATGGTGGGCAAAGCAAAAGAAGTGGTGAGCCGAGATAAGGGTGACTCATGGCACAGGAGATTGGGCCATCTTCACCATGGAGCTTTGAAGATTTTGCAACATATTTCTACTGGAATTCCCAAGGGTATTCTTGCATGGTTATATCAATGCAAGGGATTTACTATGGGTAAGCTTGTGAAGACCACCTTTCATGAGAAGGAGAACCATGCTTCAGTGATCCTGGAGAGAATTCACACAGACGTGTGTGGACCTTTCTCGATTACTTCAATAGAAAAACATAGGTATTATGTTATATTTTTTGATGAATATTCTCGTAGCTGTTGGATATTATTCATGTAGAAGAAGAGTGAAACATTCTCAATTTTATATGAGTTTAAATCATTGGTGGAGAAGGAATCGGGGAAGCAAGTGAAAGCTCTACGGAGCTATAATGGTGGTGAATACATATCGGGAAAATTCAAATACTTCTATAGCAAAGAAGGAATTCGAAGAGAACTCATAGTTCCTCATAACCCATAGTAGAATGGGGTTGCTGAGAGGAAGAACAGAACGATCATGGGTGCTGCATGAGCAATGATGCATGACTAGGGCCTACCGATGCACTTATGGGCAGAAGCATGCAACACTGTGGTTTATGTGCAAAACCATTGTCCTCATAGAGTACTTGGCATGAGTACACATGAAGAAGCTTTTACTGGTAAGAAGCCTAATATTTCTCATTTGAATATTTTGGATCATCTGTTTACATTCATGTGACAAAGGACGCCAGGAAGAAGCTGGAGCCGACTGCAGAAGTTGGGATATTTGTGGGGTACAGCGAAACACCCCATAGTTATTGTGTGTATTTTCGAGACAGTGGGATGAATATAGTGCGACAGAATATAAAATTAAATGAGGTGAAAGCCATGAATTTTTCGCTTGAGAGGGAGCTACACTTGCATGCAGAGGAGGAACTTCTTGTTCCCAAAGATGAGCCTCTAGATGTGGATCAGCCACAGGAGGACATTCATGGAGTGGAGGAGTCCACTCATGCAGAACCAAACATCAGACAAGGCAGAAAGCATACCACAGAAGCTGAGAGACTGAAGCTTGATGTGGTACAAAATGTAGGACTCCCTACATCACAGCGCAGTTAGTGACAGTCACCTAACCGATTTACTAGATACATGGCTCTTATGAGTAAGTGTATCGTGATAGAGCCATCTTCTTTTGAAGAAACAGTTCAGGAGCCCACATGGGTAGATTCCATGGTGGAGGAGTATGACTCCATTGTAAGAAACAATGCTTGGGAGATTGTTCCAAGGTCGGTGGGTAAATCAGTTGCAGGATCAAGATGGATCAAGGTAAGGCAAGCTACTGATGGGAGCGTGGAGAAGTATAAGGAAAAAAGTTTTGCCTGGGGCTTCTCACAAATCGAGGGGATTTATTATGAAGAAAACTTTTCACCTATCACACGGTGTTCTTCCATAAGGACCATCTTTTCTCTCTCAATGCAAATGGGTTGGCACATTCATCAGATGGATGTGAAGACTGCGTTCCTTAATGGGATCATTGAGGAAGAGGTGTACATTGAGAAACCTGAAGGATTTGAGATCTTCAGAAGTGATTCGCATGTGTGCAGACCCAAAAGAGCATTGTATGGGCTGAAGCAAGAACCTCGTTCTTAGTACACATGGATCAATAGCTATTTCACTGGACTTGGCTTCACCAAGAGTGAGGCGGATGCAAACCTACACCAAATTGTGGTGGAGGCTAAGCTTTTAATAATTGTTCTTTATGTTGATGATTTAATACTAACAGGTGATGAGCAATTGATACACTCATGCAAGGCAGATCTTGCAAAGGAGTTTGAGATGAAGGATTTGGGACTCCTTCACTATTTCCTTGGATTGGAAATATGGCAGCGGGAAGGTAAACTGTTTCTTTCTCAAGACAAGTATGTCCGGGAGATACTTGAGAAGTTTCACATGCAAGGCTGCAAGCCTATCGACACTTCTTTTCCAAGAAATTGGAGGAAAGAGGATGCTACATCAGCAGAGGTAGTGGATTCCACTATTTATCAACAGTTGGTGGGTTCGCTCATGTATTTAGTTAATACAAGATCGGACATATGCTATGTGGTAAACCAACTTTCATAAGAGATGGTTAAGCCTACCAAGCTCTTTTGGAAGGTAGGAAAGCATGTCCTGAGGTATCTGAGGGGCACATGTGAGTATGGATTATGGTATAGATAGATGGATGAGGAGAAGTTGCATGGCTTCACGGATGCAGATTGGGTAGGCATCCCAACGGACATAAAAAGCACATTAGGAGGAATTTTCAGTATTGGATCTATGGAAGTTTCTTGGTACAACAGGAAACAAAGATCTGTGACACTCAGTTCAGTGGAAGAAAAATAAATGGCAGTAATTCAAGCTGCATGTGAGGCTATCTGGATGAGGAAGATCCTGGTCGGTTTGTTCAATTCACATTTATATCCTACAGTGATACATTGTGATAATCAGAGTTGCATTAAACTCTCGATTAATCCTATGTTTCATGATAGATATAAACATATTGATATCCGGTATCATCATATAAGATATTGTGTGCAGCGGAAGATCATGTTGCTTTAGTACATTCCTACGGAAGATCAGGATGCAGATATTCTGACGAAGGCGCTCACTAAGAGAAAATTCGAATACCATAGAGGTAGGATCAAGGTGAAGGATAATCCCTAAATTTTTGAGAGGGAGTGTTGAGATTCAACAAGATGATGAGCTTAGTGAAAATGAGTCGCCTTCACTAAGTGGGCTCGTAAGCTATTTTTGGCGCAATTCTATTTTTAGACTATGTCTATTTTTAGACATGGTGACAATATTTCAGAAGTTGCAGGATGCTATTTGTGGATGGTTGGTAAAGTTGGAAAGATAGATGAAATTGTACTTTTAGAATATTTTTTGAAGTCTATTTATAGATCGTCGATCTAAAAATAGAAGTGTTAATTATTATTAGCTCTTAATAATAATCTGATAATAAACAACAAATTATTCTCTTGGAGCACTTAATTTCAGTCCACAGATTTTTCAAATCAGTGTGTTGAAGGAATTACGCAATTCCTAGGGTTTACTAGTGGTTCATGCATGGAGGACTCAGTTAGAACCGAAGTGGCAAAGTTATCACAGAGTTGGAAGAGTAGTTCATGGAGTTTTTATTCAGTTTAACTCAGTTAATGGAGTTAAACTCAGTTGAGCTAGTTGTATCTAGTCTAAATTAATGATACACTAGTGAGAGTGGAGTGAATTAATTATTTAATTAATTCACAAATGGTAACTCATTAATCAAATAAAAAATACAGCAGTTAACTACAGTGCATTTCAGTTCCAGTGGAGACCCAGTAGAGAGATAGGTGAAAGGGCAAGATGAACTATCTGTTGTGACTATAGTGATGCATTGATTGCATCACACACACATTGGAGTTGCCAATGAGGATTGCGCAGTCAAGGAAAGGGTAATTCGAATTCATTTAGAACTATTCTTTAGTAAGGATTACGTAGTGGAGGTAGGCTAGCAGGTGTCAAGAAATCAGTGCATGGATTTTCATATTTCTTCATGTTAGTGTGTGATGATTTATTGTACTGAGAGCTTGATGTACTAAGCTTTGTATGAGATTGTTACATGATCTCCATGATACATAATATATGATAGTTTGGGTTTTCAACTTTAGGATTTCCCGTTAAGAAGCTGTGTTTGCAATATGCATGATTGTTTTTATTGCTTCATGTGTTTGCAATTGATTTTAATTTCGACAAAATATTAATAGTGGAAGGATTATGTATTTAGCAAGAAGATCAAATATTTTTAGATCAGAAGAATCTGGATATATACATGCATCTTGTATATAATTTCTATAGAGGCTTGATGGAGACAACCAAGAGAGAATATAGGGGGGACTTGTCCACCTCCTTAACTCTCTAACTTAGCTTGAGATCACATCATCCTCACTCACAATATTGAATTCACTAATTTTTTAGTGACTCCAAGTATAGGTGAAGCATAAGGAGGACCATATCCACAATTCCAAAGATCTTGGAGGGAATCACTCCTATTTTCAACGGATTTTCACTATCTACCTTTTTGTATAAATAAACCAGCTGAAAGGCTCATTAGGATTCGAGTTTTTTATTTATCTAAGAGTATCTATTGAGTGCAATGCTTGAATTTTTTATTCTTAACCTTCAAGTGACATATGAGACTACTATTTTCTGTTAATGAGAAGTGCACCATTGATCTTCATCTGAGTTAGTTTTAGAGCGTTAAAACCCTTGGATTTGGGCCCAACCTAGAGGCTTTAGTCCCTCTTATGTATTTCTTTCTTATTCGTGTTTCACAAAATCTCATGTCTTTTTCCTGTTTCAATAGATGTAAGTTATAAAAACTTGTGATTGCAGGCTTTCCTATCACCTCTATTTTGTGAAGGGTGATTGGAAATATTTACATTCTCAGTCCAAAAATATATTCTTATGATTTCTTGGAAATGGATAGATGATAGTTTGTGATCCTTTTGCATGCTTACTTTCTGCAACTTAGGATTTAGTTTCATTAGTTCAGTGATTAGAGTAGGGTTGTGGAATATAATATATTTTAGTCTAATTCAACTCATATTTTCCATGATAGTTTATCTCACTGTGTTACTGGTCATTTGATGCATGTATTTGGCTAGTTGCAGGGTTGTGTTGATCTGCAAGGGTGGGGACATATTTCCATCTCCAGCTATACATTTCCACCTTGTTCGTTGGAACCTCACACTTCTCCCAAACTATGTTTCCATGGTCATTTTGTTAAGGAAAATGGAGGACACCGTGGGCATCAAACTTGGTGCAAGATAGATATCCTAGAGGTCCTATGATTCACTAGTGGAATCCCAAACCCTTCATTCACTTCCTCCTACCCTCATCCATCTTCTCATGACCTCAAGACACCATTTCTACTCGCAAAAGGCTCTCGTAACCCCTCCTATAGAAAAACAGGGCCTCCTGTAGAAATACAGGACCTTTTATAGTAGCTCCTGTGGTAGCCTTTTAACATTGTTTTCCTCAACCAATTTCGCTCCAAAATTTGACCTTAGTCTATTTAAGATGAATAATGGCCCCTATATTATGATTTTATGATCAAGAGAATCTCTAAGACCACTCCAACCTCCTCCTTTCCTAAATGAAACCATCAAAAAAAAAATTGAGTTAGAATTAGTGTTTTTATTCATAAGCATGTTAAAAGTTAGATTCCTTATTTTCAAGAAAATGTAAAGTAGATAAATGATTCATTCAAGTAGGTTAATGATTTGATTAAATGTGCAAAGTAGAGTAGCTTTACATCTACAATTAGGATAGCCATTTGTAATATCCCTAAATTATCATGAAGCTAATTGGAATATTAAAATCTAATTTTGCTTCTTAGTTAGAAGAATAAGAGGGTAGGGAGACCCATAAATTTCCTTAGTAGAGATAAAACCACTCCAAATTTGAATGGATGGCATCAAAAGAGTTGGGTAAAGCTCCCATATGTCTGAACAAGGGAAGAAGCATGTGGACTGGGTCAACTTTGACCAAATCAACAGTGTTGGTATGGAAGTAGTGGACATTCAATGAGGGATAGCGCAGTTTTGGAGGGAGATCCTTTACATGGAAGTAGTGCCTTTAATGAGTGGGGCCAAGGGTGAGGAAGCTCACCAATAATATAAGGAAGAGGATGATAGCCATTGTGGTTATGGTTTGATTATTATTTGATTGTTTTCTATTAATATTTTTGGCTCTCTGTAGCTGTTTAGCTAAGATTACAGCGTTGTTTAGCACAAGGGTGTTCCTGAGTAGGAATCCCACCTCTATCCTTGAGTGACCTCTAAGGAATAGTATTTGCACTAAACTTCCACATTTCAACATTTGGCCAAACTACATATTTCTTCTACATCATATATTCTGTTTAGATATGTGTTGAGTTGTAGGGTGCAGTAGTGGAGGATTTCTTTGGATCATTTATGAGCTTGTCTTCAGTGGAGGAAGGTTTATTTCCATTGAGAGATTAGTAAGGAAGGTCCCTGAGCTTCATAGAATATTTTTGCATCAGGCTAAGTCATCATCTTCCCCTATAACATAGTTCCAGTACATGACTATGTTATTTTAGAGATTTGTTGCAGGGGTGAGTTCAGTGCTCCATTGGGAGTGTTTTCTTTCCATTGAAGGGATCAACCCTTCATTGAGAGAGTATATTGGAGGAGTTACATTCAGATATACATCAGTTTCAGCCACCTCCTTCAATTTTCTTTAGTTGCAGTGAATCTTCAACCCTAGGGATTTAGATCCACCATTTATATTTTGTGTATTTCTAGAAACCCTTCCTGGGTTACCTAGGAAAAGTGTTGGGGAGCATAGATCTCCATTTTTGGCCTTGTTTTAGCATTCTAATAACAGATCCATATATTTAAATTTTCTATCTGTAGTATTAGCCATTAAAACTGTATTGTGCTTGCTTCAACATTTTGTGTAGCAGTGTATTACATGTTTTTGGTGATTTTTGGCATTGGAGGCTTCTTTTGCCTATATTGAGGGAATTGATCCCTAAGATCTTGTACTTATTTATTGTTGTTATACATAATACCATGGATCTATCATTTGGGTCATATGTAATGTGTTAAAATTTGTTTTTATTTCCATTATTGTGAGCTATATTGATGCTTTTCCCATTTGGGAATATTACAGTGGTATCAGAGCATAATCTTGGCTTTGCTTGTGAAGACATTGCATATATGTTATTAGAAGCAGAAGAAGCTTCTCATAGAAAAGAGAAAGCTTACAAAAGAGACAAAGGCAAGTCTCCATTATTTGGAGAAATGGAGGGAAATAATTTTTCAGAACTTCTTCTCCAAACTATGTATGAGATTAACAGAGAAATCAAGGGGATGAGGAGGGAAAGACATGAATATCCCTAAAAAATATTTGCACATGAAGAAAGTTCTAGTTATTCATATTATGGGTGTGAGCATTCAGCGACGCAATCAGATCTACAACACTCTACCATGCCTATGTTCATAGCAAGAGAGATAGAGGAAGGATATGTACCAAAGGAGGAGACTCTTTGTGACTATCTTCAAGAATATGAATCTCAATCTCAAAGGTTCAAAGGTCATCTAAAATTCCAATGTTTTTGCAAGATAAACGAGCATAGAAGACCTAGAAATAACAATAGAAGAAATAGGTGAAAGCAGCATGAATTGGGTAGATTCTTTTTATCTACTTTTGATGGGTCACCTAAATTTACAACTAGGGCTTGGGTGAAAGAGCTAGACACCTATTTGCAGTAGCACCAAGTTTCAGAAGATGAATCCATTAGAGTAGCAACGTTGCATCTTGAAGGTAAGGCTTATGCCTGGCGGTTTTATGAAACTTCTTCCTGGAATCATGTAATTGTATCTACTTATGCAAAGTTGTTTGAACAACATTTGTCATTGATGACAACCCAAGAAGCACTGGGAGCAACCCCAATATTGCATGGGAATTTTGAACTACCAAATTAATAGATTCTGGGTCAATAATTCTTTTGATGGTTTCTGCTTGTTGATATGTCTCCATTGATATATGGCATGCCATGTAATTCTTCACCGTTTGAGAGATATTCATGTTTGAAGTTTGTAACCCCAGTTAGCGGGCTAAAACCCCATGGGGCTATGTAAAGCTAAGGAAACATCTTGGTTTTTTCCTTTTCAAACTGGTCGAAAGAGTTAGGGCAAGGTCTGCCCTCTCCATTTCCTATAAAATGGAGCTGTGGGTTACTAGTCGAAGGTCAAATTTTTTTTGAATACATGTGGAGCATTCTGTTACAGGAAAAAAGACCTCCTCATTAGCTCAGAGGAGAAGGTAATATGGAAGAAAGAAAGTGACCTAGACAAAACCTATTTCTGCCAAGGTAACACACCCCAGGAACTACTAAGCTGCATTATAATGCTTCTGATCCATGTAAAGGTCGCATTAGTGACTAGGGAAATGCTCTAGTTGGCCCAGAGGGTAGCGTTACCCATGTTTAAGCATAAAACAGGAAAACTCCCGTGGACAATGATTAGCAAACCCAGCTTTTTCTCATGGAGAGTTAGTACAAAATAGAAATTGAAAGGCACCAACCTCTTATCAGGCCTTACCAAAAGAAACTAGACTCTCAAGAAAGGAAAAAGCATGTAAAGATAAGGAAACATCTTGGTTTTTTCCTTTCAAACAGGTTGAAAGAGTTAGGGCAAGGTTTGCCCTCTCCATCTCCTATAAAATGGAGCTGTGGGTTACTAGTCCAAGGTCGAAGGTTTTTTTAATACATGTGGAGCAGAGTTACATTGTTAATATATGGTAGATGAGGATCAGTGAAGTGACATTGAGAGCTTACCACCTTGATCACCATCACATACAAGGAAAGAGAGAGAGAGATTGGAAGACTAAGGAGAGCTTGGTCCAACCGACGGTTGTAATCCTCCTTTTTATAAATTAATAGAATTGTATCTATTTTTTCCATTCTATGCTTTCATATTATCATTATTTTACAATTGTTAATATAGCATGATATGAATGGCTTAGATATGTGTTATTTTATGTTTATTATATGCCGATTTGAGTTAATAAATAGTATATTGTTGTAGAGATTACATGAGTGCTTTGTTTGATTGCAGGACCCAAATTTGGAACTAGTGAAGAAGGACTTCCACTTCGCTGCTCAGTGTTTACCAAAGGACCTGGGATTAGAAAAGAGGTAATCTCTCATCTAGCTTTACTAATTGATATAAATCAGCTTGAAGATATATGCAATATCTTCGTGAACTATACAACTAATCTAACTGTCTACCTCGGGCACTGGAAAGCCTAGAGAGAGATATTCAATAACCACTACCCAAGAATATTACCCTATAGCAGAATTGGCGACTCTGCTGGGGATACAACCCCAAGTTTCTGGACTATTCCTATCACTCTCCTCTTTGATTTCCTTCTGTTTACATATCCTTCTGACCAGTTTATATGCTCAGTAGACATATCAAAAGCTCACAGAGTTCAGATCAGACCCTGCTTAGCCATCTGAAAATTTTTACCATGACTAACACTGCCATTGTTAGTCTTCCAGTGTGTTATAATGCGGTCTAGGCTTAGAACTAGTGCGTTAGTCTCTACATTAACGTAGTCCAGGCTTAGATACAGTGCATTACCCAGCCAAAAATTTGTTGTTCACATCTGGGTTGTGTTTCATTTTGGTGGTAAAGTTTCTGGCTATCAGAATACCTTCTCTTACTGGATCCCTGTGCTTGTTTACTAGCTAGAATTATTGTCTTTTACTCTCATTTAAAAGGTTAATGTCAAACGCATCTAATTTTTGAAGAGAACATTTTTTTTTAATTTGAACTTCGTTGAATTCATTCTAAACATTTTTTGGTTAAAAGACTGTTAAGACGAGATAAATGGATGTCTGAATCTTTAAGTTTGAACTTTTCGATTTGAATGTTGGTGCATGGATGTTGAAATGAAACCTCTCCTTGTAGAAATACTCTTCATCGAATTGAATATTTAGAGCATATTTTTGCATGGTTTTTTGAGTCAGAGTCCCATCAAATTTCATATGTCCACTCCCCCTCTGCAAGACTAATAATCAAAGTACACTAAGAATCAAGCGATAATAAAATCAATCATATAAATTTTTTTGAGCTCACACCAACAATAGTTTAGGCTAGGATCTTTGGGTAGGAAAAGTGAGAAAATCACCCAAGGTATCCAAACTTGAAACTAGAGTTATTAATGAGTGAAATCCTACTGCACTCATATTATCAGGACCACTCCATTACTGGAGCTAAGCACGAGACAACACTTGGGTGCATGCGAAGGTATCCCGCCTTCAAGTGCATTCAGTGGGAATTCTATATATTTGGGTTCCCTTCAGGGATGTCGAAAATAGATATGGGATCTAGGTGTTCTTCCCATATAGCATTCTGTCTACAACCGTGACCCCCTTGATGATGTCTGTGATTTGAGGTATCCTTATTGGGAAAAAATTTTAGGGACTTACAGAAGGTGACTGGGACGGGCTGTCCTGGTACCTAAAACAAACGGACCTACTCTGTCTTCGATCTTTAGAAGGGTACTTGTCTCCATGAGAGTACTTACACCTATCGTCTGAGGTTCAGGCAAAGCTCTAGAGTAACCATAACTTTATTTACGAAAAACCCTCTCTGTATGCTATTGTGATACTGGGTTTCATCTCCAGCAAACGGTAGTACTCAGAAAGGGCACCCTATTCTGGTTGCTTGCTGATTGATCTTTAGAGAGTCCTTGTTTCTTTTTTATTTTTTAGGTGTGTGGTTACTATCAATGAGACTTTATAATATATCACAAATTATTTAAATTTACTTAAATTAAATAGATCGTCATGGATTCTTCTGACCATTTTCGTCTATCTTGATGATAGTAAGGTCTTCCTCCTTTGATACTGGAGGAAGAACTGAGTCTTGGTGAACCCATGCCTTCCACGGAAGAACAGTCTCCATTGAAAAACCCTGATTTTCACATAGCCCCGTATCACACGGAATTTCCAGAGGACCCTTTTATAGAAGGCATCATACCTCCTTACAATCCTCCACTCACTAATCAGTTGGCCCATGTGATCGTTCAGATTACACTGCAAGAAATGTCTTTGGCCACACCAACGTCCATTTCACAACTGGAACCTATGGGGTCGGTACCCGTGGCAACCAACCCAGGTACGCCACCACCCTCCCTCCCGGTAGAAATTTTTATACCAATAATCGGTAACCCCAGTAGTCAACCTCTACCTGGTCCCAACCCTATATTCATCACAACTATCAGTGGATCCTCGAGTCCTTCGGGATCTACTCCTACGGTGACCACAACGAGACCCACAGTTCCCCCTCCCACGAGTGGGACTACTTCGATTCCTTTTAGCAACCCTTCAGTTGGAATCCTTTACTAAGTTCAAACCCCTTGGCCTCCATACCAGGGGTTAGTGTCACCAGCACGCAAATAACAGGGAACATTTCGCTACCCCTGCAATCGTTAGGACAAACCAGACAACCTATTGTTAACACTATTCCCTTAAGTGGTCTAAATATCGGTGTAGGATCCACATCGTTGCTTAATTATGCACATAACAGCATGCCTCCGGCCGGCTCTATTGTGTCCATATGGGCCAATCCACCCCAACATCCATCTGGACAAGGGAGGCACTTTTATCCTAGGGGAAACCAATCGTTCGCCCCATAATACAATATACCCTACGAACAACAACCATATATCCCTACGCCTCCACCTATAGGAAATTTTTATCAACAAAGTCCTATTTATCCTAATGGTAAAACGTTGATGGGCGGACCCTATGGTCCAAATAGTCAACCAATACTTCCTTGGCTAGATCACGGGGCAAACACACAATTGCCATTTTTATCATCTCTAGACATCCCCGACATCTATAAACTGAATAATGATCCCATCAATCACAACCCGCTTTGGCCTCCAGTTCTGCACAAGATTCCATCTGACATCCCAAAATTCGACGGGAAATAAGGGGAGGATTCGGCTTCACACATCACCACCTTTCATCTATGGTCTGTATCTAATTCCATGGTGGATGATAGTATCCAGCTTCGGCTGTTCCCCCGCACTTTCACTGGAAATGCTGCCAAGTGGTATATTGAATTACCACGCGCCACCATCAACACTTTCGATGCCTTAGCTACGAAATTTCTAAAAAAAATTCAATTACCTATCAGATATGAAACCGGTACAAAAATTTTAACCTCGTTGCGCCAAGGCACATCCACCCACATCTCTGATCACATTCATGAATGGAGTAGTAGGAGGAGGCTAGTCAAAGCGCCAATCCTAGATCATCTCCTAGCTAATTGGTTTTGTAAATCTCTCTTACCAACCCTAGCTAAAGACATTGGCCTATCCGGTGTGGTAACAGAATATCAATCCATTCGTCGTGCCCAGCATTTATATTTAATCTATTCACAATCTAGCACGCTATATGATTTACTCCCCCATGCCCCTGGTAATCCAAATTCTCCCGCTACTCAGAAACCCGGAGTCCACGCCGATGGTCTGTCAGCACAATCTCTGGCATAGCCACAAAATAGTCTTGGGGGAAAACCTCCTAGCCATATTTGGCTACCAATTCCCCTAACCAGTCAACTACTCTTCCTACCGCTGACGTAAATTCTATACAAACTTCACAAAAACCCAGTGGAAAGAATAAGAAGAACAAGAAAAAGACATCTTCTTCGAAAGAGCAGCCGAACCATCATAATAATCCCAATCAGAAAAAACTAATAAAAACGACAAAGGGAAGGAAAAACCCATGAAATTTCCTTGCAAAATCTATGTGGAGGACCACTTGACATACAAATGCCCTCGACTGTAGGAATGCACAGATTTTATCGCAAACAAGGACTTTGGGAAGACACCTGCCATCCTACATAATCCCTTCCCTAATGCACAATAGCAATAGTAACACATGGTTGAAAACCCGCCACAATCCCCGCAAAGAGGCAATGGTGGTTCACATCCTTCCGGTAAATGACCATCCACCATTTATGGCATAGAAAGTGTTGAAATCCAGACACGAGCCAAACTTTATGGAAATCCTGTCATAGATGCTCAGGAACCTGGTACCATTTCAAATCCACCGCCGCCCAACGATTTGCATATCGAACGGCCTACTGCTGACCTTGCGATTCGTTCCCCCCAAAGGGACACTTTGACGCATGACTCATAACACCTCTTCACGTGTCGCCCAAAAATACAACATTGTAGAATATTTGGCGCAGGCACCATTAGCCATGTCTGCTCTCAAAGTATTGCAAACTTGTCCAGCAAAAAGGAAAGCCTTGCTTTTGGCCATTGGTGGGATTGACCCCCAGGATTCTACACTAGCCATTTTTGACATGGAGAAATCTAAACCTCACCTCTCACACCAACTTTCATTCCAAATAAAAGTTGTGTCGAAAGGGAGACCAATCCATCGTACTGTCATTGACGAAGGTGCTTCGACCTGTTTTATGTCAACTACTTGCTGGCTCGCTTTGGGTTCTCCCACTTTGTCTCCATCGTCAAATTCCCTCAAAGCTTTTGATGGCCACACTTTCCTCCCAAAAGGCTACCTTGCTATCTTTCCCATTACACTTAGTGGAAAAATGATAACGATGGACGTTGAAGTCATAGATCGTCATCTCGACTATAATCTATTGCTGGGTTGCAATTGGTCATATGCCATGACTACCATTATTTCTTCCATTGTATGACTCATCCTCTTTCTGTTGGATGGGATAATAGTCCTAGTGGATCAATTATCCTTTTTCACCCCTGATTATGCCACATTACCAAGTAGCACTGTACCCCTAATAGGAGGCATTCCTGACTCATACGTCAATATTGGTACCGGTCTTCTGAAGGCATCTTCCCTAATGGTTTGTTTTCCTCTCCCACCGCTTGAGCTTCCAAATAAATTTGCAATGATATCCACCACATTGGATGGCTCTATCGACCAATGGATCCTACCGACACCTTTAGACATTAATTCCTATGGAGATCAAATGCCGCTCTCACTAGCCGAGTTGGTTTACCAAACCATCCAAATTACATCTGAACCCTCCATGGCTATGGTTTCAACTAATGGTACGAACTCCCCACCCATCACAGTTCCTTCTAAATATCTCCTCGATGAAATCCTACCTACGGATGAAGTTATTCGAGAGATCATGTCTCTAGAAGAACGACCTTGGGGAGAATTCCACCATCGTGATTCGATGTTTGATTTAGACGCGATAACTACTCAAATCCCGTCCTTTGACCCACCTGAGATAGTCCCTTCCATTTACACGACTATTCAAACCATCGATTCAGAAGGGAACATGGGAAATATTTCTAAGACAATGCTCATAGATATCTTGGTCAAAATGTAATGTTCCAAATATGGAATTTTCTGCAAAAAATAGAATACCTTAAGGTATTCCAAAGTTGGATAGGAATATATATGTATTATAACATATTTATAACCACTTTTCCTTCAATATTATGTGCATCAGAAACTTTATAAAGTAATTTATAATCCAAAAAGTGGGGAAAAACAGTTATTTCAACCCTAAAACGCTTAATTCCAAGGATTTGCATAAAAATAAGCAGGTTGGACTACTGGATCTGATATATTAGGCTAATAGGAGTCTACATACCGAATTTTAGATCAAAAAAATTCTCCTAGCTATGTTAAACAGTTCCTCCATTCCCGACTAGGCTAGAAAACCCTGATTTCCCATAACTTAATGTATGCAGAAATTTACTAAAGCTCAGGAAGCGTGAGTTTCTAAAGGTATTAGTTGTAATAGGTTAATAAAATCATGAAATCAGTTACAAAACACTACTCATACATTATAAGAGAGAAAATGAAGACTTTTATGAGAAAATCCCTCTAAAAGAGGTGCTGCAACAATTGTATTTCACTGTAAAACCTTGACAACGTTATTTTCTGAAGCATACAACAAATGTAGGTTAAAAATAAGATCTAGGAAAGATAATTGTACAAATTATTAGATCTATATGATATATATACACTATATTGTCCCTATTTTACATACCCCTTGGGGTTTTCAGCAAATCATGAAGCATATGGAGTAGATCTCAAATATTATGTAGTAGATTTGTAGATTTCTGTAGAATTTCTGAGGTAAATACATGTATGAATAGATAAGATCTGGAAGGTATATGGATTGGTTGGCCAATCCATGGATCACCACAGTGAGGGAAGATTCCCAACACCGGAGATCTCTCTCCCAAGAGATAACTGAATCACCCTGCAACTTCTTCCTTGCAGATTGCGCAGTTCAGGAAGGGTAAATACGTAGTAGGCTTTGGAATATGATATGGCCTGATGCCAATATTTGAAATTATTCTCCAACAAGAGAGGCACTCTTCCAGGAGGTTAAAAGACACACTCCATGAGAAGAGGCTCCCCAAAACAATCTAGATCTGAATAGATCTAGAGTTCCACTTGTGATCTAGATTTATGTAGGAATGCAACAGAATACAGAAATAACCATAAACATAGAAATACAGTGGAAATGATGCTTCATTTCATTAATATCAAATGACAGAAATATTCTTACAAACATGGTGGAAATAAAATAGCTAGGGTGCTGGTAGCCAATCTCTGAGAAGATATGTGGTGACTACATACCTCTGAACTGTATTACAATGAGGCTCGAGGGCCTATTTATTATGGATAAATAATGGAGAATTCTAAACGTCCAAAAACCTAACCCTAGGAGATGAAGCACCAAAACTATGGGCCCCGTTTGGGTAAATTGGTGTCTCAACTTCCCAGGGATGTAACTTCAGCATACTATCTCTGTTTGGGGCTTCAAAATGGCTTCAAAAGTTCAGGACCTGAAAACCTGCTAAAAATAGTAAGTTGTGAAAAAAATTGAAAGAGACAATGGTGGGGCCCCAAGTGGAATAGGTGGATGGCCACCAATATCCACCTGGATCATTCCTCCCCCCTTAGGAAGCAATGGTCACCATTGCGTTGAGTTCCTCCATGAGATGAGGAAACTTCTGTTGAACTTGGTCCATAGTGAACCACTTGCCTTGGTGCAGGAGTTGGCAAGATTTGACAACCCGATACAGTTGGATCTTCTGTCAGTGAGTGTTCTTGATTTGCATGTCCATGATACAGTCTGTGGTGGCCTATTCCATGCAGTCTAGGTTTAACTCTTTTGGTGTGAGTTCTTATGCAATTTTAGAGGTGTCCAATAGAGGTGGGAAGTAGGGACAAAGGCGGTCTACATTGAATACTAGGTGCAGACCAAGGAATGGTGGAATACTGAGCTCGAAGGCATTGTTCCCTACAACTTTGGTGATGGTGTATGGCCCATATTGGAGCGGGCAAATCTTGTGATGGGGTCCAGTGAGGCGCTCCTTCTGCAAATGTAGCCATAGTTTTTCACCCACCTGGAATTTGTGTGGCACCCAATGTTGATCATGTCGTTGCTTGTAATTAGCATTGGCTCTGTCCAATATGTCATGAACCTATTGGCGGATGTGCTGAATGCGCTCAATGAAGTTGTTTGCTTTGTCACCTTCAGACTGGACATGAGCCAAATCAGCCTGAGTAGCTGCAAATGGCATGGCTACGTCAATGGGATAGAGTGGCTGGAATCCCAAGCCCACCTAAAAGGGGTTGTGGCCGGTTGAGCTGTGGAGAGCCCGGTTATAACTGTGTTGTACATAGGGAAGGCTCTCATCCCATGTGCGTGGATGCTTTGAAATGTACATGCGTAGAATGTGTACAGTCATCCTGTTGACGACCTCTGTATGGCCATCATTTTGGGGATGGAAAGTTGTGGACTTGGTGAGCTTGGTGTCCAACATTGACCAGAGGCTAGACCAAAATGTGCTGAGGAACCTACTGTCGCAATCTGATATGATAGACTGTGGGATCCCAAAGTGCACCCACACTCGTTCAAAGAAGAGTTTAGCAGTGGCTTCTGCTATGATATTCTTCTTGCAGGCCACCATAATGTCCATCTTTGAGAATCTATCGACGACCACAAAAACACAGTCATTTCCATGCTTAGTAGAAGGAAGGCCTGACATGTAATCCATGGAGATGGATTCCCACGGTCGACTAGGGATAGGTAGCAAAGTATAGAGCCCTTGCTTCTTGATGGTTGGTTTGGAAATGGTGCAAGCAGTGCAAGATCTGATGTACTTCTCGACATCCTATCGAAGGTTCAATCAATATAAATACTTCTGCAGTACTTCCACTACTATAAGGTAAAATGCTTGGGTTGTTGGTTATCGAATATCCCTCTCAGGGCTTTTCGGTGCCTGAGGCAGACAGTAAGATTAGCTGTATAGTTCACAAAGATGGCACATACATATTCATATTAACTTAAAACAACTTGATGGAATAAGATGGAAGATTAGCTCTTTAATGATCTTGAAGTCTTTTGGAGAGCACTGAATAGCAAAGCAGGGATCCTTCTTCACCATCTCCAAATCTCGACTCTGCAATCAATCAAAGCACCCATGTAATCTCTACCATAACATACATTTCCTATCAATTAAGTCAATATATAATAAACATTTAAACTATGCACATCTAAGCCATTCATCTCATGCTATATAAGTGATTAAATAACAATGAAAATATCAACGCATAGAATGGACAAAACAGATACAGTTCTATTGATTTATAAAAAGGATAATTACAACCGTCGGTTGTACCAAGCCCTCCTCAGCCTTCCAATCTCTCTATCTCTCGAAGTGGTGATGTCTTGATCAAAAAGTTCTCAATGGACCTCTTTGACCTTTGACCTTCACACTACAACAATTATCTCTACTTCACAAGTATTCAAAAACTTTGACAATCCTTCGACCTTGAACCAAGACCCTTCAACTCCATTTTATAGGAAATGGAGAGAGCAATCATTTCCCTTATCTTTCCACCAATTCTGAATAGAAAAAACCAAGATGTTTTCTCAACTTCCATGCTTTTTCCTTCTTTGAGAGTTCAGTTGTTTATGGCAATGCCCAAAAAGAGATTAGTGCTTTGCAGTTTCCTTTTTGTACTGACTCTCTTGTGAGAAAAAGCTGGAAATTCAAATCATTCTGCGTGGGTTTTTCCCGTTCCAAACTCAAAACATGGGTAACGCTACCCTCTAGTGTAAACATAGCGTTTACCTGCCACTAACGCGGCCTATTCACTGATTAGGTGTGTTATAACACTCTTGTGTTGTTATAGTGAGGCGTTACCTTGGCAGAAGTATGTTTAGTTTAGGTCTCTGTATTCCTTCCATATTTATCTTCTCCTCTGAGCTGATGAGGAGGTTTTTTGACCTGTAACAGATGCCCCCTAAATTTTGAGGTCAGAGATGAAGACGATGGCCGAAATACTTTATAATGTGTGTAGTAGAGATAAAGAGATTGAAAGACTGAGGAAAACCTGAAATAACAACATATGCCAAAAAATATAGTATCTGTCTTGAGTCGGGCATTCCCATGCTCAATAGCTAATCAACATGATTTCTCTAGAACAGATATATGAAGAACCTGTCCCCAAATAAGCATAATGTGGAAGTGTCTGTCATAATAGGATCGGGCTGAAGAAGCTGTCTCCATAAACGATATCGCAACTTGGGGAAGGGAACATAGCTTTAATGATGTAACCATTGCCCCAAGGTCTTGACTTCCACTGCACTTAAACTGCATATTTCTCAACATGTGAATGAAGGAGCTATCGTCGAACATGTGAAAAATCGTCTAATTACCAGTCAATAATGAAAACTGTTAACAGACGCAAAGGTGGCCACCAATAATGATGATGGTCCCTAAGATTCACAATACAATCTAGCAAGTGTGAATAAAAAGAGTTGAAGTCAAACACTTGCAGAATCATTCGATCAAGAGCCAATGATGAAGACTCCTAATCAAACACAAGATTACCTGCCACTGATGTCTGCAAGTATCTGGGTACTGATGGGTTTCTGGATCAACTTCCTAGATAAGATGTTGAAGTCGATAGGAAGAGATCTGTTGAAAGGTAGGCCTTGAGGCGTCCTAGAATGGTCAACACAAAACGGAAACCAAATGATTTTGTTTTTGATGGAGATAATGAAGAGAAAATGGGGATAACTAACGAAAAATAATTTCTGGCATAATGAGTGGTTTGGTTGATAAGAGGAGCAATAGATACTGAGATCTGCTTGAACAATAGAAGGCACTGTAGCAGGGTACTAGGCAGTTGAGGCTTAATGAACACCAAAGAGTTTGTTAGGATTTTACCAGTGTAGGAACACTAGAAGATGAAGGCTAATACTCATAGATGGTAGGGTTTGGCTAACTACGAAAGAGTTTTCTGGGAAGTGCCATGTTCAAGATTTTTGCTGCCAAATCGACCTTTCTGAAATGTAATAGAGGTAGTATCCATTTTTTCCAAATGTTTCCCCGTCTGATTAGGTTTAACGAGTCTAGACGAGTAAACTCGGTGAATTTTCATATTTAGAGAGTCTGAAAAATGTTGTAAGAGACAAATCCATTCCTCGTCTGATTAGGTTTAATGAGTCCAGACGAGTAAACTCGGTGAATTTTTCATGTTTAGAGAGTGTGAAAAATTTCATAAAAGACAACTCCATGGGGTACCTTTGTCATGTCTTGATAACCGGGCACGACAAAGGGAGAATAGTAAGCCCAAAACAGTTCATTTTCCATTAATTAGTCCATCGAATCCGGAAAACTGAGAAATCTATGTTCGATAGACGTCTACCTCATTTTGTTATGAGTACGGGGAGACGAAGTAAACTCAGTACTCTTTGTGAAATTTTTAGTGAGTCCAACAAAGAAAACTCAGTAACTTTTTCTGTTTAAAGAGCTTTGAAAAAGAGGAAAGAGAATGGCTCCTTACTCTCTTTCATGGTAGTTTAATGAGCTCCACAAAGGTAACTCGAGGTTTTTTCAGTTTTATGAGCTAGAAAAAGTCCCTAAAAGGAAATCTCAGTGCTTCTTCATATCATTTTTAACAAGTCTGAAGAAGAGAACTCCAGGTTTTTCAGATTAACGAGTAAGAAAAAGACCATAAAAAGAACACTCTAAATCGACTTCGTATAAGTTTAATGAGTTCGAAGAAGAGAACTCAAGGTTTTTCGGATTAATGAGCAAGAAAAATACCGTAAAAAGAATGCTCAGCCAAACATGTGTATGTCTGCATATGAATATTGATCATGTTAGTCATCAGTATTTTTCACTTGTTAGTGATGACTAGATCCATAGCTGAGTTTTCTAGAAGCTGATCTCCATATGTCAATTTGTCATCTAGAAAACCCTCATATAACTTTTTTTCGCCCTCTTATTTTTCAGTCCGCCCATGTCAAGGTTAAACCTCATTATCACTATCCTATCTAGCTTTAGCCCTACTGGTCTGCCCATCAGCTCTAAAAGGAAAATCCAAGTCTGTTTCAAAAGCCTCCCCTAAGTTAGGAAGTGGCGCTTTAAGGCATTTTACCCTTGGCAACCATCAAAAGGCCAAAAACCTCCATCTGATACAGACCAATCATGACAGACCTCCCACTCTGCAAATGAAATTGATCACAACCCTAAGTCGCGCCACTTACACACCCCTAAGTCTCAGCACTGCATAGACCACAGTCTCAAGCTGATTATTAGGTGTTTTACAGTGTTTTATGGATTTTACAAAGACAAGAAATATATCATCATCTCAGGAGAAAATTCTTGAATCCACATTTAGAAGAACAACTGCTTCTCAATGTCAACATGAGCCTGAGATACATCTGCAGGGTAAGGAGTTACTCATCAAGACCTTGCAGCTTCCATTCAGCATGAAATCACAGTAAAAGAAAGACAACACTGTCAAACAAACTTGTTATTTGTCATGGCCAAAAACCTCCTTCATCTATAAGCAGAGGGTTAAGGCGCCTCCTTCATCTACAAGCAGAGGGTGCTGGCCAATATTGACTTGAAGAAATTACAAAATTGACTGTAAGCACAGGTTTGTTTTTTTTTACTAGACAGTGAAACAGTGATTCAAGGTTCTAAAGGAAAGTGATGATCAAAACAGGGCTAAGATCTGAAATGTGCAAGACAAAAGAAAGCAGGGTTTTTGGTCTTATGTCCTAAGAAAGAAGATAAATTGAAATTGCCAGCATCATCATCATGGCGCATCAAAAAGAGACTCCATTGATCAAAGCTATCATGAAAAAATACCTCTGCAGGGTTGTTAATATGAATGGCTCAAATCAGTCTTGAGCAGGAAAAAACTTCAGTAAAAAGGACCTCTGTGTGTTCTTTTGTTTTTGTTGAAATGTGGAATACAGTCCATGGTTTCTGGATGAACATAAAGAAAAGGCAGGCAAGTAGTACACAGTCCCAGACATGTGACATCTTGCTATCATTCAAAGCGCCAGTGCAGATACAGGTGTTTCGATTTACACTCCATCACAAAGACAGGTGTTTTCTTCAGATGCAGCAGGTTGGTGATTTCAGAACTCCATTAGAAGAAAATGGCTAATAAGAGCTTTGGTGTTTATGAGTAACTCTAGCTGCTTTTTACACCTCATATGTTTGTCTCCTCAACACAAGGATATTAAAAAGTTATGATCTGAGTTTTGAAACCTTGGAAAAGCATGTAAAGATAATCAGCTGGAAACAAACCTAGGTTGTCATTATTCAAATGGACAGAGACATCATGGTAATATTTTCTGAGCAGAGAAGTGTATTGGAAAAGGTGCCCTTCTTAATCAAAAGACCATGGAAAACTATGAAAAACTGCAGCAAGTTTGACACCTACAGTTGAAGAAAAACTAATGAAACACCTACAGGCAGAGAATATCAAACCAAGTTAAAAAGGTAGGCCACCTCCTTTCAAATGACAGACAAGTATGCCATTCAAGAAATCAGAAGTATTAAATGGGTTCGAAGTGGCAGTTAAGTTTTTCTTCAGCAGAAAGGGAACTCCAAACAGGTTTACAAATTCATAAACATGCAGAAAGATCATCACATGTTTTCAGTTCCTCGAAACTAGTAAAGGCAGATACTCAATCAAGTATAAAAGAGCTTTAGCATAGTGTTTCAGGTTCTGGAAATCATCAAAGGAAAAATCCAAATGCCACTGCTACAAAAAGAGACATTTCTTCCTCTAAGTGAGAAACAGTCGAAGTTTCAAAAGACATATTTCTCCAAAGGTTATGTCATTTCGAGAAGGGAAAATAGGCTTAGAAAGAGGTCATCGTCGCCTTTAGGTTTTGTTTGAAACAAAGAAATTTAGTTTCATTTGCAAAAGAAATAGGGTTTCAAGTATGGGTTTAAAAGACAAACGTTTTTCAAAACTTTTTCGAAATCAAATGTCAAAGGGACCGTTTTTTTTCTTTACTTTAAAAAGGGGTCAAGGCTGTTGCCTTTCCATTTTAAAAAAACTCTCAACCCCGAGCAAAGCCTTTTTTCTACCCTCGAGATCAAACAGGGGAGATTTTGAGCGATTTGAAGGAGTTTTTTACTGTTTATAGCTGTGCGGCGCGCCTGGAAAAGCACACGGCGCGCTCAGAGGACAATTTACACGGGTGCCTAACGGTGGCACGGCGCGCATGTACATGTGCGCGGCGCGCCTGTGCCCTTGGGTCCTGTCGGCCCGACAGGTGACCCGACAACCTATTTTGCACAGTGCCCTTCCTCCTAAACGCGTCGCTCATAGTTGTGGCCTCCAACACGTCTTCAAAACACATGTGAAGCTGCTAAATCTTCTCAAAGGGCCTTGTCATCATTCCAAAGGTATTTCATACGCCTTTGTGCTCCTTTAAAAAATTGCTGTGACAGAATGAAAGGTTAAAAGTCAATGTTTGAAGCATAGGTGTAGGAAATATGTGAAGAAACAGGTTTGATGCGGCTGGTGAAACATCAGATGCTTGTAAGTTTATTTTAAAAAAAAGGAACATCAAGTTGCCCTCACCACTGTGATAAAGCCAGGTTGAAACTGTCATGTTATGTGCATTATTTGAAACAGTCAGAAGTTTGCCATGAACATTTGGAGGGTGTGTGGGTCAAATGAGTATGAGAAGCAGTGATACAAAGGAAAGGTAGTTGTCATGTGAGAGGATTATCATATATTTTGAATGATAAAATGTTGGTTGCCATATCATAAAAAATCAAAAAACAGAGTTCTCTTACCACCAACACAGGAAAGTACCTTCACTGTGTTTTCTTTGATTGACTGTGTATGTCATTATAAATATTTGCTGATTAATATACAAAGGCAAGAAAGGGCTTTGATTTGAAGGGACAGGGTCTTATATCAAAGGAAGACATTTCAAAAACTTTGGAGCATTCTTAAAAACTCTACCACCTTGTTCCATAAATTATGAAATTGATTGTGTGCTTACACTAAAGGTTGACTGCATGAGATATAAGTTCTGTTGAGTGATTGGCATACTAGACAAGGGGAAAATTTGTGAATATTGGAAAGTTTATCATTGGTCAGAGATACAAGCAGACTGTTAACCTCCAAACATCACAGAGAAAAGGTGATTTTTACATTATACCCAACAATTTCACTTAACAGCCTGTCTTCATCTCACTGCATTGTTTCTTATTAAAAAGTCTGCTGGCTGAGATACATTAAAGGTGGAAAGGCCACTTTTTAAGAGAGAAAGGGTTTTATATTGTAAAGAGAACAGTGTGCAGTCATCCAAAGACATTATTCACTATCAAAACAGTGAATTGACAGAGTTCTCCTTAAAGAAGGCAGTTTAAAGGCAGTGAGGCTGTTTGATGCTTCAAGAGCTTATTTAGCCCAAAATGCCGCCCAGGCAAGACAGCAGTGGTTTACATAAAAGATATGAGCCAATCTCTACAGAGGAGGTCAATGCGCATCCATACATCCTTTTCAACTTTCATGAGGTAGGTTGTTTGGATTTCTGCCAGAAGGTACAGGAGGTCAAAAGTTTCTCGCCCTTGACACACCTATGCGCCCTGAGGTTCCAAAGCAAACATTTCCAGGTAGCAGGCCTTGATTTCAAGTTCTCTCCGAGGTATGTGTCCAAGGAAACTAAAATTCCATATCATGGTGAGAAATGGTTCAAACAGGCCCATCTAGACTTGGATGAATATAAGCCTTTCATCAAGCCCGAGCACAGAGAAACATGCACTGCTATTTTTCCTTTCTCTCATCTCCTTGCCAGCTATGCTCCTCTTATGAAGATCATAATGAAACATTTCACCTGTGAAGGGAGATTCTCCTGAATATATGCATACCACATCAGACTGTTGATGCACTTCACTAGAACCAAGCAACTAAATCTTCCTTACTTCTTGTGCAAAAGTATTGAGAAAATGGCCTCTTCTGTCCAGAAAAAGCCTCCATCACAACAAGTAGCTGCTCTATGCCATCATTCTCTGATTAAAATCATCATCCTACACCAGCTAGAGAAGAAAGAGGTTCCATGGGAGGTTTTCATTAGCCACCCAGATTTCTCCACTATGCCTCCGGTCCATACATCTCCCACCCAGCCTATTCATCACCCTGTACCGTTGTCCAGCAGGCCTACTCCTAGAAGGCTCAAGATCACCACAGAACAGTCAGGACAACATGAATAAGAAGAACATGAACAAGTAGAAAAGGAAGAGGATAAACATGAGGAAACTGATGAAGACCAGCAGCATGATTTTGATGGTCAGGGGCAGCAGTCTGAACAGCAATAAGAAATAGGTGAAGAGCAGCAAATTGAAGATGAAGACCAGCAGCAGGGACAAGACGAAGAGCAGCAGTTTGATTTTGGTGAAAAGGGGCAGCAGGTTGAAACACAAATTGAACAAGGGATTGAAGTGGAACAGCAACTTGATGTTGATGAACAGGGGCAGCAGTTTGAACAACAGGAAGAGAAGGATGAAGAGCAGCAAACTAAAGAAGAAGACACACAACAGCCTCAAGGAGAGTAGCAGTTTCAAAAGGATGACAAGGGCAAAGAAATTGTGCTTCCTTCTCCTAAAAAGACAAAGCCCAGCACAACAAGAAAGAAAGGGCCTAAGGCTGCCACTCCAAAAGTGACAAGATTTTCCCCTAGCAAAAGAAAATCACCAAAGGGGTCTCCCACTAGCATTCCAAGAAGGAAGAGTGCAAGGTTAGCTTTCAAGGGCAAAGGGAAAGGCAAGTTAGGGGAGAGTCAAGAACAAGGAGGTGCATTGGCTGTCATTCCAATCCAAAGTGATGACAGTGATAATGAAGCCCGCATTCTTGAAAACCTTCTAATCCATAGAGAGGGTCAAATTGAAGCATTGGAGAATGACCTTCATCAGGCAAAGACCTTCAATCATTTCTATGATATCCAAAATAAACAAATGAATGTCCATTTGGCTGTCCATGAGGCATGAGCAATCAAATACAAGAATGAGGCAGCTAAAGCACAAATAAGGATAGAGGAGCTCATCGGTGAGTTTGATGAAGATGAAGAAGAAGACCAGCCTAGGCGGAAGAAGCCTAGAACCATAGGGCTTAAAAGAGCCCTGGAAAATCAAAGGGAAGAAGAACAGGCCCATTTTCAATCCTTTCCCCTCACTGCACTACTTGAGCAAGAAATTGAAGAAAATAAGGAGGCATGGCTAGAAAGAGCCAATAAACACTTGGAGATGAAGCTTGAAAAGGAAAACAGAGACCTGGAGCTGCAAAGGAAGATGACACAACACTATCAAAAGTTGAATCAGTTTGTCTGGCGCAAGCTAAAGGCCACCCAAGAGAAACTGAAGGAAGAAAAGAGGAAGCGCCCGACATGGAAAGAGAAGAAAGGCATATCAGCACTTGACATTTTGGCTTCAGCTTTGAAACATGTTGCTAAGGACCCCTGAGGGTCATGCACACCAATTTTGGGCCCATTTTGACAACTTTTGGTTTTTTGGCATTTTTGAGTTTTTGATCAAAAACTCATAAATTCGCCATTTCATTTTGAGGATTCATCAAGGGAGGAGAATGGTACCATCAGATGCCATAATTTCATGAGCATGTCCTCAACGATTTTCAGAGCATTTGGAAATAATTTTCCCCTTCAAAACAGCGAAAAAGGCTCGCATTTTGCACACTCTGCCCGGTCTATCAACAGACTGTAATTTTCTGGCTTTATACACACAGGTGCAGATTTGGAGGACTTCTGGGCATCGGATTGAAGAAATTTCAGTTGCGCCAGAAATTAGACACTCAGATCTTTCCAACGAGCTATCATGAGCCTCGTTCCGACATCAGGAAGTCTGCCAAATGTTTCCGTCAAGTTAGGGGACCTTTTTCTGATATAAATTTGAAGTATTTTTGTAATTTTTGAACCTCAAAAATCTGCTTTTTCCAAATGTGCGTTTAGCTATTTTTGCACTTGGAAAATGATGCAAAGTCAATTAAATTCCCTTTTTTAGAAATTTTTAGATATTTTATGAGATATTTTTGTGCCTTGGGCTTTGCAAAGCCTCAAGGACAAGTTTAGATATTTTTATTAGGCCAATGAGGATGGAAGTTGAACCATGAGGTTTTCCTCACTTGAGCCTATTTATTCCACAAGCTCTCATTGTAAACAAGGCTGAACTTGAGAAGAGAAGCAATATATTGGTCATATGAGCTTTGAAGGAAATACTTGTGTTATGCTTATGGATTGACTCTTGGATGTTCTTGGATGAATGAAGAAGGATTGTTGATGGATTCCATGACATGGTAGAATGGTATAGTGTTTCTTGCTTTGTTGTTGTCTTCTAGTTTTCATTCATGATACATGTTTCTTGCTTGCTATAGATCAGTAGAGAAAAATTTGAGATATTCCCATGGAGGCACCTCAAAATTCCTGAATCTTCATAGCTTTTATGTTTTCTTCTTCCTTAGTTGCATTAAAGAATTCTTAACTGCTCTTTAATAACTTGAGGATATTGTTGCTAGTTTCATTAATAGTTCTATGCATGTTGAGTAGGATGTATGGTGTGCCCTGCTTACCTATGACTGTCCATAGTTCCAGCCATGAAACTATCTCTTTGACTAATTAAGATTATCATTTTGTTTGAACCAAGGAGGCCTAGTCCCGATCTAGCCCTTTGCCTAAAACTATGAAAGCTTGTTTGTCAAAGTGCCCAATAACTTAAAGACTGTGTTTAGGTGTTCCGGCATAGTATTTTGAGTTGTTAGTCCATATTATGTGTTTTTCCCCAAAGTCTGATAGCCATTTCCCAAAGTTAGAGGGTCTTATACTTCTATGCATGGCTTGATTGTTTATTTCTATGTATTATTTAGCTTGTAGTTACATTTTGCATGATTAATGGCTTGCCATACCATGTTTATGTCCGCTATAAAACTAGTTATGCTTGAAATCCTTCGTCTTTCACAAACTTAGTGTCCATTTACTCCATTTTTCCCAAAGATCCTTTCTACCTTGAATCAAATCGGCCCTACTGCAGCCTTGTATCGTCATCTAATAGCTTTCTTGACCTTTTGACCCCATAGCCCAGTTAATCTAACATCTTGTTATCTATTTTATATCTTTGATCAGTTTCATCCCTCACAACTTAAAAAACCAAAGCCAAAAAACTTACTTCATAACTAGCCTAAAATCAGAACACAATAAGCAAACACATAGATATCCCTTACGCAAATAGAGAGAGCCCTCTCTGAGTCCAGGAAGGCTAGGTCCTCGTGCTCCAAAGCTTGGTTTGATGTTACATCGTCATTTGGCTTACCAATCGGCCAAATCACGGGACCCTAACATAATGGCGATCACGGTGGGACCTACTGAGTACATGACAGTGTAGCAAACTTTTATAGACTCCTTAGTCCTTCAACTTTTAACTTAAACCATCAGCCTTTAGAATCATTTAGTGTAAACTCTCTGTTTCACCATCTTAGCAAAGTGATGAATCAGGTTTATAACACTCTTACATCCTAGGCTACACATAAAACTCAGGAAAAAAACCACAAAACACTCCCTTAGATTGGTTTTTGACAGTATTGGTGGTGGACCATACACACATATCTCAAAACAACCAAGTTCCACCTGGCGACTCCACTAGCCTCCAGTAGGCCTTACTATTCTACCGACCTCTAGATTACCATCAAATTTATCTATCCCATCGCTCACTAACATAGCGGGAGATGGTGGGACACTGAGTACATGACAGTCTAGCAAACTCTTATAGACTCTTTGGTCCTTTAGATACTTAAACAAGCAAGCAGTCCATAGACTCATTTAGAGTAAACTCTTTTTGTTATCGCCACCCTAGCAAAGTGTTGAAACAAGTCTAGGATACTTTAACAAACCATAGGCTGCACATAAATTCAGAAAATCTAAAAAAATATTTCCAGATTAGTTACCGGTGGTGGACCATATCTATCTTCATAGAAAAAACCCAGTTCCACCTGGCGACTCCACTAGTCCATCCCTTTTATTTTTGAACATCCTTCACCTTAGTAGAACTTTAGAGAGACCACTCATCCAAAACATTCACCAATACCATTCTCTCTAAACTCTAGATCCAAAATCTGGCTTCACGAAGAATCAACACCAGATCCCATCCCGACCCAAATCCCCCTATCATAGTAGATGACCCAGAGAAGATTCTGTGGCAAGCTTCAGAAACTGGCCATCTAGCTACTGGTAGATCCATCCGTAAAACAAGATCAGTTTCTAAACATCTCACTATCCTACCAGATTCACCTTTTGAATTAGAGTCATCAAAAACTCTTTTCAGAAGCAGGTCTCATAGTAAGATAAACTTTGATGATCTTGAACCCCTAGACCCACCACAGAGTCCTAGTATAGAAGCTTCACCTTCCACACCCCCCGATTTTCAGCTTCTCCATCACTTTGGCTCCTACCATCCCAGATCTGCTCAAAACCAGATCACTAGTCCAAGATCATCTGCCACACCTGTCCAAACCACCACTGTTCAAACCACCTCATCTCATCCCACTAGTCCTCATCTTGCACATCATCCATTAGCTCCCGTCATGGCAGTCTGGTACGCACCTTTGGTGTTGCCACCGCCTTTGGCTACTCTCCCAAATAAATATCAAGACAAAATCTCACACTTTACCGGAGAAGACACCACCACACCTCAACAGCATATAAGGAGGATTAGTGATGCTTATGAATACCTGGAGGTACAAGACGAGACCGTCAGAATGAGAATATTCGCCCAAAGCCTGGGTGGTGAACCCAAAACATGGTTCAAAAGATTGACTCCAAACAACATCCACAACATCCCAGAACTACATCAAGTCTTCAGAAATAGCTGGGAAATCCGAAAGAACCCTATTCAAATCCTGTCAGAATATAACAACCTAAAACGGGAAAATGGGGAAAGTGTCCAGGCTTACTGCACTAGGTTCAACAGTGTATATAACTCCCTCCCACCTCATTTCAAACCCCCACTTGGTTTAGCCTTGGAAAAATTCCCCGAGGGTTTCGATCCGGACATGACATATCATTTGAGAGACAAAGATCCCCCTACCTTAGAAGAAATGCAACAAATAGCAATAAAAGCAGATGCCAACTTAGCAGAAAAAAGGGCTAGGACTAGGTCAGAAAGAAAGGTCACATATAAAGACGAGGTCTCCACTTCATCACCTTCCCTAGATCCTAGAATAGATGATTTAGTCAAAACCATGGCCAAAATGTGGGAAAGGATAAATGAAAAGGCTCCTGTTAGGGACAACCAACGAAACCCTCCAAACAGAAACCGGAACCAAAACTTTAAGAGGGAACAACCCCAAAACAGACCAAGGGAAAATGACCAACAAATTAGGCCACCATTCAATGAAAACTATGTGGAAGAGGATGACAGGGATACAGAACCTCTTGATGAACATCATTTAAACCTCATAGGATCTGATAATGAGAGTGAGGTGTACCTCACAGAAGAAGAACAAGTGTTCTTTTCTCCTAATCAGGATGAGACCAACTATGAAGATCTCGACGACCTTGCCATAGATTTTTAAAATGCCATAATATAAGCTCACTGGAAATATGACCTTAGAAGCAAAAGAAACCAAGATAATTCCAAGAAAGGTAACTCAGATACTGCTAAAACCCCTGATACCATCCTCAAGAAAGCAGTAAGCAGTGACAAAATCAAGGTCGAGAAGAGTGACCAAAACAAAGCTAAAGTTACCCAAACTAGTCCTAACTCAGCTGCTCCGAGTACTTCCACAAAAGTTACCGAAGCAACTATGGCAAACAAAATCCCAAAACAAGGTCAACAAACTCAGAACATAGAAAAGGTCATGGCTGAAAAAGCCGAAACAAACATATCTAAACTTCAGCTGCCTTTTAGCTTTGAAGGCGAAATCGCCAAGATCAAGATCACCATGCCTCTTACCGAACTCATCACCCAAAACTCTTATAAATCCCAAGTGCTAAAGGTCCTAAATCTAGGGAATGATGCAAACACTGTTAATCTGGCTGATGACACTCCTGAAGTGTTGTTTGGTCCGAAGATAGAGGGAAAATTCCAAGAAGGAAATACTCTTCCATTTTACATTAGTCTAAACATCCACGACCAAATCCTCCATAATGCCATGCTAGACTTCGGCGCCTCGCATAATCTTATGCCGAAGGTAGTAATGGAAAGACTAGGCCTGGAAATCACAAGACCATACAAAGACTTATATTCATTCGATTCGAGTAGAGTCAAATGCCTGGGTTTGATCAAAGACCTTTGTTTTAGTCTGGCCCAAATACCTGCAAAACATCTAATCATGGATATAGTAGTGGCAGACATCCCTCCCAAGTACGGGATGCTTCTATCCAGATCCTGGGGAGCCAAACTCCAAGGGAATATTCAACTGGACATGTCATACGCCACCATCCCTGTGTTCGACCATACAAGAATACTCTACCGAGAATTGCACATGAAATACATGATTAGTAGTCAAGATAGGCCAGACAACATTCCAATGTATTCCTTACGTTCCGACCTGAACTCTTTCATTATGCATATTGATGAAAACATGGAGGAAGAGTCAGGATAAACTGAAATAAACTTAGATCCACCACATCAGCTGCCCCTGGTGCTCTATGATGAACTAGACACTCAAAACTACCATGATCATGAACAGCTGTGTCATGAAGAAAGTAAGTATGTCCCTTCTAAGGTGGGCTTAGAGCAAGAAGCGCAAACCCTTATGTACTATCAAGTGAATTACTCTAACCCTAGTCAAACACCAGTAGTAACCTGCAGAAATTTTTTCCAGGTAAAGGCTTTAGAAGACTTACACATCATAAACCTATTCGGAACTCGGGAGCAAGGGAGTTTAATGTTTCTATCATACCTCAAATATTTACCATCATATGGATCATCCACTGCAAATGAAACTTTGACTATAGCCTCAGCAGCTCAAAATCTAGAAAAAATGCCTGATAAACTTCTTATGAGCAAGAATGATAGATGCAGTCCCAGCATACCTGAGCTACTGAAATTGGCTCATATTCTGTCTTTTCATGAAGAACTCAGAAATGCTAAAATCAGAAATCTCATGCAGAATACCAATTTCTATAGGAAAAACAAGGGAAAATGTTGTGATACTTTTTCTTCCTCAAAGAATAACCTTGACAAGATAAAACATAACAATTTGAACCAAACTATAATAATCAAGGATAAAACAGCTGGTCATAGAGTCTGTTTTGATTTCAGAAATACTACTGCATATACCTATAACAAAAATTCTATTTTTTCTACCCAAGACCATGATATACCAATTAAAAGTGCTTTTAATCATGTGTTTTCGCAAGATGATGTTTCAGGTTATGTTCAAAAGATTCCCTTGCAAAGTAGACAGCTTAAATATTTTTTCCAGTTTGCGGGAAGTAGATCTAATTTCAGAATCAAAATTGCAAAACCACCCAATATCAGAAATCTGTTCATGAAGGCCATGTTCCCAGTTTTAAATTTCTGCATTTTTTCATACCTTGATGATGTCATTATCTATTTCAAGAATGACCAAGAGTACATGCATTACTTGAGGAAGATGTACAGTAAGGAAAGGAGTGGAAATCAGATATTCAAAGAGGTACAACGGGAAGATACCGGTTTGTTTAGGGATTCTTGCATGAATCCCTATATCATGTTAGAGAGAGAACACTTTCCAAATTTCTCTTTTCAGGAGTTGAGTGGGCCAAGGGTGAGAGGAGATCCTTACGAGGATAAGATGCTTAAATTTCGTCATTTCCAAGATTTCTGAGTTTGAAACACTTTCATTCATTGTACATACCACTGTTTGAAAGATAGAAAAATAGAAAAGTAAAAAACAATAAAAGATAGAAAAGTCAAAAACATTAAAAGATAGAAAAGAGGGCGAGTGAAGATAGAACAAAAGCCCCATGTTCCAAAAATAGTCTTTCAGAAAGCGAGCAAGTCTAAATGCCGCTACTAGTACTTCAATGTCTTGTTCAGCTATCTAGCCTAATCATAGCTGAGCATGTTTAAATTTATTTGCTGATAAGTTAGTGAGTGCAAAAGATGGTCAACATTGTGTAAGATTGACTTATCACAGAGTATAGATTAGGGAGAGATTCTGGTTCCACATGCCTAAAATAGAACCAAAGAGAGAAGCGAGGGATGAAAAATACATTGTACATCTTAGCCCCGCTTGTCTAGTTTTCCTTTTGTTGCAGAATAATATTTGTGTGCAGTTTGTACTATCATGCCGCAAATACATGACAAATCAGATTGTCTAATCCTGATTTGATCATCTTTTAAATTTCGTGTTTTAGATTAGAGAACAAAATCCTGTCAAACTGCTTAATCTTGACAGTTGATCTAGCATAGGTAGAGTAATGAAGGAGTTCATCAGTTTAATCTGAACTCCTGGCAGATATAAGAGTAGAAATAGATAGGTTCATTTTGCAAAAAGAAAAATATACATTGTCAAAAGGCTGCTAGTTCAAATGCGCCACAGAGAAGAAAAAATGTTAGGAAAAGATAGTGGGGTAGGTAGAAATATCATTGATGTTAACCATGCTGTCACTTTTCAGAAATAGCATCAAAGAAGGGTGAAATTTTGCGCCAATGGGTAAGGCACTGGTCTTCATAAGCCAAAGATCTGAATTCTGGACACCTCCTGACGAGGAGCTGCCCTCCCCAAATGGAGCCACTGTTAGTCATCAGTATTTTTCACTTGTTAGTGATGACTAGATCCATAGCTGAGTTTTCTAGAAGCTAATCTCCATATGTCAATTTGTCATCTAGAAAACCCTCATATAACTTTTTTTTGCCCTCCTATTTTTCAGTCCGCCCATGTCAAGGTTAAACCTCATTATCACTATCCTATCTAGCTTTAGCCCTACTGGTCTTCCCATCAGCTCTAAAAGGACAATCCAAGTTTGTTTCAAAAGCCTCCTCTAAGTTAGGAAGTGGCGCTTTAAGGCATTTTACCCTTGGCAACCATCAAAAGGCCAAAAAACCTCCATCTGATACAGACCAATCATGACAGACCTCCCACTTTGCAAATGAAATTGATCACAACCCTAAGTCGTGCCACTTACACACCCCTAAGTCTCAGCACTGCATAGACCACAGTCTCAAGCTAATTATTAGGTGTTTTACAGGATTTTATGGATTTTACAAAGACAGGAAATATATCATCATCTCAGGAGAAAATTCTTGAATCCACATTTAGAAGAACAGCTGCTTCTCAATGTCAACATGAGCCTGAGATACATCTTCAGGGCAAGGAGTTACTCATCAAGACTTTGTAGCTTCCTTTCAGCATGAAATCACAGTAGAAGAAAGACACCACTGTCAAACAGACTAGTAATTTTTCATGGCCAAGAAACCTCCTTCATCTACAAGAAGAGGGTTAAGGCGCCTCCTTCATCTACAAGCAGAGGGCGATGGCCAATATTGACTTCAAGGATTGCAAAAATTACTATAAGAACAGGTCTGTTTTTTACTAGACAGTAAAACAGTGACTCTAGGTTTCTGAGTGAAAGTGATGATCAAAACAGGGCTAAGATCTGGAATGTGCAAGACAAAAGAAAACAGAGGTTCTGGTCTTGTGTCCTAAGAAAGAGGATCATTTGAAGTTTCAGTCATCATCATGGCGCATCAAAAAGGACTCCTTTAATCAAATCTATCATAACAAATATCTCTGCAGGGGTGTTAATATGAATGGCTCAAATCAGTCTTGAGCAGGAAAAAAGCTTCAGTAAAAAGGACCTCTGTGTGTTCTTTTGTTTCTGTTGAAATGTGGAGTACAGTCCATGGTTTCTGGATGAACATAAAGAAAAGGCAGGCAAGTAGTACACAGTCCCAGACATGTGACATCTTTCTATCATTCAAAGCGCCAGTGCAGATACAGGTGTTGTGATCTACACTCCATCACAAAGACAGGTGTTTTCTTCAGATGCAGCAGGTTGGTGATTTCAGAACTCCATTAGAAGAAAATGGCTAAGAAGAGCTTTGGTGTTTATGAGTAACTCTAGCTGCTTTTTACACCTCATATGTTTGTCTCCTCAACACAAGGATATTAAAAAGTTATGATCTGAGTTTCGAAACCTTGGAAAAGCATGTAAATATAATCAGCTGGTAACAAACCTAGGTTGTCATTATTCAAATGGACAGAGACATCATGGTAATATTTTCTGAGCAGAGAAGTGTATTGGAAAAAGGTGCCCTTCTTAATCAAAATACCATGGCAAACTATGAAAAGCTACAGCAAGTTTGACACCTACAGTTGAAGAAAAACTAATGAAACACCTACAAGCAGAGAATATCAAACCAAGTTAAAAAGGTATGCCACCTCCTTTCAAATGACAGACAAGTATGCCATTCAAGAAATCAGAAGTATAAAAGGGGTTCGAAGTGGCAGTTAAGTTTTTCTTCAGCAGAAAGGGCACTCCAAACAGGTTTACAAATTCATAAACATGCAGAAAGATCATCACATGTTTTTAGGTCCTGGAACCTAGTAAAGGCAGATACTCAATCAAGTACAAAAGAGATTTAGCATAGTGTTTCAGGTTCTGGAAATCATCAAAGGCAAAATTCAAATGCCACTGTTACAAAAAGAGACATTTCTTACTCTAAGTGAGAAACAGTCGAAGTTTCAAAAGACATATTTCTCCAAAGGTTATGTCATTTCGAGAAGGGAAAATAGGCTTAGAAAGAGGTCATCGTCGCGTTTAGGTTTTGTTTGAAACAAAGAAATTTAGTTTCATTTGCAAAAGAAATAGGGTTTCAAGTATGGGTTTAAAAGACAAACGTTTTTCAAAACTTTTTCAAAATCAAATGTCAAAGGGAAAGTTGTTTTTCTTTACTTTAAAAAGGGGTCAAGGCTGTTGCCTTTCCATTTTAAAAAAACTCTCAACCTCGAGTAAAGCCTTTTTGCTACCCTCGAGTTCAAACAGGGGAGATTTTGAGCGATTTGAAGGAGTTTTTGACTGTTTATAGCTACGTGGCGCGCCTGGAAAAGCGCGCGGCACTCTCAGAGGACAATTTACACTAGCGCATAACGGTGGCGCAGCGCGCATGTACATCTGCGCGGCGCGCCTATGCCCTCGGGTCCTGTCGGCCCGACAGGTGACCCGACAACCTATTTTGCGTGGCGCCCTTCCTCCTAAATGCGTCGCGCATAGTTGTGGCCTCCAACACGTCTTCAAAACACATGTGAAGCTGATAAATCTTCTCAAAGGGCCTTGTCATCATTCCAAAGGTATTTCATACGCCTTTGTGCTCCTTTAAAAAATTGTTGTGATAGAATGAAAGGTTAAAATTCAATGTTTGAAGCATAGGTGTAGGATTTATGTGAAGAAACAGGTTTGATGCGGCTGGTGAAACATCAGATGCTTGTAAGTTTATTTAAAAAAAAAAGAACATCAAGTTTCCCTCACCACTGTGATAAAGCCAGGTTGAAACTGTCATGTTATGTGCATTATTTGAAACAGTCAGAAGTTTGCCATGAACATTTGGAGGGTGTGTGGGTCAAATGAGTATGAGAAGCAGTGATACAAAGGAAAGGTAGTTGTCGTGTGAGAGGATTCTCATATATTTTGAATGATAAAATGTTGGTTTCCATATCATAAAAAATCAAAAAACAGAGTTCTCTTACCACCAACACAGGAAAGTACCTTCACTGTGTTTTCTTTGATTGACTGTGTATGTCATTATAAATATTTGCTGATTAATATACAAAGGCAAGAAAGAGCTTTGATTTCAAGGGACAGGGTCTTATATCAAAGGAAGACATTTCAAAAACTTTGGAGCATTCTTAAAAACTCTGCCACCTTGTTCCATAAATTATGAAATTGATTGTGTGCTTACACTAAAGGTTGATTGCATGAGATATAAGTTCTGTTGAGTGATTGGCATGCTAGACAAGGGGAAATTTTGTGAAGATTGGAAAGTTTATCATTGGTCAGAGATACAAGCAGGTTGTTAACCTCCAAACATCACAGAGAAAAGGTGATTTTTACATTATACCCAGCAATTTCACTTAACAGCCTGTCTTCATCTCACTGCATTGTTTCTTATTAAAAAGTCTGCTGGCTGAGATACATTAAAGGTGGAAAGGCCACTTTTTAAGAGAGAAAGGGTTTTATATTGTAAAGAGAATAGTGTCCAGTCATCCAAAGACATTATTCACTATCAAAATAGTGAATTGACAGAGTTCTCCTTAAAGAAGGCAGTTTAAAGGCAGTGAGGCTGTTTGATGCTTCAAGAGCTTATTTAGCCCAAAATGCCGCCCAGGCAAGACAACAGAAGTGGTTTACATAAAAGATATGAGCCAATATCTAAAGAGGAGGTCAATGCGCATCCATCCATCCTTTTCAACTTTCATGAGGTAGGTTGTTTGGATTTCTGCCAGAAGGTACAGGAGGTCAAAAGTTTCTCGCCCTTGACACACCTATGCGCCCTGAGGTTCCAAAGCAAACATTTCCAGGTAGTATGCCTTGATTTCAAGTTATCTCCGAGGTATGTGTCCAAGGCAACTAAAATTCCATATCATGGCGAGAAATGGTTCAAACAGGCCCATCTAGACTTGGATGACTATAAGCCTTTCATCAAGCCCGAGCACAGAGAAACATGCACTGCTATTTTTCCTATATAATCTCCTTGCGGTATGCTCCTCTTATGAAGATCATAATGAAATATTTCACCTGTGAAGGGAGATTCTCCCGAGTATATGCATACCACATCCGACTGTTGATGCACTTCACTAGAACCAAGCAGCTCAATCTTCCTTACTTTTTGTGCAAAAGTATTGAGAAAATGGCCTCTTATGTCCAGAAAAAGCCTCCATCCCAACAAGTAGCTTCTCTATGCCATCATTCTCTGATTAAAATCATCATCCTACACTAGCTAGAGAAAAAAGGGGTTTCATGGGATGTTTTCATTAGTCACCCAGATTTGTCCACTATCCCTCCGGTCCATACATCTCCCACATCTCCTATTCATCACCCCTCACCTTCCTCTAGCAGAGCCACTCCTAGAAAGCTCAAATTCACTACAGAACATTCAAAGGAGCATGAAGAAGAACATGAACAGGTAGAAAAGGAAGAGGATAAACATGAGAAGCGTGAAGACCGGCGAACGATTTTGATGGTCGGGGGGCAACGGTACGAACGACAGAAGAAATAGGTGAGGAAACGGCAAATTGAAGATGAAGACCGGCGGCGGGGACAAGAGGAAGAGCAGCAGTTTGATTTTGGTGAAAAGGGGCAGCAGGTTGAACCATAAATTGAACAAGGGATTGAAGTGGAACAGCAGCTTGATGTTGATGAACAGGGGCAGCAGTTTGAACAGCAGGAAGAGAAGGATGAAGAGCAGCAAACTAAAGAAGAAGACACACAACAGCCTCAAGGAGAGCAGCAATTTCAAAAGGATGACAAGGGCAAAGAAATTGTGCCTCCTTCTCCTAAAAAGACAAAGCCCAGCACAACAAGAAAGAAAGGGCCTAAGGCTTCCATTCCAAAAGTGACAAGAGTTGTCCCTAGCAAAAGAAAATCGCCCAAGAGACCTCTCACTAGTATGCCAAGAAGGAAGAGTGCAAGATTGTCCTTTAAAGGGAAAAGCAAGATTAGAGAAAGTCAAGAACAAGAAGGTGCATTGGCTGTCATTCCAATCCAAAGTGATGACAACGATAATGAAGCCTGCATTCTTGAAAACCTTCTAATCCATCGCGAGGGTCAAATTGAAGCATTGGAGAATGACCTTCATCGGGCAAAGACCTTCAATCATTTCTTGGAGATCCAAAATAAACAAATGAATGTCCATTTGGCTGTCCATGAGGCACGAGCAATCAAATACAAGAATGAGGCAGCTAAAGCACAAATAAGGATAGAGGAGCTCATCGGTGAGTTTGATGAAGATGAAGAAGAAGACCAGCCTAGGCGGAAGAGGCCTAGAACCATAGGGCTTAAAAGAGCCCTGGAAAAGCAAAGGGAAGAAGAACAGGCCCATCTTTAATCCTTTCCCCTCACTGCACTACTTGAGCAAGAAATTGAAGAAAACAAGGAGGCATGGCTAGAAAGAGCCAATAAACACTTGTATATGAAGCTTGAAAAGGCAAACAGAGACCTGGAGCTGCAAAGGAAGATGACACAGCACTATCAAAAGTTGAATCAGTTTGCCCGGCGCAAGCTAAAGGCCACCCAAGAGAAACTGAAGGAAGAAAAGAGGAAGCGCCCGGCACGGAAAGAGAAGAAAGGCATATCAGCACTTGACATTTTGGCTTCAACTTCGGAACATGTTTCTAAGGACCCCTGAGGGTCATGCACACCAATTTTGGGCCCATTTTGACAACTTTTGGTTTTTTGGCATTTTTGAGTTTTTGATCAAAAACTCATAAATTCACCATTTCATTTTGAGGATTCATCAAGGGAGGAGAATGGTACCATCAGATGCCATAATTTCATGAGCATGTCCTCAGCGATTTTCAGAGAATTTGGAAATCATTTTCCCCTTCAAAACAGCGAAAAAGGCTCGCATTTTGCACACTCTGCCCGGTCTATCAGCAGACTGTAATTTTCTGGCTTTTTACACACAGGTGCCGATTTGGAGGACTTTTGGGCATCGGATTGAAGAAATTTCAGTTGCGCCGGAAAGTAGACACTCAGAGCTTTCCAACGAGATATCATGAGCCTCGTTTCGACATCAGGAAGGCTGCCAAATGTTTCCGTCAAGTCAGGGGACCTTTTTCTGATATAAATTTGAAGTATTTTTGTAATTTTTGAACCTCAAAAATCTGCTTTTTCCAAATGTGCGTTTAGCTATTTTTGCACTTGGAAAATGATGCAAAGTCAATTAAATTCCCTTTTTAGCAATTTTTAGATATTTTATGAGATATTTTTGTGCCTTGGGCTTTGCAAAGCCTCAAGGACAAGTTTAGATATTTTGATTAGGCCAATGAGGATGGAAGTTGAACCATGAGGTTTTCCTCACTTGAGCCTATTTATTCCACAAGCTCTCATTGTAAACAAGATTGAACTTGAGAAGAGAAGAAATATATTGGTCATATGAGATTTGAAGGAAATACTTGTGTTATGCTTATGGATTGACTCTTGGATGTTCTTGGATGAATGAAGAAGGATTGTTGATGGATTCCATGACATGGTAGAATGGTATAGTGTTTCTTGCTTTGTTGTTGTCTTCTAGTTTTCATTCATGATACATGTTTCTTGCTTGCTATAGATCAGTAGAGAACAAATTTGATATATGCTCATGGAGGCACCTCAAAATTCCTGAATCTTCATAGCTTTTATGTTTTCTTCTTCCTTAGTTGCATTAAAGAATTCTTAACTGCTCTTTAATAACTTGAGGATATTGTTGCTAGTTTAATTAATAATTCTATGCATGTTGAGTAGGATGTATGGTGTGCCCTACTTACCTATGACTGTCCATAGTTCCATTCCATGAAACTATCTCTTTGACTGATTAAGATTATCATTTTGTTTGAACCAAGGAGGCCTAGTCCTGATCTAGCCCTTTGCCTAAAACTATGCAAATCTTGTTGTTCAAAGTGCCCAATAACTTGAAGTACTGTGTTTAGGCGTTCCGGCATAGTGTTTTGAGTTGTTAGTCTGTCTTATGTGTTTTCCCCAAAGTCTGATAGCCATTTCCCAAAGTTAGAGGGTCTTATACTTCTATGCATGGCTTGAATGTTTGTTTCTATGTATTGATTAGTTTATAGTTACATTTTGCATGATTAAGGGTTTTCCCTACCATGTTTATGTTATCTATTGAACTAGTGATGCTTGAAACTCTTTGTTGTTCACAAACTTGATGTCCATTTACTCCATTTTTCCCAAATATCCTTTCTACCTTGAATCAAATCGGCCCTTCAACAGCCTTGTATCGTCATCTAATAGCTTTCTTGACCTTTTGACCCCATAGCCCAGTTAATCTAACATCTTGTTATCTATTTTATATCTTTGATCAGTTTCATCCCTCACAACTTAAAAAACCAAAACCAAAAAACTTACTTCATAACTAGCCTAAAATCAGAACACAATAAGTAAACACATAGATATCCCTTACGCATATAGAGAGAGCCCTCTCTGAGTCCAGGAAGGCTAGGTCCTCAGGCTCCAAAGCTTGGTTTGATGTTACATTGTCATTTGGCTTACCAATCGGCCAAATTACGGGACCCTAACAGATCACTCATCAGGACATTATTAACAAATCTCATAGTTGCGACACATGTGTAGCAAGAATTCACGACTTTTGCTGACTAGATTAAGAGATTCATGCCCCTGAATTGGCTACAAGAAGGTCAGAAGACCTTCATTTTCACTATTTTGAATGCTGTGAAGGAGCTCTGGGGTGAAAATGGGTAAAATCTTCAGCTGACGATTGCGGTCAATCCGGGAAACGATTTTCCTTCCCGTAAGATCCAGGTAAGAGCTAGAACCTCCTGCTATCATTGAATTGTCTTTTTGTTAAGTTTTACTAGTTCAAAATGGGGAATTTGTGAGGCCCTAAATTTTTTTTTTGGCTAATGTGGGTCAGTAGTGTTAGAGCCGCGTTAAGCTCACTTCCTGTGAAGGGATGTCATGTTAGCACACTTTTTTTATGCTATGGCCAATGTTAGGTGCACCACGTTTTTTAGAAACCAATTTCCCATTGTTTTGAAGTGGTCCAGGCAATTTTTAATCGGTTAAAAATGTTGCATTTACAAGTATTCATCTGTTAATCATGAGTATCTGGTGAGAGAGAGAACATGAACGGGAATAACGAGAGATGATGATGGATGTTGCAAGCTTGATGGCCCTCTATAGATGCAGTTTGCTAAAATATGCCCACTTAGAGCTGATGAGGGGTCAAGAAGGCCTCCTGAGGTGGCTAATCTAGCAATGGGACAAGCGGCACCATGTCTTTTGGATTGGGGGAAATGAGCTCTCAATCCAAAAGGATGATGTGTACTTTTTGACCAGCCTATCATGTCTTTGACCAAGGCCCAACTTGACAGGGTCCAAGCTGACTCGCGTTCCACTGCTGATATGATTCTTGAGCATTGCATATGTGACACACAGGCTATGAGCAACCGGGTATCGATTGCACGGGTGACTTTGAGACCACTGAGGTCTATACTATGGATGATTGTTCGCTTGGCAGGTGCCAAGAGTCAGCATGTGGCCACCAAGGCCCAGATGCTACTAGCCTTGGACTGTATGCAGCCTTAGGTGTTTGACTCGTGTGACGGAGTTGTCCGTCGGGTCTGAGCAGAGCTTACCGCATGTAAGACCCGTACCCAGAGAGAGTTTGGGTATGGTACATTGATTTTCTCTTTCTTACTAGAGTGGGTACCATTGATGAGGCCCAGGATCATTACAGCGCCATTGGGCCCATGCAAGCCGAGGCAGGCTCAGTGGGCAGCTTTGCTTCTACGGACTGGAGAGGGTCTCATCCGCCACTGTTTTGATGATGGATTTTTTGATTGGCTAAACTCCCAGATTATTATGATTGAGGATTATCCCTATTCAGGGATGAACTTCATAGGTGATCTGGAGTTAGCGCTGCCCCCTGGCACCTAGTGGGGACTCGATGGTAAGAAGGAAATGATCAGTGTATTTCAAGGAAGTATTTTGTTTTTGTCTTTTGAATGTTTATGCAATTTTTTTGTTGAAATAGGGTGAAAATTATGCTTTGACATGAAGCTTTGTTTGCTTGACACAGATGTGGCACCTGTCCACCCAGTTGGGGCCCCTCTCTATGCACGGCGAGGACTGCACCTACCCGGGGCTGGCGCACCAGCTGAAGATGTGGAAGCCGCTGAGGATGATGATGCCTAGATTTTACGTGAAATCTCCAGGAACCTGGAGGGTCTGAGTATGGGTATACCACCCCTTCCTATGCTGGAGGTTCCAGTTTGTTTGCAGCAGCATACCGTAGGTGTGCCGGAGAGATATCTGGTGCCTCTGAGGAGGATAGCCAGAGCAGTTGTATGTTACCATGATCATCAGGCCTAGCTGGCAGAGCGGATGTATTAGTGTCAGAGCGTGGCTTAGTATAGCCAAATTTTTGTAAAACACCCAAGTTTTGGAAGATTTGTTGATGTAACGATTGTATTGGACATGACATATATACACACACACACATATATATATATATATATATATAGATATACATACATACATACTTTTTGGTGATTTGTGTTTTTTGATTTTTTATGTATTTTTCAATGGGATGAAAATATATATACTCATGTATAAATATTTTATAATAAATGTGACAAATGCAAGAAAGCAGTCCATAGACCCATTTAGAGTAAACTCTTTTTGTTCTCATCACCCTAGCGAAGTGTTGAAACAAGTCTAGGATACTTTAAACCATAGGTTGCACATAAAACTCAGAAAATCTAAAAAATATTTCCAGATTAGTTACCGGTGTTGGACCATAGCTATCTTCACAAAAACAACCCAGTTCCACCTGGCGACTCCACTAGTCCATCCCTTTTATTTTGACCATCCTTCACCTTAGTATAACTTTAGAGAGACCACTCATCCAGAACATTCACCAATACCATTCTCTCTAAGCTCTAGATCCAAAATCTGGCTTCGCGAAGAATCAACACGAGATCCCATCCAGACCCAAATCCCCCTATCATAGTAGATGACCCAGAGAAGATTCTGTGGCAGGCTCCCGAAACTAACCATCTAGCTACTGGTAGATCCATCCGTAAAACAAGATCAGTACCTGAACATCTCACTATCCTACCTGATTCACCTTTTGAATTAGAATCATCAAAAACTCTTTTCAGAAGCAGGTCTCATAGTAAGATAAACTTTGACGATCTTGAAACCCTAGACCAATCACACAGCCATAGTAGAGAAGCCTCACCTTCCACCCCTCCCGATTTTCAGCTTCTTCATTACTTTGGCTCCCACCATCCCAGATCTTCTCAAAACTAGATCACCAGTCCAAGTTCATCCGCCACACCTGTTCAAACCACCTCATCTCATCCCACTAGTCCTCATCTTGTACATCATCCATTAGCTCCCGTCATGGCAGCCTGGTATGCACCTTTGGTGTTGCCACCACCCTTGGCTCCTCTCCCAAATAAATATCAAGACAAAATCCCACACTTTACTGGAGAAGACACCACTACACCTCAACAACATATAAGTAGGATGACTGATGCTTATGAATACCTGGAGGTACAAGACGAGACCGTCAGAATGAGAATATTCGCCCAAAGTCTTGGTGGTGAACCCAAAACATGGTTCAAAAGCTTAACTCCAAACAGCATCCACAATATCCCAGAACTACATCAAGTCTTCAGAAATAGGTGGGAAATCCGAAGAAACCCTATTCAAATCCTGTCAGAATATAACAACCTAAAACGGGAAAATGGGGAAAGTGTCCAGGCTTACTGCACTAGGTTCAATAGTGTGTATAACTCCCTCCCACCTCATTTCAAACCCCCACTTGGTTTAGCCTTGGCAAAATTCCCCGAGGGTTTCGATCCGGACATGACATATCATCTGAGATACAAAGATCCCCCTACCTTAGAGGAAATGCAACAAATAGCCATAAAAGCAGATGCCAACTTAGCAGAAAAAAGGGCTAGGACTAGATCAGAAAGAAAGGTCACATATAAAGATGAGGTCTCCACTTCATCACCTTCCCTAGATCCTAGAATAGATGACTTAGTCAAAACCATGGCCAAAATGTGGGAAAGGATAAATGAAAAGGCTCCTATTAGGGACAACCAACCAAACCCTCCAAACAGAAACCGGAACCAAAACTTTAAGAGGGAACAACCCCAAAACAGGCCAAGGGAAAATGACCAACAAATTAGGCCACCATTCAATGAAAACTATGTGGAAGAGGATGACAGGGATACAGAAAATATTGATGAACATCATTTAAACCTCATAGGATCTGATAACGAGAGTGAGGTGTACCTCACAGAAGAAGAACAAGCATTATTTTATCCTAATCAAGATGAGACCAACTATGAAGATCTCGACGACCCTGCCATAGATTTCCAAAATGCCATAATAGAAGCTCACAGGCAATATGACCTTAGAAGCAAAAGAAACCAAGATAATTCCAAGAAAGGTAACTCAGATACTGCTAAAACCCCTGATACCATCCTCAAGAAAGCAGTAAGCAGTGACAAAATCAAGGTCGAGAAAAGTGCCCAAAACAAAGCTAAAGTTATCCAAACTAGTCCTAACTCAACTATTCCGAGCACTTCCACAAAAGTTACCGAAGAAACTATGGCAAAAAAAATCCTGAAACAAAGCCAACAAACTCAGAACATAGAGAAGGCCGTGGCTGAAAAAACTGAAACAAACATATCTAAACTTCAGCTGCCTTTCAGCTTTGAAGGCGAAATCGCCAAGGTCAATATCACCATGCCTCTTACTGAACTCATTGCCCAAAACTCTTACAAATCCCAAGTACTGAAAGTCCTAAATCTAGGGAATGATGCAAACACTGTTAATCTGGCTGATGACACTCCTGAAGTGTTGTTTGGTCCAAGGATAGAGGGAAAATTCCAAGAAGGAACTACTCTTCCATTTTACATTAGCCTAAACATCCATGACCAAATACTCCACAATGCCATGCTAGACTCCGGCTCCTCGCATAATCTTATGCCGAAGGTAGTAATGCAAAGACTAGGCCTGGAAATCACAAGACCATACAAAGACTTGTATTCATTTGATTCAAGTAGAGTCAAATGCCTGGGTTTGATCAAAGACCTTTGTTTTAGTCTGGCCCAAATACCTGCAAAACATCTAATCATGGATATAGTAGTGGCAGACATCCCTCCCAAGTACGAGATGCTTCTATCCAGATCCTGGGGAGCCAAAATCCAAGGGAATATTCAACTGGACATGTCATACGCCACCATTCCTGTGTTCGGCCAGACCAGAATACTCTACTGAGAATCACATATGAAATACATGATTAGCAGTCAAGATAGGCTAGATAACATTCCAATGTGTTCCTTGCGTTCCGACCTAAACTCTTTCATTATGCATATTGATGAAAACATTGAGGAAGACTCAGAAGAAACTGAAATAAACTTTGATCCACCACATCAGTTGTCCCTGGTGCCTTATGATGAACTAGACACTCAAAACTACCATGATCATGAACAACAGTGTCATGAAGAAAGTAAGTATGTCCCTTCTAAAGTGGGATTAGAGCAAGAAGTGCAAACCCTTATGTACTATCAAGCGAATTACTCTAACCCTAGCCAAACACCATCAATAACCTACGGAAAATTTTTCCAAGTAAAGGCTTTAGAAGACTTACACATCATAGACATTTCCTCCTCTCAGTAAGAACAATCAAAGTTTCAAAAGACATCTTATCCACAAGTTATGATCTGAGTTTTGAAAACTTTGAAAAGCATGGAAAGAAAATCAGCTGGCAAGGGAAATTTGAGTTTTATCACCAAGAGACATCACCATTGGAACTATTGTTCATCATAGGCAAAGGAGTTTTTTTGATAGGCTGTCAATGTTTTAGAAAGTTCAGGGCAAAAATAAGTTTTCATTATTCAATGAACAGAGGTATTATATGATATGTTTTGAGCAGGGAAGTATTTTGAAAAGGGGCGCCTTTCTTAAATCAAAGAGCCATGACCAAATCCAAATAATGTCAGCAAATTGGGGCACCTCGGTGAAAAGAAGTTGAAGCAAGTGAAGACGAAGCTGTCAAAGCGAGTGAAAGATAAACCCTATCCTTTCAAATAACCAAGTAGTCTTCGGTATTTTTCTTGACCACTTTAAAAGTGGGGTTACATAATAAATGTCATCAACGGTGTTAAAGACAAAGTGGAAAAAGATGGTGTGAAGGTCATCGGGGTATCATTCAAAATTGGAGTTCTTTGTGTTAGATGGTCACCAAAGGAACCAATAATGGCAGAAAAACACTTTGTCAAGTCATTAATATTATAAAAGTGGTTCATGTTGACTTGGTTTAAAAAACATGAAAGCCTCGTTGCCTACACTATTTCGGGCTTAGAGCTTCATAATGTACCAAAGAAAATGTTGAAGTCGAAGGCAACGCTTAAAGGTTTTGGTCAAGATGTTAATGGACAAACACCCCACATTCATTTCGACTAAAAGTAACGGGTGGGGTTTTTGTTGTTTCAAAAGGGTAATGTGGATTGACCAACTTCATTTATGAAATCTCCGAGCAAGAGTATCGAGTAAAGCCTCTCTGCTGTCCTCAAGACCAAACAAAGAATATTGCAGCGATTTTTTAAGAAGTCTGCCACAGTTTCTCTGCGCGACGCGCCAGTAAGTTTGCGCGACGCGCTCAGAAGTGTTTTTGCACTGACCGATAACAGTTGCACGACGCGCCTGTACATGTGCACGACGCGCCTGTACACGGCGGCCGACTACGACCTGACAGGCCGCCCGATTGGTTATTGGCGCGACGCTCTTCCTCTGCAAAGTGTCGCGCACCTGTTTATGCCTCCAACTGCCTTCAAAACATTTCCAACCCGCAAATAAATATCTGCATCGTGATTTTGAGGTATTTTGGCTTGCTTTCCTTCCAAATTCACATTTTCTAAATATTGTTTGAGGCAGAAAAACAGTGGTGGTTGAAAGAAGGCAGCGTTTCAATTAAAACAGGGTTTGTTTTTAAGAGCGGTTGTGATTGAAAGCTACAAGCCTCTCCTACCTCATCATAGAAGCAAAACGAGCCCTGTTAACCTCTCTCATGAAGTATGACTTTGACTTAGGGTATATGGTTCAAATAAGTGCAAGGAATGAAGGGGTTAGAACAAAATTGTTGAGTTTGACCTAGTTTATATATCATCATATATTTTGTGAAGCTGCCTATCAGGGTTAAGGTCAAATCAAAAGAGGGCTTGTCCTCATTTATCTTGCTACATCACCATATCTGTCAACTCGTTTTGCTGTGAAAATATCCATTGGTTGAAGCTGTGCTTGAATGGTAAATACACTGCTAGAAGTGCCCATAGAGAAAACAGTGTGTTGAAACTGCTACAAATTTCTCATACCACAGCATACAAAACTTTCAAACTTTGTCACCATATCGGAAAAAACAGTGTTTTGGCTGTGTGGTGATCCGAGGTGTAAAACTGTGGTGAAATTAAAGATCGAAAGGGAAAAAAGTTAACCCTATAGACCACGAAGGGGCGGTTTTCACAGAGTTTTTCCACTTGAATGTCTTGTTCTTCAAGCTTATTTTGACAAGTTGATATTCGAGATGGGGTAGGTTTTTTTTTTTTTCTACAAAGAGACGGGGTTTCCATATTATTAAACGAGGTTTGATTGTGGGAGAAAAGAAATAAGGCTGCTACGGCCTGTTGAAACTTTAGAGCTTGTTTAAATTACATCACCTTGTTCCATACCGGTAAGATTGTTGTATGCCTGGCAGAGGTTGACTATGTATGTGGTATGATTTTGTTTGATGGAGTGACATACCAATAGAGAATAGTGAAGTGTAATAAGAAAAGAGGGTTTTGTTAAAGAGCAGTTTGTTGGTTGAAAGCTACAGGGCAAAGTTGCTACCACTTCTCACAGAAAAGACAGTTTTCACTGTGTATGTTGCTTAACTGTCTTTTGGTCTTCGAGCTTATTTGATAAATGGATGTTCATATAGAGCAAAGGAATTTTTCCACAAAGGCAAGGGTACATTGATAAGGATCCTTGATTATTTTGAAAAGAGAGAACTCCTACAGCCTCTGCTTAAAACTTTTGGAGCTTTTAAAACTCTGTTACCTTTGTTCCAGGACTGTGACAGTGACTGTCTGATTACACTAAGGGTTGATTGCATAAGACATAAGTTTGTTGAGAAATTGGCACACTAGGAAAGGCAGGTTTGAAATGATTGGAGAGTCTACTTTGGACAAAGATTAAAATGTGTTGTTAACCTCCAAATTTCACAAGAACAAGGTGATTCCTTGACACTTTACACAGAAAATTTACCTAGCAGTTTGTCTCCCTTTCACTGCATGGTATCTTATTGAAAAATATGATAGTTGAGATACTTTAAAGGTGGACAAGCCACTTTCTGAAAGAGCAGAGGTTTTGTATTTGTAAGGAAACTTGTTGCAATCATCCAAACACATTGTTTCTCTATAAAAAACAGTGAATTGACACAGTTTGGCTCCAAGAAGGCAGTTTATACACAGTTAGGCTGTTTTTTTCTTCAAAAGCACAGTTAGGTCAAAATGCCTCCAAGGCAAGACATCAGAAGTGGCCCACATAAAATATATGAGCCAATCTCTACAGAGGAGGTAAATGCGCATCCATCCATCCTTTTCAACTTCCATGAAGTAGGTTGTCTAGACTTATGCCAGAAGATACAGGAGGTCAAAAGTTTCTCACCATTGACACACCTATGCGCCTTGAGGTTCCAGAACAAGCATTTCCGGGTAGCGGACCTTGATTTCAAGTTTTCTCCAAGATCGGTGTCCAAGGCCACCAATTCCATATCATGGCGAAAAATGGTTCAAACGGGCACATCTTGACTTAGAGATTACAAGCCTTTCATGCTTTGAGCATAGAGATACTTGTCACATATTTTTCCTTTTTTCTTATCTTCTTGACGGTATGCTCCTCTAATGAAAGTCATAATGAAGTATTTTACTTGTGAAGGAAGGTTTACTCGAGTTTATGCCTACCATGTCCGACTATTGATGCATTTCACTAGAACCAGGCAACTAAATCTCCCTTACTTTTTATACAAAAGCATCGAGAAGATGGCATCCACAGTCCAAAAGAAGGCCCCACCTCTGTAAATACCTTCCCTTTTCCATCATTCTCTGATCAAAATTATCATCCTACACTAGCTAGAGAAGAAAGAGGTTCCATGGGATGTATTCATCAGTCACCCAGATTTCTCTACTGTTCCTCCTGTCCATATATCTCCCACTCAGCCTGTTCATCGTCCTATACCTTTGTCCAGCAGGCCTACTCCTAGAAGCTCAAAATTACCACTGAACAGTCAAGACAGCAGGAAGAAGGAGAAGGGAGTAGACAACAAGAAGAGAAAGGTCATGAACAAGAGGAAAGGGATGAAGAGCAACAAACAGAAGATGAGGAACATCAGCAGGACAGTGGTGAAGGTCAGCAGCGAACAAAAGATGATTAACAGCAGGTACAAGAAGAAGAGTAGCAGTTTTTTATTGAAGGACTGGAACAATAGCTTGGGCAGGAAATTGAGCAACATCTTGAGCCACAAAATGAACTGGAAATCCAAGCACAACAACAGCTTGATTTTGATGAAAAAGGGCAGCAAGTTGAAACACAAATTGAACAAGGCATTGAAGTAGAACAGCAAATTGATGTTGGCGAACGGGGGCGGAAAATTGAACAGCAAGAAGAAGACACACAGCAGCCTCAAGGAGAGCAGCAATTTCAAGAAGATGTCAAGGGTAAAACAGTTGTGTCTCCTCCTCCCAAAAGAACACAGCCCAGCACAGCAAGGAAGAAAGGGCCTAAGGCTGCCACTCCAAAAGTGACAAAAGTTGTCCCTAGCAAAAGAAAATTGCCCAAGAGGTCACCCACTAGCATGCCAAAGAGGAAAAGTGCAAGATTGGCCTTCAAAGGGAAAAGCAAGGTTGGAGAAAGTGAAAAACATGGAGGTGCATTGGCTGTCATTCCAATCCAAAGTCATGACAGCGATAATGAAGCCCGTATTATTGAAAACCTCCTAAACCATAGAGAGGGGCAAATTGAGGCATTAGAAAATGATTTTCAACGGGCAAGGAACTTAAACCATTTCATGGAGATCCAAAATAAACAGATGAATGTTCACGCAACAGTTCATGAGGCACGAGCTATCAAATACACGAATGAGGCAGCTAAGGCGCAAATTAGGATAGAGGAAATCATCGGTGAGTTTGATGAGGAAGAAGAGGGAGAACAGCCTAGGCGGAAGAGGCCTAGAACCATAGGACTTAAAAGAGCCTTGGAAAAGTAGAAAGAAGAAGAACAAGCACATCTCCAAGCTTTTCCCCTCATTGCACTACTTGAGTAGGAAATTGAAGAAAATAAGGAGGCATGGTTAGAAAGGGCCAAAAAACACTTGGAGATGAAGCTTGAAAGAGAAAACAGAGATCTAGAGCTGCAAAGGAAGAGGACACATCACTTTCAAAAGTTGAAACAGTTTTCCTGGCGCAAACTAAAGGCAGCCCAAGAGAAACTGAAGAAGGCAAAGGGGAAGCGCCCGGCACGGAAAGAGGAGAAAGGCATATCAGCACCTGACATTTTAGCCTCAGCTTTGGAGCATGTTGCTAGGGACCCTTGAGGGTCATGCGCACCAATTTTGGGCCTATTTTGACAACTTTTTGTTTTTTGGCATTTTTTGAGTTTTTGGTCAAAAACTCATAAATACGCCATTTCATTTTGAGGATTTGTCAAGTGAGGAGGATGATACCATTTTATGCCATAATTCTATGAGCAGGTAAATCAACGATTTTCAGAGCATTTGGAGATCATTCGCCCCCTCAAAACAGCGAAAAATGCTCACCTTTTGCACATTCTGCCCGACATATCAGCAGTCTGCAATTTTCTGGCTTTTTACACATAGGTACAGATTTGGAAGAGTTCTAGGCATTAGATTGAGGTGATTTCAGTTGCACTGGAAAATAGACACTCAGAGCTTTCCAACGAGCTATCATGAGCCTCGTTTTGACACCGGGAAGGCTGCCAATTGTTTCCAGCAAGTCGGGGGACCTTTTTCTGATATAAATTTGAAGTATTTTTGTAATTTTTGAACCTCAAAAATCTGATTTTCCAAATGTGCATTTATTTATTTTTGCACTTGGAAAATGATGCAAAGTCAATATAATTTCTGTTTTTAGCATTTTTTAGATATTTTATGGGATATTTTGTGCCTTGGACTTTGAAAAGCCTCAAGGACAAGTTTAGATATTTTGATTAGACCAATGGGATAGCTAGTTGCACCATGAGGTTTTCCTCACTCAAGCCTATGTATTCCATGGGCTTCATTGTAAAACAAGGCTGAACTTGAGAGAAGAAGTAATATATTGACCATATGAGCTTTGAAGAACATACTTGTGTTATGATTTTGAGTGTTTGCCTCTTGGATGCTTTTTGATGAATGATGAAGGATTGTTGATGGATTCCATTGACATGGTAGAATGGTATAGTGTTTCTTGCTTTGTTGTTGTCTTCTAGTTTTCATTCATGATACATGATTCTTCTCTGCTATAGATCAATAGAGATTAAGTTTGAGATATGCCCATGGAGGCACCTCAAAATTCCTGAATCTTCATAGCCTTCATGTTTTCTTCTTCCTTAGTTGTATTAAAGAATTCTTAACTGCTCTTTAATAACTTAAGGATACTGTTGCTAGTTTTATTCATAAGTTCTATGCATATTGAGTAGGATGTATGGTGTGCCCTACTTACCTATGACTGTCCATCGTTCTGTTCATGAAACTATCTCTTTGACTGATTAGATTATCATCTTGTTGAACCAAGGAGGCCTAGTCCCGATCTAGCCCTTTGCCTAAAACTATGAAAGCTTGTTTGTCAAAGTGCCCAATAACTTAAAGACTGTGTTTAGGCATTCCGGCATAGTATTTTGAGTTGTTAGTCTGTCTTATGTGTTTTCCCCAAAGTCTGATAGCCATTTCCCAAAGTTAGAGGTCTTATACTTCTATGCATGGCTTGAATGTTTGATTTCTATGTATTAATTAGCTCATAGTTACAATTAGCATGACTAATGGCTTGCTATAACATGTTTATGACTGCTATCAACTAGTTACACTTGAAATCCCTCGTCTTTCAAAAACTTGATGTCCATTTAGTCCATTTTTCCCAAAGATCCTTTCTACCTTGAATCAAATCGGCCCTACAGCAGCCTTATATCATCATCTGATAGTTTCCTTGACCTTTTTGACCCCATAGCCCAGTTGATCTAACTTCTTGTTACCCATGTTATATCTTTGATCAGTTTTATCCCTCACAAACTTAAAAAACCAAAAAATCAAAAACTCATTTCGCAAGCAACTTCTAATATCAAAACACCATAAGCAAACACACCGATATCTTTTACACATATAGAGAGAGCCCTCTCTGAGTCCAGGAAGGCTAGTTCCTCGAGCTCCAAAGCTTGGTTTGATGTTACATCTTCATTTGGCTCGCCAATCGACCAAATCACGGGAACCTAACATAATGGCGATCACAGTGGGACACTGAGTATTAAACAAACTTAGTTTCCCTAATCTTTAGAGACTTTTGAGAATATTAGCTGGCTAACTTATCCCACCACTCTCTAACATAATGGCGATCACGGTGGGACTTTGAGTTAGTGACAATCTATGGACACCTTAGAACTCTGAAAGCTCAATCAAGCTTAGTAAACTTATATATTGTCGAAGAGTAGAAAATAGCTCCTTCACCATCTTAGCAAAGTGATGAATCAGATTTATAACACTCTTACATCCTAGGCTGCACATAAAACTCAGAAAAACCCCAAAAAAATCCCTTAGATTGGTTTTTGTCAATATTGGTGGTGGACCATACACACATATCTCAAAAGCAACCAATTTCCACTTGGCGACTCCACTAACCTCTAGTAGGCCTTACTATTTTACCGAACTCTAGGTTACTATCCGATAGACCTATCCCATCACTCACTAACATAGCGGGAGATGGTGGGACACTGAGTACATGATAGTCTAGCAAACTCTTATAGACTCTTTGGTATTTTAGATACTTAAACAAGCAAGCAGTCCATAGGCCCATTTAGAGTAAACTCTTTTTGTTCTCATCACCCTAGCGAAATGTTGAAACAAGTCTAGGATACTTTAACAAACCATAGGCTGCACATAAAACTCAGAAAATCCAAAACATTCCCAGGTTAGTTACTGGTGGTGGACCATAGCTATCTTCATAAAAACAACCCAGTTCCACCTGGCGACTCCACTAGTTCATCCCTTTTATTTTGACCATCCTTCACCTTATTAGAACTTTAGAGAGATCACTCATCCAGAACATTCACCAATACCATTCTCTCTAGACTCTAGATCCAAAATCTGGCTTCACGAAGAATTAACACCAGATCCCATCCAGAGCCAAACCCCCTATCATAGTAGATGACCCAGAGAAGATTCTGTGGCAAGCTTCTGAAACTAATCATCTAGCTACTGGTAGATCCATCCGTAAAACAAGATCAGTACCTAAACATCTCACTATCCTACCAGATTCACCTTTTGAATTAGAGTCATCAAAAACTCTTCTTAGAAGAAAATCATATAGTAAAATAAACTTTGACGATCTTGAAACCCTAGACCAATCACACAGCCATAGTAGAGAAGCCTCACCTTCCACCCCTCCCGATTTTCAGCTTCTTCATTACTTTGGCTCCCACCATCCCAGGTCTTCTCAAAACCAGATCACCAGTCCAAGTTCATCTGCCACACCTGTTCAAACCACCTCATCTCATCCCACTAGTCCTCATCTTGTACATCATCCATTAGCTCCTGTCATGGCAGCCTGGTACGCACCTTTGGTGTTGCCACCGCCTTTAGCTCCTCTCCCAAACAAATATCAAGACAAAATCCCACACTTTACTGGAGAAGACACCACTACACCTCAACAGCATATAAGTAGGATTACTGATGCTTATGAATATCTGGAGGTACAAGACGAAACTGTCAGAATGAGAATATTTGCCCAAAGTCTTGGTGGTGAGCCCAAACCATGGTTCAAAAGCTTGACTCCAAACAGTATCCATGATATCCTCGAACTACATCAAGTCTTCGGAAATAGGTGGGAAATCCGAAGAAACCCCATTCAAATCCTGTCAGAATATAACAACCTAAAACGGGAAAACAGGGAGAGTGTCCAAGCTTATTGTACTAGGTTCAACAGTGTATATAACTCCCTCCCACCTCATTTCAAACCCCCACTTGGTTTAGCCTTGGCAAAATTCCTCGAGGGGTTTGATCTAGACATGACATATCATCTGAGAGACAAGGATCCCCCTACCTTAGAGGAAATGCAACAAATAGCCATAAAAGCATATGCCAACTTAGCAGAAAAAGGGGCTAGGACTAGATCAAAAAGAAAGGTCACATATAAAGACGAGGTCTCCACTTCATCACCTTCCCTAGATCCTAGAATAGATGACTTAGTCAAAACCATGGCCAAAATGTGGGAAAGAATAAATGAAAGGGCTTCTGTTAGGGACAACCAGCCTAACCCTCCAAATAGAAACCGAAACCAAAACTTTATGAGGGAGCAGCCTCAAAACATACCAAGAGAAAATGACCAACAAATTAGGCAACCATTCAATGAAAACTATGTGGAAGAGGATGACAGGGATACATAAAATTTTGATGAACATCATTTAAACCTCATAGGATCTGATAACGAGAGTGAGGTGTACCTCACAGAAGAAGAACAAGCGTTCTTTTCTCCTAATCAAGATGAGACCAACTATGAAGATCTCGACGATCCTGCCATAGATTTTCAAAATGCCATAATAGAAGCTCACCGGCAATATGACCTTAGAAGAAAAAGAAACCAAGATAATTCCAAGAAAGGTAACTCAAACACTGCTAAAACCCCTAATACCATCCTCAAGAAAGCAGTAAGCAGTGACAAAATCAAGGTCGAGAAAAGTGACCAAAACAAGGCTAAGGTTACCCAAACTAGTCCTAACTCAGCTATTCCGAGCACTTCCACAAAAATTACCGAAGCTACTATGGCAAACAAAATCCCGAAACAAAGCCAACAAACTCAGAACATAGAGAAAGTCGTGGCTGAAAAAACTGAAACAAACATATCTAAACTTCAGTTGCCTTTCAACTTTGAAGGTGAAATCGCCAAGATCAAGATCACCATGCCTCTTACTGAACCCATTGCCCAAAACTCTTATAAATCCCAAGTACTAAAAGTCCTAAATCTAGGGAATGATGCAAACACTGTTAACCTGGCTGATGACACTCCTGAAGTGTTGTTTGGTCCAAGGATAGAGGGAAAATTCCAAGAAGGAACTACTCTTCCATTTTACATTAGCCTAAACATCCATGACCAAATCCTCCACAATGCCATGCTAGACTCCGGCGCCTCGCATAATCTTATGCCGAAGGTAGCAATGGAAAGACTAGGCCTGGAAATCACAAGACCATACAAAGACTTGTATTCATTTGATTCAAGTAGAGTCAAATGCCTGGGTTTGATCAAAGACCTTTGTTTTAGTCAGGCCCAAATACCTGTGAAACATCTAATCGTGGATATAGTAGTGGCAGACATCCCTCCCAAGTACGGGATGCTTCTATCCAGATCCTAGGGAGCCAAACTCCAAGGGAATATTCAACTGGACATGTCATACGCCACCATTCCTGTGTTCGGCCAGACCAGAATACTCTACCGAGAATCACATATGAAATACATGATTAGCAGTAAAGATAGGCCAGATAACATTCCAATGTGTTCCTTGCGTTCCGACCTAAACTCTTTCATTATGCATATTGATGAAAACATTGAGGAAGAGTCAGAAGAAACTGAAATAAACTTTGATCCACCACATCAGTTGTCCCTGGTGCCTTATGATGAACTAGACACTCAAAACTACCATGATCATGAACAGCGGTGTCATGAATAAAGTAAGTATGTCCCTTCTAAAGTGGGATTAGAGCAAGAAGCGCAAACCCTTATGTACTATCAAGTGAATTACTCTAACCCTAGCCAAACACAAGCAATAACCTGCGGAAATTTTTTCCGAGTAAAGGCTTTAGAAGACTTACACATCATAGACATGTTCGGAACCCGGGAGCAAGGGAGTTTAATGTTTCTACCATCCCTCAAAGATTTACCATCATATGGATCATTCACTGCAAATGAAACTTTGACTATAGCCCCAGTAGCTCAAAATATAGAAAGAATGCCTGATAGACTTCTTATGAGCAAGAATGATAGTTGCAGTCCCAGCATACCTGAGCTACTGAAATTGGCTCATATTCTGTCTTTTCATGAAGAACTTAGAAAGGCTAAAATCAGAAGTATCATGCAGAATACCAATTTCTACAGGAAAAACAAAGAAAAATGCCGTGATACTTCTTCTCCCTCAAAGAATAACTTTGACAAAAGAAAACATAACAATCTGAACCAAACTAAAATAATCAGAGATAAAACAGCTGGTCAAAGGTTCTGTGTCGATTTTAGAAATACTACTGCATATCCTTATAACATAAATTCTGTTTTTTCTACCCAAAACCATGATATACCAATTAAAAGTGCTTTTAATCATGTGTTTTCGCAAGATGATGTTTCAGGTCATGCTCAAAATATTCCCTTGCAAAGTAGACAGCTTAAAGATTTTTTCCAGTTTGCGGGAGGTAGATCTAATTTCAAAATCAAAATTGCAAAACCACCCAATATTAGAAATCTATTCATGAAGGCCATGTTCCCAGTTTTAAATTTCTGCATTTTTGCATACCTTGATGATGTCATTATCTATTTCAAGAATGACCAAGAGTACATGCATTATTTGAGGAAAATGTACAGTAAGGAAAGGAGTGGAAATCAGATATTCAAAGAGGTACAATGGGAGGATACCAGTCTTTTCAGGGATTGTTTCATGAATCCCTATGTCATGTTAGAGAGAGAAAACTTTCCAAATTTCTCTTTTCAGGAGTTAAGTGGGCCAAGGGTGAGAGGAGATCCTTACGAGGATAAGATGCTTAAATTCCGTCATTTCCAAGATTTCTGAGTTTGAAACACTTTTCATTCATTGTACATACCATTGTCTGAAATATTGAAAAATAGAAAAGTCAAAAACAGTAAAAAAGCAGAAAAGAGGGCGAGTGAAGATAGAACAAAGGCCCCATGTTCCAAAAAATAGTCCTTCGGAAAGCGAGCAAGCCTAAATGCTGCTACTAGTACTTCAATGTCTTGTTCAGCTATCTAGCCTAATCATATCTGAGCATGTTTAAATTTATTTGCTGATAAGTTAGTGAGTGCAAAGATAGTTAGTCAACATTGTGTAAGATTGACTTATCACAGAGTTTATATTAGGGAGAGATTCTGGTTCCACATGCCTAAAACATAACCAAAGAGAGAAGCGAGGGATGAAAAATACATTGTACATCTTAGCCCCGCTTGTCTAGTTTCCCTTTGTTGAAAAATACTATTTGTGTGCAGCTTGTCTTTTATGCCGCAAATGCATGACAAATTAGACCGTCTAATCCTGATTTGATCATTTTGAATTTCATGTTTTAGACTAGAGAACAAAATCCTGTCAAACTGCTTAATCTTGACAGTTGATCTGGCATAGGTAGAGTAATGAAGGAGTTCATCAGTTTAATCTGAACTCCCGGCAGATATAAGAGTAGAAATAGATAGGTTCATTTTTCAAAAAATAAAATAAAATATATATATATACATTGTCAAAACGCTGCTAGTTCAAATGCGCCAAAGAGAAGAAAAAATGTTAGGAAAGATAGTTGGGTAGGTAGAAGTATCATTGATGTTAAACATGCTGTCACTTTTCAGAAATAGCATCAAAGAAGGGTGAAATTTTGCGCCAATGGATAAGGCACTGGTCTTCATAAGCCAAAAATCTGAATTCTGGACACCTCCTGACGAGGAGCTGCCCTCCCCAAATGGAGCCACTGTTAGTCATCAGTATTTTTCACATGTTAGTGATGACTATATCCATAGCTGAGTTTTCTAGAAGCTGATTTTCATATGTCAATTTGTCATCTAGAAAACCCTCATAAAAAATTTTTCACCCTCCTACTTTTCAGTCCGCCCATGTCAAAGTCAAAACCCATTATCACTATCCTATCTAGCTTCAACCCTACTGGTCTGCCCATCAGATCTAAAAGGAAAATCCAAGTCTGTTTCAAAAGCCTCCCCTAAGTTAGGAAGTGGCGCTTTAAGGCATTTTACCCTTGGCAACCATCAAAAAGCCAAAAAACCTCCATCTGCTACAGACCAATCATGACAGACCTCCCACTCTGCAAATGAAATTGATAACAGCCCTAAGTCGCGCCACTTACACATCCCTGAGTCTCAGCACTACATAGACCAAAGTCTCAAGCTGATTATTAGGAGTTTTACAGTGTTTCATGGATTTTTGCAAAGACAAGAAATATAACTTCATCTCAGGAGAAAATTCCTAAATCTACATTTAGAAGAACAGCTGCTTCTCAATGTAAACATGAGCCTGAGATATATCTGCAAGACAGAGAGTGACTCATCAAGACCTTGCAGCTTCCTTTCAGCATGAAATCACAGTAAAGGAAAGAACACCACTGTCAAACAGACTGGTAATTTGTCATGGCCAAGAACCTCCTTCATCTACAAGCAGAGGGTTAAGGCGCCTCCTTCATCTACAAGCAGAGGGCGCTGGCCAATATTGACTTTAAGGATTGCAAAAGCCCAGGTTTGCTTTTTACTAGACAGTAAAACAGTGACTCTAGGTTTTCTGAGTGTAAGTGATGATCATAACAGGGCTAGGATCTGAAGTGTGCAAGAAAAGGGAAAACAAAGTTTTTGGTCTTGTAAAGGGAGTCATTTGAAGTTTTCAAATCATATGAATTGTTAAACCCTTGGAGAGACATATCATTTGTGAAAAAAATTCTAATTATAAGCAGCCTGCTGTTTCAACAAGACCAATTTGAAGAAAGGTTGACAAGTCATGTCATTACACAGGCAGAAGAAAAGATGGTTGTTTTTCAAGGGTGCTAACCTCCCTACTCATAGAAATTATCTTTCAAAAAGACTTGTCATAAGTTGATCTAGGCAAATGGTGACATTTCAGTTTCCCCTCAGCAAGGAGCAGTGCAATGAGACAGTGAAAACCCCTTGCACAGGAAACAAAAAGGGCAGCTCTCTTTGTTTCACTTTCTAACTCTAATACATCATCCCCTGTTTTGTCTTCTACCCACAGTCAAAGAAGAAAGCTCAAAGACACCTAACAGTTGCATCTACAGTCAAGCAAAACCTGTCACCTGACTAGATTTACATTGAAGGCAAAATTATGGCATAATACCTAGAGAAAAAATGTATTTGATCTAGTTTGTCTCTTACAAACAGGTATACAAGCTCATTAAGCACAAAAAGAGCTTTGGCACAGTGTTTCAGGTTCTGGAAAGCATCAAAGGAAAAATATAAATACCACTGCTCCACAAAGAGACATTTCCTCCTCTCAGTAAGAACAGTCAAAGTTTCAAAAGACATCTTATCCACAAGTTATGATCTGAGTTTTGAAAACTTTGAAAAGCATGGAAAGAAAATCAGCTGGCAAGGGAAATTTGAGTTTTATCACCAAGAGACATCACCATTGGAACTATTGTTCATCATAGGCAAAGGAGTTGTTTTGATAGACTGTCAGTGTTTTAGAAAGTTCAAGGAAAAAATAAGTTGTCATTATTCAATAAACAGAGGTATTATATGATATGTTTTGAGCAGGGAAGTATTTTGAAAAGGGGCGCCTTTCTTAAATCAAAGAGCCATGACCAAATCCAAATAATGTCAGCAAATTGGGGCACCTGCAGTGAGAAAGAAGTTGAAGAAGCAAGTGAAGACAGAAACTGTCAAAGCAAGGTGAAAGATAAACCCTATCCTTTCAAATAACCAAGTAGTCTTCAGTATTTTCTTGACAGTTTTAAAGTGGGGTTACATAACAAATGTCATCAACAGTGTTAAAGACAAAGTGGAAAAAGATGGTCTGAAGGTCATCAGGGTATCATTCAAAATTGGAGTTGCTGTGTTAGATGGTCACCAAAGGGACAATGATAGCAGAAAAACACTTTTGTCAAGTCATTAATATTATAAAAGTGGTTCATGTTGACTTGGTTTAAAAAACATGAAAGCCTCCGTTGCCTACACTATTTCGGAGCCCGAGCTTCATAATGTACCAAAGAAAATGTTGAATTCCGAAGGCAACGCTTAAAGGTTTTGGTTTGAAAACAAACACCCCATTCATTTCAACCAAAAAAGTAACCATTGGGGTTTTTGTTGTTTCAAAAGGGTAATGTGGATTGACCAACTTCATTTATGAAAACTCCGAGCAAGAGTATCGAGTAAAGCCTCTCTACTATCCTCAAGACCAAACAAAGAAGATTGCAGTGATTTTTTAAGAAGTCTGCCACAGTTTCTCTGCGCGACGCACCTGTAATTTTGCGTGACGCACTCAGAAGCGTTTTTGCACTGACCGATAACGGTCGCGCGACGTGCCTGTACATGTGCGCGACGTGCCTGTACACGGCGCCTGACTACGACCCGACAGGTCGCCCGGTTGGTTATTGGCGCGATGCTCTTCCTCTACAAAGTGTCGCGCACCTGTTTATGCCTCGAACTGCCTTCAAAACATTTCCAACCCGCAAACTAATATCTGCATCGTGATTTTGAGGTATTTTGGCTTGCTCTCCTTCCAAATTCACATTTTCTAAATATTGTTTGAGGCAGAAAAACAGTGTTGGTTGAAAGAAGGCAGCGTTCAAATTAAAACAGGATTTGTTTTTAAGAGCGGTTGTGATTGAAAGCTACAGGCCTCTCCTACCTCATCATAGAAACAAAACGAGCCCTGTTAACCTCTCTCATGAAGTATGACTTTGACTTGGGGTATATGGTTCAAATAAGTGCAAGGAATGAAGGGGTTAGAACAAAATTGTTGAGTTTGACCTAGTTTATATGTCATCATATATTTTGTGAAGTTGCCTATCAGGGTTAAGGTCAAATCAAAAGAGGGCTTGTCCTCGTTTATCTTGCTACATCACCATATCTGTCAACTGGTTTTGCTGTGAAAATATCCATTGGTTGAAGCTGTGCTTGAATGTTAAATACACTGCTAGAAGTGCCTATAGAGAAGACAGTGTGTTGAACTGCTACAAATTTCTCATACCACAGCATACAAAACTTTCAAACCTTGTCACCATATCAGAAAAACAGTGTTTTGGCTGTGTGGTGATCCGAGGTGTAAAACTGTGGTGAAATTCAAAGCATCAAAGAGAAAAAGTTAACCCTATAGACCACAGAAGGGGCAGTTTTTCCCTGAGTTTTCCACTTGACTGTCTTGTTCTTCAAGCTTATTTTGACAAGTTGATATTCAGATGGGGTAGAGGTTTTTTTTTCTACAAAGGACAGGGTTTCCATATTAAACAGGAGTTTTGATTGTGGGAAAGAAATAAGCTGCTACAGCCTCTGTTGAAACTTTAGGGCTTGTTTAAATTCTGTCACCTTGTTCCATACCAGTAAGATTGACTATATGCCCACACTGGAGGTTGACCATGTATGTGGTATGATTTTGTTTGATGGAGTGACATACCAATAGAGGATAGTAAATGTAATGAGAAAAAGGGTTTTGGTTAAAGAGCATTTTATTGGTTGAAAGCTACGGGGCAAAGTTGCTTCTACTTCTCACAGAAAGAACAGTTTTCACTGTGTATTTTGCTTGACTGCCTTTTATCCCTCGAACTTATTTGATAAGTAGATGTCCATATAGAGCAAAGGTTTTTCTAACAAAGCCAAAGGTGTTACATTGATAAGAGGCCTTGATTATTTTGAAAAGAGAAGACTCTTGCATGCTTTGTTGAATTTTTTGGAGCATTTTAAACTCTGTTTCCTTTGTTCCAGGACTATGACAGTGACTGTCTGATTACACTAAGGGTTGATTGCACCATATGTAAGTTTTTGAGTGATTGGCACACTATGAAGAGCAGGTTTGTAATGATTGCAAAGTATACCTTGGGCAAAGATTAAAATGTGTTGTTAACTTCCAAACTTCACAAGAACAAGGTGATTTCTTGACACTTTACACAGAAAATTTACCTAGCAGTTTGTCTCCTTTTCACTGCATGGTATCTTATTGAAAATTCTGCCAGTTGAGATACTTTAAAGGTAGATAGGCCACTTTCTGAAAAAGCATAGGTTTTGCATTTGTAAGGAAACTTGTTGCAATCATCCAAACACATTGTTTCTCTATAAAAAACAATGAATTGACACAGTTTGGCTCCAAGAAGGCAGTTTATACACAGTGAGGCAGTTTGTTTCTTCAAAATCACAGTTAGCTCAAAATGCCTCCAAGGCAAGATAGCAGTAGTGGCCCACATAAAAGATATGAGCCAATCTCTACAGAGGAGGTAAATGCGCATCCATCCATCCTTTTCAACTTCCATGAAGTAGGTTGTCTAGACTTCTGCCAGAAGATACAGGAGGTCAAAAGTTTCTTGCCATTGACACACCTATGCACTTTGAGGTTCTAGAACAAGCATTTCCAGGTAGCAGATCTTGATTTCAAGTTTTCTCCAAGATCAGTGTCCAAGGCCACCAAGATTCCATATCATGGCGAAAAATGGTTCAAACAGGCACATCTTGACTTAGAAGATTACAAGCCTTTCATCAAGCCTGAGCATAGAGATACTTGTACTGCTATTTTTCCTTTTTCTTATCTTCTTGACAGCTATGCTCCTCTAATGAAAGTCATAATGAAGTATTTTACTTGTGAAGGGAGGTTTGCTCGAGTTTATGCCTACCATGTCCGACTATTGATGCATTTCACTAGAACTAGGTAGCTAAACCTCCCTTACTATTTATACAAGAGCATCGAGAAGATGGCATCCACAGTCCAGAAGAGGACTCCATCTCTACAAATAGCCTCCCTTTTCCATCATTCTATGATCAAAATTATCATCCTACACCAGCTAGAGAAGAAAGAGATTCCATGGGATGTTTTTATCAACCACCCAGATTTCTCTATTGTTCCTCCTGTCCATATATCTCCCACCCAGCCTGTTCATTGCCCTGTACCTTTGTCCAGCAAGCCTACTCCTAGAAGGCTCAAAATTACCACAGAACAGTCAGGACAGCGGGAAGAAGGAGAGGGAAGTAGACAGCAAGAAGAGAAAGGCCATGAGCAAGAGGAAAGGGATGAAGAGCAGCAAACAGAAGATGAGGAACAGCAGCAGGACAGTGGGGAAGGTCAGCAGCAAACAGAAGATGATGAACAGCAGGTACAAGAGGAAGAGTAGCAACTTGATATTGAAGGAAAGGAACAGCAGCTTGGGCAGGAAATTGAGCAACAGCTTGAGCCACAAAATGAACAGGAACTCCAAGCACAGCAGCAGCTTGATTTTGGTGAAAAAAGGCAGCAGGTTGAAACACAAATTGAACAAGGCATTGAAGTAGAACAACAAATTGATGTTGGCGAACAGGGGCAGCAAATTGAACAACAAGAACAAGACACATAGCAGCCTCAAGGAGAGCAGCAGTTTCAAGAAGATGTCAAGGGTAAAGCAGTTGTGTCTCCTCCTCCCAAAAGAACAAAGCCCAGCACAGCAAGGAAGAAAGGGCCTAAGGCTGCCACTCTAAAAGTGAAAAAAGATGTCCCTAGCAAAAGAAAATCTCCCAAGGAACCCCTCACTAGCATGCCAAGGAGGAAAAGTGCAAGATTGGCCTTCAAAGGGAAAAGCAAGGTTGGAGAAAGTAAAAAACATGGAGGTGCATTGGCTGTCATCCCAATCCAAAGCGATGACAGCGATAATGAGGCCCGCCTTCTTGAAAACCTCCTAATCCATAAAGAGGGGAAAATTGAGACATTGGAGAATGATCTTCAACGGGCAAGGAACTTCAACTATTTCTTGGAAACCCAAAACAAACAGATGAGTGTTCACACAGCAGTTCATGAGGCAAGGGCTATCAAATACAAGAAAGAAGCTGCCAAGGCACAAGCGAGGATAGAAGAACTCATTGGTGATTTTGATGAGGAAGAAGAGGAAGAACAGCCTAGGCGGAAGAGGCCTAGGACCATAGGGCTTAAAAGAGCCTTGGAAAAGCAGAAAGAAAAAGAACAAGCCCATCTCCAAGCCTTTCCTCTCACTGCACTCCTTGAGCAGGAAATTGAAGAAAACAAAGAGGCATGGCTTGAAAGAGCCAACAAACACTTGGAGATGAAGCTTGAAAGAGCAAACAGAGATTTGGAGCTACAAAGGAAGAGGACACATCACTTTCAAAAGTTGAATCAGTTTGCCCGGCGCAAACTAAAGGCAGCCCAAGAGAAATTGAAGAAAGCAAAGGGGAAGCGCCCGGCACAGAAAGAGGAGAAAGGCACATCAGATCTTGAAATTTTGGCCTCAGCTTCGGAGCATGTTTCTAGGGACCCTTGAGGGTCATGCGTGCCAATTTTGGGCCCATTTCGACAACTTTTTGTTTTTTGGCATTTTTTGGGTTTTTGGTCGAAAACTCATAATTTCGCCATTTCAGTTTGAGGATTTTTCAAGGGAGAAGGATGATACCAGTTGATGCCATAATTCTATGAGCAGGTCCCCAACGATTTTCAGAGCATTCGGAGATCATTCGCCCCCTCAAATTGGCGAAAAATGCTCGCTTTTTTCACATTCTGCCCGTCATATCATCAGTCTCCTATTTCTTGGCTTTTTACACACAGGTACAGATTTGGAGGACTTCCGGGAATCAGATTGAGGTGATTTTAGTTGCACTCGAAAGTAGACACAAAAGGCTTTCCAACGAGCTATCATGAGCCTCGTTTTGACACCGGGAAGGCTGCCATTTGTCTCCAGCAAGTCAGGGGACCTTTTTCTGATGTAAATTTGAAGTATTTTTGCAATTTTTGAACCTCAAAAATCTACTTTTTCCAAATGTGCGTTTAGCTATTTTTACACTTGGAAAATGATGCAAAGTCAATATAATTTCCGTTTTTAGCATTTTTTTAGATATTTTATGGGATATTTTGTGCCTTGGGCTTTGCAAAGCCTCAAGGACAAGTTTAGATATTTTGATTAGGCCAATGGGATAGCTAGTTGCACCATGAGGTTTTCCTCAGTTGAGCCTATTTATTCCACAAGGCTTCATTGTAAAACAAGGCTGAACTTGAGAGAAGAAGCAATATATTGGTCATATGAGCTTTGAAGAACATACTTGTGTTATGATTTTGGACTTCCTCTTGGATGCTTTTGATGAATGATGAAGGATTGTTGATGGATTCCATGACATGGTAGAATGGTATAGTGTTTCTTGCTTTGTTGTTGTCTTCTAGTTTTCATTCATGATACATGCTTCTTGCTGCTATAGATCAGTAGAGATTAAGTTTGAGATATGCCCATGGAGGCACCTCAAAATTCCTGAATCTTCATAGCCCTCATGTTTTCTTCTTCCTTAGTTGTATTAAAGAATTCTTAACTGCTCTTTAGTAACTTAAGGATACTGTTGCTAGTTTTATTCATAAGTTCTATGCATATTGAGTAGGATGTATGGTGTGGCCTGCTTACCTATGACTGTCCATAGTTCTGTCCATGAAACTATCTCTTTGACTGATTAGATTATCATCTTGTTGAACCAAGGAGGCCTAGTCCCGATCTAGCCCTTTGCCTAAAACTATGAAATCTTGTTTGTCAAAGTGCCCAATAACTTAAAGACTGTGTTTAGGCGTTCCGGCATAGTATTTTGAGTTGTTAGTCCATCTTATGTGTTTTCCCCAAAGTCTGATAGCCATTTCCAAAAGTTAGAGGGTCTTATACTTCTATGCATGGCTTGAATGTTTGATTTCTATGTATTAATTAGCTCATAGTTACATTTAGCATGATTAATGGCTTGCTATAACATGTTTATGACTGCTATCAACTAGTTACACTTGAAATCCCTCGTCTTTCACAAACTTGATGTCCATTTATTCCATTTTGCCCAAATATCCTTTCTACCTTGAATCAAATCGGCCCTACAGCAGCCTTATATCATCATCTGATAGTTTCCTTGACCTTGTTTGACCCCATAGCCCAGTTGATCTAACTTCTTGTTACCCATGTTATATCTTTGATCAGTTTTATCCCTCACAAACTTAAAAAACCAAAAATCAAAAACTCACTTCATAACTAGCCTAATATCAGAACACCATAAGCAAACACACCGATATCTTTTACACATATAGAGAGAGCCCTCTCTGAGTCCAGGAAGGCTAGGTCCTTGGGCTCCAAAGCTTGGTTTGATGTTACATCGTCATTTGGCTCACCAATCGGCCAAATCACGGGACCCTAACAGATACGATGACGGTCGTCGGGCGTGAGAGTTGGGCGGAAGCATTGGGTTTATAGGTAGACCAAAATGTCTCCATACCATGGGTCCAAAGAATCGACCAAGTATACAGATTCATCAGGAAATAGATCATGAGCTACTTCTCCTGGATCAATTATGGGAAGGTCCGATAATAATTTAGCGAAGACGAGGGATTTCTTTGCTTTGGCAGCTATGAAGACCAAATTAAATTGTTGGAGGATTATGATCCATTTGGAATATTTTCCTCCAATAATTTGTCTAGACAGGATGTGTCGCATGGGGTTCTCCAAAGCAATAACCGTAGTCTGTTGCGGCAATTTATAGTGTTGGAGTCGGGTGACGAAAAAAACTACCGCCAGAGAAAGTTTCTCCACATGTGAATAATGTAGTTTAGGTCCGATTAGAACTTTGGAAAAATAGTATATCACATGTTCACTGTCGTCACTGTGAAATTGAACTAGAACCATTCCAAGTGAGGATGGCGAGGCTGTCAGGTAGAGGAGAAAATCGCGTGAGTAGTCGGGGGCACTAAGGAGTGGGGCTAAAACAAGTGCATGTTTTAAAGCGTCAAATAACCATTGAGCTTGGTCATCCCACAAGTATAGTGTTCCTTTCTTCAATAATTGCATAAATCCTTTCGTCATCTCGTCATATTTAACGATGAATCGACGTAAAATGTTTTCCTTCCCTTGAAAACGTTGGAGTTGAAGGATGGATTGTGGTGTCAGCAATTCAAAAATCACCTTAACCTTATCGGGATCAACCCTAATCCCATGCTTGGAGACAATGAAACCGAACAGACGCCCGAACTTGACCATGAATACGCGCTTATGAGGATTCAGACGTATATTGTAGAATCTACACCTAGCAAAAATTTCTTTCAGATGAGTGAGGTGATCAGGTCGTTTCTTGGAATGGCCGGAAGGTCATCCAAGTAAGCCTATAAAATATGTCTAATGTCGTGAAAGGCATAGTCCATAGCCTGCTGAAAATTTTCTCCAGCATTCTTTAGACCGAATGGGAGTTTACGATACTCAAATGTTCCCCAAGGACAGATAAAGGCAGTTTTATGCTGGTCGTCTTTTTTAATTGCAATCTCATTATAGCCTGAGAATCCATCCATGAAGGAAAAATATTTGCATCCGGCACAATCATCAAGAATATGATCTATGAACAGTGTAGGATAATTGTCTTTGGGACAAGTGACATTCAGATCGTGATAGTCAACACAAACTTGAATGGTGCCTTGTTTTTTATCGACGGGAAATCGATTGGAAACCCATTCCGTCAAAGGAACAGGATAGATGAAACCAGTGTTTAAAAAATTTTCTACCTCAATTTTGATGGTGGCTGCTTTGCATGGGTGGAAAGCTCTGAGTCGCTGCCGAATTGGTTTGACATTGTCATAAATCTTGATTTCATGCTCGACTATAGATGGATCTATGTCGAGCATTTCATCATAATACCAAGCAAAAACATCACGGATGTTACACCATTTTTTGGTCATCTAACCTACTATCACTAGATGTACCCAAGTACACCATGTAAGACCAATTTTACCCTAAGTAAAATTGATTTCACTATGTAAAATAACTTAATAAACCACATTTATTAGGTTGTTTATGGTCTAAACAGGAAACCCCAAAAGGAAATATTAAACAAACCCATATTTGTTTGATTTTCCTCAAGGAATAATTAATTAAACAATAATTTAATTATTATTCCTGGTCATGTTTAACCCAAACCAAAGAAATTAATTAGATAAATCTTTATTTATCTTATTATTTTCTAGGAATAATTTAATTCCTTGTTAAATATGACTAAATCACCCATAAATAATTAAATAAATCATTATTTATTTGATTATCTTTCAACCACTTCCTTAAAATGATAAATAAATCATTTATTTATTCATTATTTACAAATAAAGGGATTTGACCCAAGTCAAATACTTTTTCCCTCCAACAAATATAATAAAATATTCCATAAAAGGTGGATCTAGATTTGGTTAACATTATTTTAATCATGCACCAAGATCTAGAATGACCCAATATTTTGTTATAAATAGGAGGGTTTTTCCTACCATTCTTCACCTTTTGTTGCCTATTAGATCACTGCGGATCTATACACTTGGTCACATTTTTCTACATTATTTTGCTGTGTGAGCTCCCTTTGAGTTCTATCTTTGTCTGGGTTTTCTACACCAACAAGAGAGAGATATTCTAGATCTGAAGTGCTGAGGACTTCCAAGAACCCATCCCATTGAGGAGAATTGGATACACCTTCTTGTTTTCCTCCCAGGTGCCCTTAATACAAAAATTCTTTCAAAAACATTGTTCTTGTCTTGTCTATTGGATGTATGGAGCAAACTCTTGATTTTACTGCTTAATGTCTTTCTATGCATAGATCTGGTTTTTTGCAGCACTTGTCTTGATCAACTAACTATAGATCTGAAGATATTGGCAGCCATATTTGATGTTAGGGCTATAAGTTATGCGTAGCTAAAGTGGTCTTTTTTCGTACGCTTCGACAAAATATTCATACTAACAATTGGCAACTCCACACGGGTTTTCAATTACGACCGCTGTCGTTTTTCATATTCCTGCATATCCAGCTACTTCAGACCCTAGGGTTTCTTTTCAGCTTTTTGTTTTTCCTATTTTTATGTTTTTTTTCTCACATAAAACCCTAAAACATTAAAATTTCTAACTTCCGCGTGTTTTTGGCCCTATTGCGCAGGTGACAGACATCAACCGCAACTAAGACGACAGCTTTTCCGCAAATATGCCGCTGAGACAACCAGAGTTGGAGGTAGCACTTTTCACCCCAAAAAATGCGACCTGGACTCCAGGTCACACTTTTCAGCCCCTTTTCTGCGACCTGAACAGGAAAACAGGTCAGAACCTGTGACCTGTGCTTTTTTCTGTTGTTTTTCTGCAATTTTTCTGGGTTTTGCTGAAGCTTCTGTCAGGGTTTTCCAGCCTCTGTCTCCGCCTGTTTGGACCTGTTTCTGATATGTTTTGCTCATCTAAGTGGGAACCTAGCCCCCTAGGGCTTCAGTACCCTCCACTTTTGGTGGAAGAGTTTTAGCTGTTTCAGGTGTCTGATTTTTCAGAGTTTTAGCCTTCCCTTTTTTCAGATCTGATACCTCATTCTCAGATCCCTTTAAATCAGCTCTTCTTCCTTTCAAACCACCTCTTGTATTTTTTTTTGGACCTCCCTTTAGGACCTCCTCCCTGTCCTTTCTACTTTTTGCTGATTTCCTCCTTTTTTCCAGCCATCTTGCCTCTGCCTCTTGGCTGTGATCTGCACCTCTTTTCAGCAGCTTTCTCTTTTAGATCCCTGTCCCTTTCGAACCTAGATCTATTGGCTTATTTTTAGTGTGTTTTGACTAGATTTTTTCCCTCTTTTAGATTAGTTTTGAGAGACCCACCTTTTTGGGTTGAATCGATGCACTAGTAGCTGTTAATTTTCTGTTATTTCAGCATTATATATTGTTTTTGCAGCATTATTTTCAGTTACGTAGCAAACTTTTTCTCTTGCTCTCAAAACGAAAAGGGTTTAAAAATTAAAATTAACGCACGCCACACACTCACCCTAAGCGAAGAAGAGCCTGGTTTACACCGCCAGGCAAAGACTTTAAAATCAATTGACACTGCACCTATCTACCCTTGTTTCGACATTGTAATCACTTGATTCTGCACCTCCTTGCCCTTGTGGTCGTTCTTCTTCCCCTTGTGCCGTGTTTGTGTTGTCATCATTGCGCCCCCAAGGCGCACCTCCCGGAGACTTCTTGGCCTTCACCCTCAGTTTCCAGTCGGTTGACCTGCTCCATCCCGCCGTCATCGAGCCAGTCCCCCTCCGAGTCCGCATTCCGACTCCTCTTCTGATTCATTGGGTTCTCCTTTTACTTCTGGTTCTCCCCCTATCACCTTCACTATGTCTGGTCCAGGGCCTAACGCTAGCAGTAATCCTGGCCCTAATGTTGGCACTACTACTAGTGGAACCGCCACAGGAACTACCCCGACCGCACCCTTGCTGTCGTACATTGCAGGTCTCAGCCTCCTCGATTTCAATCAGTTGATCAATGACCCTATCCGCCACGATGTTGGTTGGCCTACTATGCCAACCAAGCTCCCCTCCGACATCCCTAAGTTCGAAGGCCTTGCTGGAGAAGATCCAACCAATCATGTCTGATCTTTCCACATGTGGTGTTCCTCCAATTCCATTACCGATGACTCCATCCGTCTTCGTTTGTTCCAACGCACACTTACCAGTGAAGCTTCTAAATGGTATGTTGACCAAGCCACCTCTTCCCATACCACCTTTGCGACCCTTGCCCAAGCCTTTTTATCTTATTTCTAGCTCCCTCTCTGATACGATACTGGCACGGAGCTCTTGACTTCATTCAAGCAAACCTCTTCGACCCGCCTTTCCGCCCATGTTCAGGAATGGCGACGAAGACGAAGCTTATGTCGAGCCCCCCCCTTCGAAGATCGGGTTTACATGGACTGGTTCCTTCGCACCCTATTAGCTCCTATCAGCAAAGATGTCGCCTCTCACTTTCCTCAAACTGAAGAAGCCGCCCTCCAAATAGCCTTGAAATATGACCTGATCTACGCTCAATCTGGTTATGTTTATACCGTTCTTCCTGACCTCCCCAGGCTCGGTGGCGTTAACGCCCTGGGGGCATCTCATTCCGCCGACGGTATCGTTGGAGCCCTTTCCCATCCGTATGCTCAACCTCCTGTGGGCTATGGTCTCCCTCAGGGAGGGGCCAGCACCCCTAGCACTCTTCCCCCTCCCGGTAGCATGTATCCAGGATACGGCATGCCTCCTCCTTTTGCCCAACCTCCTGCTTACCTCAATGTTGCCCAACCTAACCATTACCCTTATCCGCAGCCTGGTGCGCCAGCTCCTCCAGCATATGCGCTTCCATCTCCCTTGCCTCCTCCAACCCCGTAACAGCACCTACAGCCCCCTCCAGGGCAAGTATTTGCACAGCAGGGCGCGACTAATCCCCCTTCTTCTCAAAGAAGGCGGAGAGGCAATCCAAACCAATCTGCCCCTGGTCCTCGTGGACCCAATCCTCAAGGTATTGACCCTAACACTGCTAACCAGCAACAGGGCACTCCGCCCAAGCCGGACAGGCCTCTTCGCACAAATAAGCCTTGTTCGTGTTGCGGTGTTTATGGTCATTACACCCACGATTGTCCCCTCTTACCACAGATGCGGCAGATGTGGGAGTCTCAAGCCAGATTGCAAGGACAACATGCCTCCCCTCATGCTCCCCCTAATGTGGCCACTACTCAACCAGCTGTGTTTACTGATCCTTTCCCTCAACAAGGATTCGTGGCTGCCCAAACACCTGATGGACAGGTCGCCACTCAACCTTCCCCTTCTGGTTCCTCCAATTACCAGATCCTCATGATGAACTCTGATCCATCCCCAACCGTCGACCTTCACCTTCAAACTTGGTCTCGCCAGTACCCCAAGCCTCCCGCTCAGTCTGCCCCCAAGTCCCCTTCTTCAGGTTCTACAGAGCCTCTTTCGACATCCAATGGCCCCTTACATATCCCTCAACCCAAAGTTGAGGTCCATACCAAGATTCCTAAGGGAACATTACGTCGAAATGCTGCTTCTGGTCGAGCTGCTCATTCGTATAGCATAGTATATGATTTGGCGCAATCTCCTGCTGCCATTTCCACATTAGAACTCCTCCAGTCGTGCCCTTCCCAAAAGAAGGCTCTGCTATCTGCCGTGGGTGCTGTAGATCCTGCTGATGACCAAATGATTGTTTTTTACGCCCATCAATCAGAACATCCTCCTCTTCCTGCTTCCGTCGCCTTCCAAATCCCAGTCAAAATCTGGAATGCCAACATTTCTCGGTGTATAATTGATGAGGGGGCATCCACTTGTGTGATGTCCACTTCGGTTTGGAAGCAACTCGGATCTCCTGACTTGGCCCCTTCCACGATCACCCTTCGAGCATGGGACGGCCACGCCTCCCAGCCCATTGGCCTTTTTCGTAATTTTCCTATCACCCTTGCCGGTAAGACTGTTTGCGTTGACGTCGAAGTCATCGACGCCCCCCTAGACTACAACATTCTATTGGGGTGCAGCTACACCTATGCCATGTCTGCTGTCCCATCCACGGTTTTTCGCAAGATGTCTTTTCCTCACAATGGAAAGATAGTCACCATCGACCAATTGACTTATCATGAGCCAAAGTCTCAGACCTCCCCTGAGACGATCATCTCTTCTGTAGCCAATAAAAAAACCTCCGATTCCTTGACCAGTGTCTCTCCCAGCGTCTATAAGGACTCTTCTTTGCTTGGAACTTTTCCTGGTCTCCCTCCTCCTCCTATCTCTGATCCTAGCTTATCGAATGTTTGCATGATGCAATCGTCTCGGGCTGCCCTTAAACAACCCGCTTCGGCTAGTCAGCAACCTCAGACTCAACCTAGCTCACCGCCACCCGCTCCTAGCCATTCATCTTAGCCAGCCGGACCTCCTCCTTCTAGCCCGCCTCCTACAGCTGGTATCCCTGAGCCCCTCTATCCTCCTGGGTCGGTTCCCCCAGGCCTCAACCATCTCGGAGCCGTCCCTCCTGGTCATTATCCCGCTGGTCAAATACCTTTCCTGGCTCCCCCTCCCGGAGTCTATATGGTCCCCTTCATGGCCACCCTCTCTCTCCCTAACCTAACCCTGGGCATACCCGTCTGGTACCTTGACCCTCCAGCCGCTACCCCACCCAGCCACCCCAAACCCTACCTTACTTTGACACTGGTTCAACCGGTCCCCCTCTCTTCCTCCGTTACCACCAGGCACCCCGCACCTCCCCAGGACCCTGCCCCTGTGGTAACCACTCTAGGAAAGAAAGGAAAAGCTCGCAGGGGGGCAACCAATCAGGACCAAGCCGCCTCGACGAACCTTACCCCTCCTCGGCCGCCAAAGCCCGATATCCAGTGCGCTTTGTGCGATATTGTCGGTCACGCCACCCATACGTGTCCTGAATTGCCACACCTCAAGATCCTGGTCAACGAGACGTTTCTCGAATCTGATATCCCTGAAGTCTATGTCACTATCCCGGATTCTATCCCGAAACTCAAAACCTTGTGCACAAATCACCCTTGTGCTTTGTGCGATTTCCATGGCCATTACACCCACCTCTGTCCCCACCTTGACAAGTATCGTTCCTCCTTGGACACATACCGCCAATTCAAGGCTAAGCACGACAAGATACCTTCTCACTTGTCCGCGAGTTCTCCTTCGATAGGACCAGGGGATTTTCCTACTCCCATTCACATTCCTCCTCCCGCTGTCGAACCAACAGAGCCTTCGGCCACAATTTTGTACCTCTCGTCATCCTTGAGAGCCGATTCACCTAACCTTCGACCGGCAGACACTCTCGGTTCCCCCTCAATAGACCTTGGATCTGCTGACGTTGCGCATGTGAGCCCTTCTCCACAAGATGACCAGTCACACAGTACTACATCATTGGGTGATCCTCCTTCCTCCAGTCTTCCCATCTTCCAGTCCGATGAAGACATTATGGAAGCCATGACCAACCCTGACTTTCCATGGGATGATATGCACCATCGTGCATACTTCCTCCCACAACAGTCCCATGACCAATATGCTGTGGAAACCAAAGACTTCATTCCCAATGCAGTCGATTGGTTCAAAAATCCCATCCCTGCACCTGATGCTTTCGAGGAAGGAAACATGGCCAATATCTCTCCTACCATTAAAAATGACATTTCGGTCAAACCAGGGATCGAGGAATATATCACCTTGGGCGCCCAATGCACCCCGGAAGAAATTGAAGCTTACACTAAGATTTTCAAAGAATTCCGTGATATTTTCGCTTGGTCCTACTCCGAAATGCCCGGGCTCGATCCCACCATCATCAAACATCATATCGACACTTGGCCCGATGCCAACCCAGTCCATCAAAATTTGAGACCCATTCATCCTTCCAGACGCGATGCTATCAAAGCCGAAATTGATAAACTCAAGCAGGCTAGTTTCATTTATCCCATCGAATACACCACTTGGGTGTCCAACCCAGTTCTCGTCCTCAAGAAACAAGGAACCATCCGTGTCTGTACGGAATTTCGTGACTTGAACAAAGCTTGTCCCAAAGACAACTTCCCCACACCATTTATTGACCAAATCATTGATGAGTGTGCAGGGCATGAGGTTCTATCCTTTATGGATGGTTTCTCCGGATACAACCAAATCGTTATCTGTCCTGCTGATCAACTTAAAACCGCGTTCATCAGTCCGTGGGGAACTTTCGCTTACCGAGTAATGTCGTTCGGCCTTAAAAACGCCGGCGCCACTTTTCAACGGGCCATGTCTTATTGTTTCCATGAATTAGCTCATATTATCCTTGCTTATTTAGACGACCTCACTGCGCGTTCTAAGCATCGGGCGCAGCACCTCCACGATCTGCGTACCGTCTTTCTCCGATGTCGCAAGTATAATATCCGCCTTAACCTGTTGAAATGCATCTTCCGCGTCCCCGCCAGCTGTCTCCTAGGCTTCATAGTGTCTAAGGACGGTATCAATCTTGACCCTTTGAAAGTTCAAGCCATTCTTGAACTTCCCATTCCGCGTACTTTACGCCAGCTACAAAGTCTCCAAGGCAAAGCTAATTTTCTTCATCGGTTCGTTCCTGACTATGCCACCACCACACATGGGTTCCTTCGACTCCTCCGCTCTAACATCCCATTTGTATGGGACACCCATGCTCATGAGTCTTTCGATGCCCTCAAGCAGGCTCTCACATCCGCTCCCTTGATCCGCCCTCTCGACTTTGATAGGGACTTCATCCTGTACATCTCCGCCTCCACCTATTCGGTCGCTAGAGTTCTTATCCAGGAAGATGAAAACGGTGTCGAGCATGTGATCTACTACGTCAGTAAGAACCTCGTAGGCCCTCCTGTTTCCTACTCCTATGAAGAAAGGATGGCACTTGCTGTAGTGTTCTCGGTCCAAAAAATTCGTCATTACATCCTCATGCGTTCCACCAAGGTCGTGACTAATTCCAACCCCATGGCTTTCCTATTGAGTCGCCGCATCCTCACTGGGAAGTATGCCCGTTGGGTCATCATTCTTCAAGAATTCAACCTCGAATTTGTCACACCAAAAAGTAAGAAAGGTTTAGCCCTTGCTGAACTCATTTCCGAATTACCTACTGGAACACAGGATCCCCCAGCTAATGATGATTTTCCTGATGAGCACTTATTCGCCATTACTTCGGATGATCCTTGGTATGGCGATATCCTCACTTACTTGCGAACCCAGAAGTTCACTCTTCACCTTGATCGTGACGCTCGATGATGTATCCGACACCAGGCTCCCCGCTACCTTCTTATCGGTGACGACCTCTATCGTCGTGGTATAGATACTGTCCTTCGTCGTTGTCTCACACACACTGAAGCTGAACAAGTCCTCAATGCCTGCCATAGTGGCGCTTGCGGTGACCACCTCTCCGGTCTTGCTACTGCCCAAAAAGTCATGCGCGCTGGGTATTTTTGGCCTTCCCTCTTCAATGATTGCATTGAGGCAGTCAAACACTGTTCCAATTGCCAACATTTCGCCACTAAGGCACGAGCTCCCCCAGCTCCCCTCCATCCTGTCGTCTCCATTGGTCCCTTTTGTAAATGGGCCATCGAATTTATGGAGTGTCGCCCACCATCCGCTGGTAACCATAAATATATCATCGTGGCAGTCGACTATTTCACAAAATGGGCCGAGGCTATGCCAACATTTAACAACACGGCAGCCACCGCAGCCCTCTTTTTCTTTAACCATGTTATCGCTTGCTTCGGGGTTCCAAAAAAACTGGTCTCTGACCACGGCCGACATTTTGAAGATGAGATATGGCGTGAGCTATCCTCACTGTTGGGTTTTGAGCACCAATATTCCTCCTCCTATTACCCCTAAGGTAATGGCCAAGTTGAAGCAGTCAACAAAATCCTCAAGACTATGCTTCAACGAACGGTGAATAAGCACAAAACCAACTGGCATCTTATGCTCTTCCCTGCTTTGTGGGCCTATCGAACTTCTGTTAAAACTGCCACCGGGTTTACTCCTTTCCACCTTGTTTTTGGAGAGGAGGTAGTCTTACCGATCGAGTGTGAAATCCCTTCCCTGAATCTGGCCGTTGAACTTCTCCCTGACACCCAACCTCTAGAACAACGACTTATCATGCTTGAGCGCGCCTTCGAAGACTGTCGTGTTGCATTGCAAACCATGGAAGCGGCAAAGAAACGCACCAAAACTCAGTATGACTGAAAAGTCCAACCTCGCACTTTTCACAAAGGCGACCTTGTTCTAGTATACGACCAGGCCCATGATGTCCTTGGTCATGGGAAGTTCGACTCATTATGGCTATGCCCTTACATCATCAGTAAGGACCTCGGTAAGGGGGCATACCTCCTAGAGGAATTCGAAGGCAATCCCCTTCCTAATCCTCGCAATGCACTCTATCTTAAGAAATATTACCCTTAGCATTTCCCTTCTGAAATGCATGTTTTATTTTCTTTTAGATAGCCAGTATATTTTTCGTTTTCGTACTTTGACACTTCACCAGGACACATTTTGTCCAAGATGCGTCACTTCACCTCTCCTTAAGATCGCATTTCTTCACTTACAACACTCGTACTTGGGGCACCACTTTTCCTCCTTACTTGTCTTTGTTCGTGTTGATTTTCGTCGTGAGTTACCATCTTGTACTCATGTTTTCATGGTCCCCCATTGGACCTTTACTGTGTGGCAGCACCTTCGAGTCGCCCTTGTTTAGAGCATCCAAGTTGAGTCATCATCGCATTCATGGAGTCTATCCCGAGTCCCTTTGTACCCCGCTATAGTCCTCCATCCTTCATTGCTTGGTCTCTCTCTTGTGTCGCACATTATCGCCTTCAGTCCCACTGTCCCCTATTCCTTATGATATTGTGTCAGTCGTTGCCATGTCATTCATGCCCTTTATGCTCTAACAAGGGAAGTCGTCCATTCTCTACTCAGTCCCCTCCATTCCATCATCATCATTGGTATTAGTCTGTCCGTCTCTCTACCGTTTTCTCTCGTGCCTTAGTTGAGGATCTCTCATTGCCTCACCTATGGCAAACCTCCTTCTGTCGACACCAGTTCCTCCATTCCAGAAGACAGGTCTAGAGGGTGGTGTACCTTGGTTCCAGCTTCCACTCTTGTTCGGTGCCTCAGATCAGGCAAAGGGTTCTCTCATTACCCTTTGACTTGATTGTTTCTCCATTCCAGCTCCTTTCAGCATGATCGAGATCCATATGCTTGATGGTTCAGTGATGCAGCAGCAGCTATTGGTGATTCCCGGGTGTGTGTGAGATGTCTCAGCCCTCATGAGGGGGTGGCCCTGCAGGTAGCCCCCCACATGTTCGGATGACCTCTTCATTGCAGCCTTCGACGCAGCTCCATATATTTGATGATGTCGGCCTTCGCCGCTTGCAGCACCTCTTTGCTTTGCATGTATTAGTCATATTTTTTGAGCCCTTCCCCACTTATAGGGGGCATTTGGGTTGTATTTGTATCTCATGTACTCAGATATTATTGTATAAGTCCTGGCTGTTATCCCAGGCACAGCATGTATGTGGGAATCCTCATTGTATTCTTATCTGGATCATGTTTATGCCGGTTGTACTTTATGGTTTGGTCCCTTGTTTACTGGACACACTATTCTTTTGTACTTTGTCTCGGCGGGCATAGGTATGCCTCCCCCGCCGCCTTTAGCACAGGTACCCTCTCATAAAAAGAGACTTGTTGCACCTGCAAGTCTCATCTCCTCAGGGTCTAGTTCTTCAGCACATTATTTTACCTTACATTTCTCTCTCCGACTTCCATTTTGATGTCTGGTGATTGAATTCTTACAACGTACTTCGGTCATACGATTTGCTCCTAACACTCGCACGCTGGGGGGCAATCTGTTACACCATTTTTTGGTCATCTAACCTACTATCACTAGATGGACCCAAGTACACCATGTAAGACCAATTTTACCCTAAGTAAAATTGATTTCACTATGTAAAATAACTTAATAAACCACATTTATTAGGTTGTTTATGGTCTAAACAGGAAACCCCAAAAGGAAATATTAAACAAACCCATATTTGTTTGATTTTCCTCAAGGAATAATTAATTAAACAATAATTTAATTATTATTCTTGGTCATGTTTAACCCAAAACAAAGAAATTAATTAGATAAATCTTTATTTATCTTATTATTTTATAGGAATAATTTAATTCCTTGTTAAATATGACTAAATCACCCATAAATAATTAAATAAATCATTATTTATTTGATTATCTTTCAACCACTTCCTTAAAATGATAAATAAATCATTTATTTATTTATTATTCACAAAAAAAGGGATTTGACCCAAGTCAAATACTTTTTCCCTCCAACAAATATAATAAAATATTCCATAAAAGGTGGATCTAGATTTGGTTAACATTATTTTAATCATGCACCAAGATCTAGAATGACCCAATATTTTGTTATAAATAGGAGGGTTTTTCCTACCATTCTTCACCTTTTATTGCCTATTAGATCACTCTGGATCTATACACTTGGTCACATTCTACATTATTTGCTGTGTGAGCTCCCTTTGAGTTCTATCTTTGTCTGGGTTTTCTACACCAACAAGAGAGAGAGATTCTAGATCTGAAGTGCTGAGGACTTCCAAGAACCCATCCCATTGAGGAGAATTGGATACACCTTCTTGTTTTCCTCCCAGGTGCCCTTAATACAAAAATTATTTCAAAAAACATTGTTCTTTTCTTGTCTATTGGATGTATGGAGCAAACTCTTAATTTTACTGCTTAATGTCTTTCTATGCATAGATCTGGTTTTTTGCAGCACTTGTCTTGATCAACTAACTGCAGACCTGAAGATATTGGCAACCACATTTGATGTTAGGGCTATAAGTTATGTGTAGCTAAAGTGGTCTTTTTTCGTACGCTTCGACAAAAGATTCATACTAACAGCGGAATTCCTTGAAGAGGGGTGTGAAGCATGCAATTTCCTTCGGATTGCAATCGGCTCCAATCTGAATATTTTCCACAATACCCGTTTTGACTGAGATATCAATGAGCATTGTCTTAGAAATATTACCCATGTTCCCTTCTGAATCGATATTTTGAACAGTCATGTAAGCAGAGGGAACCATCTCAGGTGGGTCAAAGGATGGGATTTTAGTTTTTATCACGTCCAAGTCGATCATCGAAGTGCGATGGTGAAACTCTCCCCAAGGTCGTTCTTCTAGAGAAATGATCTCTTGAATAGATTCATCTGTAGGCAAGACTCCATTGAGGATATCCTTAGAGAGAACTGTGATGGGTGGGAGGTTTGTACCTTTGGTTGAAACCATAGCAGTGGAGGGTTCAGATGTGATTTGGATGGCTTGGTAGGCCAACTCGGGTGGTGAGAGTGGCATCTGATCTCCGTAGGAATCAATTTCTAAAGGTGCCGAGATGATCCATGGGTCAATAGAGCCATCCAAAGTGGTGGATATCATTGCAACCGTGTTTGGGATCTGTGGCGACGGGAGAGGAAAACAACCCAGTAGGGAAGATGCCTTTAGAAGAATGGTACCGATACTGACGTAAGAGTCAGGAAAGCCTCCTATTAGGGGTACAGTGCTACTTGGTAACATGGCATAATCAGGGGTGCAGAAGGATAATTGATCCACTGTGACTATTTTCCCATCCAATGGAAATAGGATGAGTTGGAAGACCGAAGAAAAAATGGCAGTCATGGCATAAGACCAACTGCGACCAAGCAATAGATTATAGTCGAGATGGCACTCTACGACTTCAATGTCGACGGTTACCATTTTCCCACTCAGAGTGATGGGAAAGCTAGCAAGGTATCCTTTTGGGACGTGTTAGCCCCCCATAAATTTTTTGACAAGCAAACAGGGGGCTAAAATGTTTTTGAGCCTTCAAGGAATGCATTTCCCCTGAAAAAACATCATCCTTGAAGCCTCCTTGTGCCTTTGTCCTTTGATAAAATCCCCTCTACTGATTCCCATTATAAAGCCTCTCTATTTGTGAAGAAATGCCCAAAGGCCTCTTTTTACCTCTTATTTCATTCCCCTCTAAGCCTTTGTTTTCACCCTCTTTCCTTCCCCTTCTAAATTCCCCACTCACCCTTCAAATCTTCCTAAATCTCCTTTAAATCCCACATACACCCATTATTTGCTACAATTCCCCTTTTTCCCACTATCGTTACCTTTTCCCACCCTCCAATGGACTAAAGATGGGCCAAAAAACCCACTTTCCACCTTATAATAGGCCTAGCCCCTTTTGGCCTAGTCCGAAAACCACTTCCCCATATGCCCTTTACCCAAGAACCAAGTGCAAAGTCTCTAAGCGCTAATCACAATCGGAGCTCTCGGGCGGGTGCATTCCTTTGTAAACACGAAAATCCCGATGCAATTGGATTTGGGTCTGTAGCCCTGTGCCGCTATCTCCACCGTTGATTCGAATAGATCTAACGGTCCGCGTAAAGTCTTGCCACACCCATCTCACCCCTCCGCAAGGCCTCTGATTGAATGTGGGTTGTTGATCTGGTCCCGAGGATCCAACGGCCAGTGCTCAATCGCTCCAATCGCAATCGCAAGTTTTAAAACATGCCACCCTTTGCATCCCCGATTGCGATCTCTCGATTACAATCTCCGTCGTTGATCCATAAATGGATCTGATGGCCCAACATTAATCGCTGCACACCCCGTTGCCCCTCTACATCTCCCTATGATTGAATGTGGGCCATTGATCTGGTCCACAGATCTAATGGACAGTCCTCAATTGAGCTCCCACTCCCGATCGCAATCAGAAATTTCACCGCGTCACTCCTTGTTTCCCTCCGATTGCGATTCCCCGATCAAATCACAGCCGTCCATCCCTCCAGATCCAACGGTCCAAATTAACCCCGTTCCTCTCTTTTGTTCCCACTTGTCTACCCGCCGATAATTTCTCCACCATTGATCTATCGCCCTGATCCAACGGCCATCGCATGATCGCGACATTTCTCCAATTGCAATCGCAATTTTCAAACCGTGTCACCCTCCATCCCCCCGATTGCGACCTGCCGATGGAATCGCAACCGTTCACTGCCTTTGATCCGACGGTCCGCATTGAATCGCCCTCTGGCATGACCGGGTCCCACATCAAGCCCTATTTCATTTCACTTCCATTATTTTCTTTGTAATAAGGCCAAAACCTTATACTTTTGTGTTTTTCACTGAAGGCCTTTTTCCTCCACCTAATTGCGTATTAACCCCTCCATCAGTTGATCTTGACCATTGATCTTCGTCTGTTCCTCCGATCGGACGGTCTGCGGCCCTTTCACCAAACTTTCACTGGCTCTCTTCTCCATCATTTTTCAGTGATTTCCATTGGTTTTCCGCCTGCGTATATCATCTCTGCCGCCATTCCTCCGGCCTCTGCAGCATTTCTCCACCACTGCCCGGGTTTTGTGAAAAGTTTATTTCATTGTGCAGGGGTCACAGAGAGGCCATTATAGCCACCAAATGAAACAACAGAGACGGATTAGAAGGGACCGAACCTGTTAATTGAAGATTTAACACTTAATCCTGTGATCAAAGGAAGAGAGCGTAGTGTGAAGACCAAATGCACACGAAACGAGCCATATCTGTGTTTAATGTCAGCAGAGCACTATTTCTCCAAGATGAAAACCTTCCTACAGAAGTCTCCACGCCTCCTCGAGCCCTTAAATGTATTTCATTGAAAAAAAATTCTTAAAGACTGTCAAGACCACCATTATGAAGCATGGAGACCTTGCAGACTTTTCACCTAGTGCATTTATTCCAGAAGGCTAGCACAGAGCTCCAAACAGCCAGGAAGGACTCCAAAGAAATATCCAAGGTCAATCTTGACCTGACAAAGACTCCCGAAGTAGACTACAGGGTACACACAGTGCTGCAGAGCCATTAAGCAGTATGGGTGTGAATGCTTCCACCATTCTGTTTTAATGAAACAAATTAAATGTCATCTACTCCTTGTTGTTTCTCTTCTCCTATAAGAATTCCGGAGAACAAATTGTAAAGGTTGTTGTTCGGTTGTTTCCGATTGTAGTTAGAGGGATTCAGTTTTGACTGTTAGAATAGTTTGGGAGAAAGAAGCTGAGTAGTTTGTATTGTAGTAGGCTGGGAGGAAAAAGTTGGATTGTAATAGCCATTGAGCTTAGTGTATGTGACTGGTTTTGCATCAATTAATCAAGCACATTTCACAGGATCCTGGTCTATTACTATTGCTGATGTTTTCTAACATTGTTTATTACATTTTCATGCTGTTTCATTTTCTGCTGGCTTGCATCAGAAATATGACATAGGATTTACCCTTTTTAGGTACCCTCTATCTCTGCTCTCCTTGCCTTTAATGTTTTTCTGCTAAATGTGTTATCTAAGGATTGGTTTTAGTTAATTTAACCAGTGTAGTAGTTCCTTATGCTGCTAGCTAATGTATGAATTGATGAAATCTATCTTTAGTTATTCTTGTTGGGTTTAAGCTGGAAGATTTTGGAACACCGGGGATTGGAGTTAGCCCTGTCCACTAGGATCCTTGTGCAACTAGCTAGCCTTTCTAAGATCTCTCTGTTAAACTTATCTCTGTTTTCCCTTGGAGCATGCTAAAGCCGACCTGGAGTTAAATGACCTCTAGTCCGATCTATAAGCTGCCCCTTTGTCCCTCCTTTGAGAGTTACCTTTGAGTATGTCTAAGCGGGTCTGGAGTTAAATGACCTCTGACCTGATCTATAGACAGAAATTGGGTTGCTTTCCTTCTTTCACATTCTTTCCTTAATGTTCCATCCCACCATCTAATCTAAAAGATCCTTTAGTATCAGATGACTTGCCCTCTGAAAGCCTTGGCTAGTTGTTGCAAGTAATTCCCTTTCATGACTCCATAGCCCAATGGATGGCACTTTCTTGACCTACCCTCTTTGTTGAAGCATCCTTTCGCTTTGTTCCTTTCCTCCCATTACTTTCTCAGTCTATGATCTCATGACCAATCCAGCAGCTCACCAACCAAATCATTTAAAACCCCCCTCTGTGCTTCATAACTAGCCTAATACCTCATCTTGAGCTTTCAAAGATATATCATTCTTTGTCTTATTGGAGAGATCCCTCTCTAGATCTAGGATGGCTAGATCCTAGGATTCCAAAGTGGTTTGATGTTGTCTTATCTTTTGGTATTGCCAAATCTGCCAAAACATAGGAACCCCAACAGGAGGAATGTGTGGCCATCGAAAGCTTTGAGGGAATTCGACGGCGGTGTTAAGGTATGAGAACCTAAATTGAGCCAGCAAGCTTGTGACATAACGCAGGTCGAAGCACCTTCATCTATGATAGTGCGATGGATTGGTCTCCCTTTCGACAGAACCTGCACCTAGAATGCGAGTTGGTGTGAGAGGTGAGGTTTAAATTTTTCCATATCAAAGATAGCTAGCATGGAATCCTGGGGGTCTATTCCACCAGTGGCCGAAAGCAAGGCTTTCCTTTGTGTTGGACAAGTTTGCAATACTTTGAGAGCATACATAGCTAACGGTTCCTGCGCCAAATCTTCTACAATGTTGTAGTTTTGGGCTGCACGTGCAAAGGTGTTATGAGTCATGCGTCGAAGTGTCCCTTTGGGGGGACAAATCACGGGGTTAGCAGTAGGCCGTTTGATATGAAAATCGTTGGGCGGTGTTAGCTCCCTATAATCAGCAAGATTGGAAAAGTCTGACCACAAGGAGAAACATCATTTCAACCACTTTGGGATTCTAGGATCTAGCCCTCTTGAATCCGGAGAGGGATCTCTCCAATAAGTGCAAAGATGGATTTGTCTTTGAATTTTTGGGTAATGATATTAGGCTAGTTATGAAGACCGAGGGTTTTTTTTTTTTTTTGGATGGTTGAGCATGATTACTGTTTGAGGTGGAAAGTTATAAGTGCAAAGAGTTTCAAATGTGAGAAGTTGCAAGAAAATAGAACAAGCTTTGGCCAGGAAGATAGATAATTGCAGGTTTTAGTCCATTGGGCTATGGAGTCATAATAGGATTTAATTAAAATAGCAAGAGGCAAGAGTGGTCCATGGGTCAAGTCATCTATGTCTAAGGATCTCTTTGAAATTTTATTTATGGAATGAAATGATACAAAAAGAAGGGGAATTAAACAGATGAAGAACAAAGAGTAGCCTAGGATCTGGTAAGTACTTTGAAACTAGCCAGCCTTTGATACATTCCAAGGGAAACATTCAAACATTATTTGAGGATAAAAATAGGACCAGGGCACACCATATCTTCCTTAGTTAATCTCTACTTAACATGAAATGAAAGTAACATCCAAGAACAATATTTAGCTAAAACAATAAGACGAGGGGACACCAGCATTCCTATGCTTAAACTGAATTAAATCATTCCTAAATAAAATAGATTGGAAGAAAACATTCAGATAAATATTTTCAGTCAGAGAAGGGTACTGATAAATAGTAGGTCCTAACTCTATGCATGCTGTTCTTTATAAGAGAAGATGAACATAGTGAAAATAGAAACAAAATAACTAGTTACAATGAGAAAAACATCACCGTCAACATAGACCAGGATCCCATAAATCAGCTTGTATTGATGCTCCAAACCAGTTACAGCTTTAAGTCCAATGCTTTAGTTGAGCAATCACCCACACATCTCAGCCTAACTTATCTATCACAAGCAGAGCTCCAAGGGCAAATGAACACTATTTAGAGGTAGAAGTCTCAAACTCAATTACATTCCAATGTTCAGTAGCCAAATCAACCAACCCTTCTCTCATCTTCTGCAGTAGTATTTATAGAAGAATGAGGAGGTGAGATATGATAAAATATCTCTAAAGATAATTAATACAAACTTAATGGCTTCTTGGCCTTTGGGGGGCTCAATAAATAATCTTACATAGGTGTCCTCTGTATTAAATAATTTTACATTAAAATTTAAGCTCAATGGGAGCTTTTCTTGACTTTAGAGGCTTTGTGTAGTGTCAAAGTAACTATGCTTGATATTTTTTAATTAAGTTGTTTGCAGATTTTACTCTTTGGCTACGCTTGAGACAAATATATGATCCTGATCAATAACTTCAGGCTCTGATATGAATGCTTTGAGGCAAAAGTGGCACTGTGGTAGCTGGGAGGAATCAATTTGCCTCAGATGTGGCGGTGGAGGCTTTCTGCCTGATGAAACTTTAGGATTTACCTTTAAAATGTGTTTTAATTGGGGATTATTCTTTTTATAAACCATATTAGACATAATCCCCACGAATCTGTCTTCAATCTTTTGTTCTGGTATATTTTTTTCTTCGACACTAATACTCTTTGATTTGTGCTCGATTCACTGTGTTTGTTCGCATGCAGGGCTGTGCAGGGGTGATATGGCATCAATGCCTCATGAAACAAAAATTAAACATAGATTTTAAACCCTACAAATGATTCTCTTTGATCAATTGAAGGCAGGAGGATCGTCACCCTCAGCCTTTGAATTTTCTTCAGCATGGCGGAAAAACCATTTAATACCCTGCAAAATACAAAAGCATTTTGAAATCCTGCATATATAGGTTTTCTGCTGTGGAAGGACATGTAGGGAAAGCATGGTCATTGGATGGCATCATCCAACGGTTGAGATTGATCAGAAGAAGTCAAAGGGAAGGTGGAAGAAGAAATTAAATCGGAGCCGTTGATCGCGCAAAGATCGACGGTCGGGAGCGGAGGCAAACAAATAACGTGAAGGGGTCACATTATTCGAAAAAATAAAATAAGAAGTGAAGAGAAAGGTTTAAAAATTTGTTTCAGAAAAAAATGGTGCAAAAATGAGTGGGGGGTTCGGGATGAACGTGGGCCGTCAGATGAGATCGGCTCAGAGGATCAATGGTGAAGATCAGGTACCACAAGACCTTAGAAAGATGCCCCGGATATCAAAACCTGTAATTGAATCACTCTTTATAACTATTTCGGGTCACAAAAAAATCCTGCTGACTGCGCGGGGAAATAATGAAGACCCACCCCAAATCGTTGATGCCGTGTGGATGTTGACTAGGTATTCGGGGCCACCGGTTCTGCGGAACTGCTATCGTGGATGTGGGGACCAGGGTGACTGTTTTTGGGTCATCAATCTGCAGATCTGATCGACGGTGGAGATGATTTTCATGATCAAACCGTACCTTTGCTTATCTGTCGGGCTTCTTCAGAGCGCGGTCACCGTCTGATGAGCGGCCTCAGATTGGACGGCATGCATCAATATTGCGCCCACTCCACATACAACCTTTAATGCACGATGAGGGTGGTTTTTCAATAGTGCTCAAAGCTACATGTCGGCTAGTGAATGGCATCGCTGTCGATCTGGAGAAAATCACCTTTCTCTTGAAAGCAGTGTGATGGATTCCGCCCAACTTTCTTTTTACATGACGAAAAAACACATTAAAACCCAAAAATGTAATATAATAAATTTTTTGGTCGGGAGGACTTTACATTGATGAAATGGCTTGGCGCCTGTGCGGGGTTGTGGGTTATGTGGAAGATAATATGATTGGGGAGATAGAATGGAGGGCTAATCGGCATCAAAGAACTTTGTGACGCAAAGACTTGTGCATTGTTTTCCTCCGATGCTATAAGTGCCCAAAGGGATTAGCACCTGGTTCCAGCACCAGGGCATATGGAGGGGAGGGGTTAAAGACTTAGCCCAAGGGAGCTTAAGTCTATAATATAAAAATGTATTTTTATGAAATTTTCAATGTTTTTTCAAGGGTTTGAGGGTTTCGATAAGTCAAAGAAGGAGTCTTAAACCTTATCAAAGGGGAATTCGATGGGGGAAAAGGGGAAAAACATGAAAACTAAGGATTTTGATGAGAATGAAAGGGGTAGAAAATGAGGTTAGTTGTTTAATGGAGGAAAGGGAAAAAGTGATTTTGCAACATTCTCTCATGAAATCAGCAGAGTTCCAGAGTATAAAAAGGGAACAGTAGGGAAGATTTTGGACAGAGGCATGTGGCCTTTAAGAGTCTTCAAGAGCCAACAATTTTTGCAATAAAATTTGTTCCTTGAAGGCTCCAAAATGATTTAGCCACCTTTTGGTATAACAAATTTTATAGGTGGCTAACAGTGGCTCCACTTGGGGATGGTGCCTTCTTGAAGGCATCAAGAACTTCAGACTTGCATTCTCTGGGAGACTGATCTATCCCTTATCCATTGGGCTACTCTTCCTTTCTGTGGATGATATTCTTTTGCTCTGAAAACATATTAGCAGCCATAAAAACAACAGATCTTTCATCAACAAGCTGTCTACCTACCCAATCCTATAGATCTAACATTTTTTCTTCATTAGAGTGCACTTGGATTGGCAAGCTCTTTTACAACATTTTATTATTTTGAAAGTAGGAAATCTAATATATTTCTACTCCTTATTTCTCCATGGACTCAGATTGAACAGTTGAGCCCATATGATTCTCTACCTACTCTACTATCTGTTGGGATTAAACTATCCAACAGATTTTATTCACTAAATTCTACAACAACAATTTAAAAACAGCCAAGTCAAGATTAAGCTGTTTGACTTGCTGTGATCTATGGCATAAAAAAAAGCTGCACATAGATATTATTTTGTACAAAATTTAAAACAAAATGGAAGGCTTGAGATGTGAAATTTCAAAGCATTTCCTTCCCCCTTTTTACAGCTCTTTTTTGACCTTGTTTGAGTTGTCTTGCCTTTATCGACTGGTTCGGATTTTAAGCTAATTGGAACCAGATTTTCATCCTTTTTGACTCAGAATTTGGGATAGATGTGAGTCAGTCTCTTTGGGAACTATTGGGGTTCCCATGTTTTGGCCAGATTGGCAAGACCAAAAGATGAGACAACATCAGAACCACTTTGGGACCTTAGGATCTAGCCCTCCTAGGTCCAGAGAGGGATCTCTCTATACTAGTCAAAGGATATGTCTTTGAAGCTCTAAGTATAAGATTTTAGGCTAGTTGTAGGCTCGAGGTTGTTTGTTTGATTGTTTGTGTTTGGTTGGAGAGAATCAGGAAAAGAAGGACCAATATAAGACAAGGATGGGCAAAGAGGAAGTTTAGGCAGAGACAGATAACTCAGAGAACATCAAAGCCATTGGGCTATGGAGTCAAGAAAGGATTTACTTGTAATTAATGTGCAAGCTTTCAATTGGGCTAGTCATCTAGAGCATTTGGATCTTAAAGGATGATTGGTGGAATGGGACATTAAGGACAGAAAATGAAAGGAGGAGAACCAACCAACTCTGTCTATAGATCAGGTCAGAGGTCATTTAACTCCAGACCTGCTTGGACAAAATTAGAGGCAAAACAAGGGATCTTGGAAAGGTTAACTGGTCGCGCAAGGATCCTAGTGGACAGGGCTAACACTAATCCCCAGTGTTCCCAAACCTTCCAGCTAAATCCTACCAAAAACATCTAAACATGGACTTCATCGATTCATACATCAGAGAGCAGGCAATATCATCCACTACACTGGTTAAATCAATTGAAATCAACATTCAGATACACATATAAGCAGAAAACATTGAGGTAGGGAGAGCAGGAAACATAGGGCACCTAACAAGGGTGAATCCTATATTATACTTCTGTTGCCTACCAGCAGAAATGAAATGAAATGCAGCATGCAATGAGAGCAAGTCAATCACAAATACAGAGAAAGAGGAAACATCACCAGCCGCTTTAGATCAGGATCCAAAGAAACATGCTTGTCATATTAAGAACAACACCAATCAAGTACATCATAGCCCACAGCTTGAACATTGAGTCTAAATACATCTAATCTCAGTATATCTTACAATATACACAGAGAACTTGTCTCAAGAGGAGAATAGTTGCATTTCTCTGATATCTCAACAACAACCAATACAATATTTCCTCATGAGTTTTATAGCTGAAGAGGGGCAGAAGAGGTAGGTGAAGAGTTAAATGCAGTATTAAACTCTGAAACGAAAGAGGGCCGAAGCCCATTCTGCTTTTAAATTTTTGCATTTATTTCTGAGATGTCTTGGACGAAATAATGAATCCTTTCGGCCTCCATTTACTTCTGTCTGCCTCTTGTTGTACTTTGGTCTGCAGGACTCTATGGTACTTTTGGTGTAGGAACAAAATGGAAAATAAACGCTTGAATGGTCTGCCATGCTATGAAATAAATGTTTCTGATAGTATTCTGGACAGTCGAGAGGAGGAAAAATTCACTTGGACACAATGCATACTGAAGCAATAATGTGTACTATGTCCGTGCTTAGGAAGAAACATTCTGCTGATTTGAGAACCTGATTATGTGGTTTTCTGCGTGCTGGACTTTTCATGTAACCCTCAATGTCTTTGAACTGGTACCTCTTCCTTCTAAAATCCCTGAAAAGGCGCAAAAAACTTCCATTTCTTGCCTCGAGCCCTCTGCTGCTCCCGTACTGTCTTTGTTTGTGAAATCTAAGCTTTAATGGTGCCGGCAGAAGTTTGCAGAGCTCGAACTCCGTTCTTTAAATGCGAGTCCTGTCGCCTAGCCACTGTATTGAAAGTTGTGTAACCATGGCGGCGTTCACCATCTGATAACCCTGCAAAATATGGGACTGGGTGATGAAAACCATGCATAAGGGGTAGCTGTGGAAGATGGGAGGACATAAACATGGCGGTGGTGAGAACAGTGTTTTTGAATGAAATGAATGTGAAAAATGCATTGATATGGAGGAAACAACGACAAATAGGGTTTGGTGTGAACATGCTTTGTGGACCGTCAGATCATGACCGAAGGATGTAGATCAACGGTGGAGACCAAACAGTTGGACAATATATGAAATGGGGCGGAATGTACAAAAACATTAAAATTTAATGCAAATACGAAAGTTTGACTAACGGAGGAAATACAAAGGGAATGAATAAAATGCAATGAGGGGAGTCGTGGATGTGGGACCCGGGGGTCTGATCGCAAAATCGCAAATGGAGAAAGTGCGACGGCAGAAATCAGCACCAAACAGAAAACTGCGCTTTGCGCTCTGCGACAGAGCGGAAATGCGATGGGGAAAATGTGATCAGCGGAAAGTGCGATGGCGGCAAGTGCGACGGGCGATCGCATCGCAAATATTTGCGATGGATTGATCGAATACATATAATGAAACTGCGATATGCGATAGATGCGATCGGGCGGAGTTGCGATGCGAGATCTTGCGACAGAGGGAAAATGCGATGACGCGACCGATCGCATCGCAAATATTTGCGACGTAGTCCATCGCATCGCAAATATTTGCGATGGACAAGTGGAACGTTTCACATAAACCTGCGATTTTGCGATTATGCGATCATGCGATCGGCCCCTAAGGCTTTTAACGCTTGGTTTCTGGGAAAGGGTTACGTGGGGAAGTGGTTAAGGTTTAGCGGAAAGGGGTTAAGCCCTATTACAAGGTCGGAAAGTGGGTTTTAAACCCATTTTAGTGCGTTTTTACACCAAATGGAGGTAACGATAGAGGAGTAAAGGGGAATTAAGGTCAACAAAGAGTAAGGGAAGAATGTAAAGGGGAATCTTTGGGAAATTAGAAGGTTGATAGGGGGGAAATAGAGGGGAACAAAAACACTTTGACAGAAAGAGGAAAAGGGAAAAAGGGACATTTGTAGGGGTACAAGGGGTAATGCAGGTCTTAGGGAGAGGAACCAGCAGAGGGGATTTGTATAAGGCAAAGCACAGAGAGACCTCAAGGATGATGTGTCTTCAGGGGAGATGCATTCCTTGAAGGTCTCCAGAAAGACACAGCCCCCAGCTTGCTTGTCAAGAATTTCATAGGGGGGCTAACAATGGCTCCACATGGGGATGGCTTCTCCTTGGAGGAGTCAAGAAACCAGATATGATATTTGGAGTAGGCCAGTTGCCTACTGTCATAAGCCATCTTTCTTCTTTGATTTCAGCTGCCACAATATGAACATGTTACATCAGCAGAAACATTCTTCCCAATCAGACTACCTACCCAGCTACAATCCTAACATTTTTTCTTCTTTCCTTAGGGTGCAGTTGAACTAGCAGACCCTTTACATTATTTATTTTGAAAGCAAAAACAAACCTACTTTATATCTACACTTATTGCTCCATGAGGCCAAATTATACTGTTGGCCTCATCCATTTCTCTACCTAATCTAATACCTGCTGGGATTATACTATCCAGCAGGTTTCTTCACCTACATTCTAAGACAGGAATTGAAACAATTAACTACATGCTCATAGACTGAGCTTTATTGAGCTTTTCCTACCTACCCTACTCTACTGAAATATTTACAAGTCTAGCTCACAAACATTGTCTTCCAATGTAACTAGTCTATCAAATGATCCCATGGCTGGTCCTTCTTGCTCAATTCCTTGAGCATGCTGGATAGGCAGGGCAGCTCCCACTCTTCTTGTTCCATAACAGCAGCTTTTTTATAATTTTCCTTCTGTTTGCAACATGCTGCTCAACAAGACCTTTGATCCTTCTTCAAATGTATGCAGGAAATGTGCATAAGGATCATGAGAAGATACCTGGCTATGAATATTTGGCAGGCCGGCTTCAACCATGATCTCTTCTTCTTCCATTGGATCAAGAATGAGACTCTCTTGAGAAAGAGGATCTTCTTCATCTTATGAAATGGAGGACTCGTCATATATGGCAGTTTTTTCCTCTTGGAGCTCTGATATATTCTTCTCTGGTGTGCTGAGCTCTTGAAGAGATCCATGTATTCTTGAGCAGGGTCTTGTTCCATTTCCTCCTCTTTTTCAAGAGAAAGCTCGTTATTCACATCCTGCCCAAGAACCTCTTCTTTGTTTTCCTCTTTATCATCTAAAATGAAACGCTGCTGACCTCCAATCATGTGAAAACCATTACTGATGAGTTGTAATGGAGTGAAGAAAATATCTAAAGATCCTTCACCCTGTTCTGCACTCCTAAAGATTTCTTCATCAGTATCATAAATAGCCTGCATTGGCTCATTACTTTCTGGAAGTAAATGGAAATGATTTCCCCCCCATAAATCTACTAATGATGACCCTGTGAGATCATCTTCCGTTTGGAGAACATCATCATCAGATAGATCAAAGACAAGGGAATCAGGAATGTAAGTAATGTTACCAATCAGATACACTGGATTGTCAGCAGATTTCTCTTCATTCTGATTTACATGTGAGCTTTCCAACTCTGTACAATAAAGCTCATCAGATGAATGGACAAGAATTTCTGATTTGTAAAAAATTTCAGAGGCTGGCTGTCTATTGATGATTTGATCTATTTCTTCCTCTGTCAAAGGGGGGGATGGTCTTGTGTCCCTTTGTGTAGAGGTGCAGCAGCTCTTTGTTTCCTCTGAAGACTGGATTTGAGGCTGGATGTCATCTTGAACCTCAACTATAAGGAATGATGGATTAGCAACTTAGTTTTCAGGAATATCTTGAAAAAATTCCATAGTCTCTTGACTGTTTTCTTCCTCAGCCGATTCATCCATGTTCTTGTGATAGCTAGGATGCATATGAAATTCTTGAATGGCTGTCAACAGATCTTCAGATAGCGTATTAACCAAATCCTCGTCAATGTCTAACATGTACTGTATGATATTCTGAGATTGATCACAACAGTCCCATGGTAAAGATGGAGAGTTTCCTTTATAATTGTTGTAAAATACTTGGTGCATGTCCTTTAAAGAAAACAAACTCCGAGGTTCTAACCATTCATACCAGACCCTAGCTTTTCCTTCTAATGTTTCCATGAACATTTTCATTAGGTAGTCTTCATGCCATTCAACTCTAAATTTCCACACATGTATATGAAACTTGATGAGATGTAGTAAGGGGTCCTCAGTGTTTTCACCCTGAAAGGTAGGCAAGTTCTTTAACCAGTCCACTTCAGGCATTTTGTGTGGGAATCCAGGGATATTCTCCCTGCTCATTGGGGCATATCTTCTCTGTATGTGTGGAAGCATGTTTGTAAATCAGAAAGAGGTCACTGTGTCTCTTCAACCAGTTCAGAGTCTTCTACCAATGGAATCATTAGGTATTTGGATCATAGGGAGTGTGGAGTCGCCAGGTGGATGAATTTGACTGTTTGGAGCAGGCTGCTGTCCACCATCAGCAATTGAATGCCAATCTAAAGGCAAAGTGGTCTCTCCCTAGCGGAGTCGCCATTATGTTGGTGACAACAATGGGAAATAGACCAAATGTTAGCAGTTCTTGACTCTCAAATTCTTCCCCAGCGGAGTCGCCATTATTTTGGTGATGACAATGGGAAATAGACCAAATGTTAGCAGTTCTTGACTCTCATATTCTTCCCCAGTGGAGTCTCCATTATGTTGGGGTTCCCATGTTTTGGCCAGATTGGCAAGACCAAAAGATGAGACAACATCAGAACCACTTTGGGACCTTAGGATCTAGCCCTCCTAGGTCTAGAGAGGGATCTCTCTATACAAGTCAAAGGATATATCTTTGAAACTCTAAGTTATGATTTTAGGCTAGTTGTAGGCTCAGGGTTGTTGGTTTGATTGAGTTTGGTTGGAGGGAATCAGGAAAATAAGGACCAATATAAGACAAGGACGAGCAAAGAGGAAGCTTAGGTAGAGACAGATGACTCAGAGAACATCAAAGCCATTGGGCTATGGAGTCAAGAAAGGATTTATTTGTAATCAATGTGCAAGCTTTCAATTGGGCTAGTCATCTAGAGCATTGCATCTTAAAGGAGATATTTGGAATGGGACATTAAGGATAGAAAATGAAAGGAGGAGAACCAACCAACTCTGTATATAGATCAGACCAGAGGTCATTTAACTCCAGGCCTGCTTGGACAAAATCAGAGGCAATTACAAGGGATCTTGGAAGGCTAGCTGGTCGCGCAAGGATCCTAGTGGATAGGGCTAACACTAATCCCCAGTGTTCCCAAACCTTCCAGCTAAATCCTACCAAGAACATCTAAACATGGACTTCATCAATTCATACATCAGAGAGCAGGCAATGTCATCCACTACACTGGTTAAATCAATTGAAATCAACATTCAGATACACATATAAGAAAAAAACATTGAGGTAGGGAGAGCAGGAAACATAGGGCACCTAACAAGGGTGAATCCTATATTATGCTTCTGTTGCCTACCATCAGAAATGAAATGAAATGCAGCATGCAATGAGATCAAGTCAATCACAAATACAGAGAAAGAGGAAACATCACCAGCCGCTTTAGATCAGGATCCAAAGAAACATGCTTGTCATATTAAGAACAACACCAATCAGGTACATCATAGCCCACAGCTTGAACATTGAGTCTGAATACATCTAATCTCAGTCTATCTTTCAATATACACAGAGAACTTGTCTCAAGAGGAGAATACTTGCATTTCTCTGATATCTCAACAACAACCAATACAATATTTCCTCATGAGTTTTATAGTTGAAGAGGGGCAGAAGAGGTAGGTGAAGAGTTAAATGCAGTATTAAACTCTGAAATGAAAGAGGGTCGAAGCCCATTCTGCTTTTAAATTTTTTCATTTATTTATGAGATGTCTTGGACGAAAGAATGAATCCTTTCGACCTCCATTTACTTTTGTCTGCCTGTTGTTGTACTTTGGTCTGCAGGACTCTGTGGTACTTTTGATGTAGGAACAAAATGGCAAATAAACGCATGAATGGTTTGCCATGCTATGAAATAAATGTTTTTGATAGTATTCTGGACGGTCGAGACGAGGAAAACTTCACTTGGACACAATGCATACTGAAGCAATAATGTGTACTGTGTCCATGCTTAGGAAGAAACATTTTGCTAATTTGAGAACCTAATTATGTGGTTTTCTGCGTGCTAGAATTTTCCTGTAACCCTCGATGTCTTTGAACTGGTACCTCTGCCTTCTAAAATCCCTGAAAAGGCGCAAAAATCTTCCATTTCTTGCCTCGAGCCCTCTGCTGCTCCCGTACTATCTTTGTTTTTGCAATCTAAGATTTAATGGTGCCGACGGAAGTTTGTAGAGCTCGAACTCTGTTCTTTAAATGCGAGTCCTGTCGCCTAGCCGCTGTATTGAAAGTTGTGTAACCATGGCGGCGTTCACCATCTGATATTCCTGCAAAATATGGGACTGGGTGATGAAAACCGTGCATAAGGGGTAGCTGTGGAAGATGGGAGGACATAAACATGGCGGTGGTGAGAACAATGTTTTTGAATGAAATGAATGTGAAAAATGCATTGATATGGATGAAACAACGACAAATAGGGTTTGGTGTGAACATGCTTTGTGGACCGTCAGATCATGACCGAAGGATGTAGATCAATGGTGGAGACCAAACAGTTGGACAATATATGAAATGGGGCGGAATGTACAAAAACATTAAACTTTAATGCAAATACGAAAGTTTGACTAACGGAGGAAATACAAAGGGAATGAATAAAATGCAATGAGGGGAGCCGTGGATGTGGGACCCGGGGGTCTGATCGCAAAATCGCAAATGGAGAAAGTGCGACGGCGGAAATCAGCACCAAACAGAAAACTGCGCTTTGCGCTCTGCGACGGAGCGGAAATGCGATGGGGAAAATGCGATCGGCGGAAAGTGCGATGGCGGCAAGTGTGATGGGCAATCGCATCGCAAAAATTTGCGATGGATTGATCAAATACATATAATGAAACTGCGATATGCGATAGATGTGATCAGGCGGAGTTGCAATGCGAGATCTTGCGACGGAGGGAAAATGCGATGACGCGACCAATCGCATCGCAAATATTTGCGACGTAGTCCATCGCATCGCAAATATTTGCGATGGACAAGTGGAACGTTTCACATAAACCTATGCTTTTGCGATTATGCGATCATGCGATCGGCCCATAAGGCTTTTAACGCTTGGTTTCTGGGAAAGGGTTACGTGGGGAAGTGGTTAAGGTTTAGCGGAAAGGGACTAAGCGCTATTACAAGGTCGGAAAGTGGGTTTTAAACCCATTTTAGTGCGTTTTTACACCAAAGGGAGGTAACGATAGAGGAGTAAAGGGGAATTAAGGTCAACAAAGAGTAAGGGAAGAATGTAAAGGGGAATCTTTGGGAAATTAAAAGGTTGATAGGGGGGAAATAGAGGGGAACAAAAACACTTTGACAGAAAGAGGAAAAGGGAAAAAGGGACATTTGCAGGGGTACAAGGGGTAACGTAGGTCTTAGGGAGAGGAACCAGCAGAGGGGATTTGTATAAGGAAAAGCACAGAGAGACCTCAAGGATGATGTGTCTTCAGGGGAGATGCATTCCTTGAAGGTCTCCAGAAAGACACAGCCCCCAGCTTGCTTGTCAAGAATTTCATAGGGGGGCTAACAGGAACTTAGGTTCATATTTTGAGCATGTTTGAACCTTTGATTTCTATCCTAAACTATCTATTGATAAGCCAAGATTAAGCAGTTTGGAAAATTGAATTCGCTATCCTATCAGCAGAAAATTTAAAACTAATTAGTCAAGATTAGGTTGTTTGACTAACTAGAAGTGTGTTTTTCAGGGCTGGAATTTAAGCTTTCACACTCTCATATTTGTTTCTCTTTTTTGGTATGGGGCTATACCTTTCTTGTTTTCACAATCTGCCCTCTTTTCTTTCTTTCTTTGTTTTTGAATTTTTGATTTTTCATAACTTTGAATGCAATTATGGGTGGAGTATTTATAATGGGAAAAAAGATAAAAGGCTTTCAAAACATCACATGGATCAAGAGAGGTAATGTTTGAGCATCCTGCCATTGACAGGACCCCCAAACAATTCTGCTCCATTCAACTCCTGTAAGAAGAATGAATTGTTACCAGCAGCTGAATGGATAGAGTAAGGGAAAAGCCATAAGTTGTAAAATTTTCCATGCTTGCCCTTGTCTTCCCTCCTTGAGTACCACTTTAAAACTTTGTCCCCAATATTGAAATTGCTGGCCTTTGTTCTTCTGTCAAAAAGCTTTTTAATGCTGTCCTGTTTCTGCAATTCTTTGTTATAAACGTCCTCTCTGTTTTGTTGAAGATGAATGGTCTGATTTATTCTTCTGATTATGTCATTATCTTCAGTTTGAAACTCTTGAACCAACTTCATCACTGGTACACCAAGGCTGTTTGGAAAAATTGCATCAGTACCATACACAAGATGGAAAGGTGACATGCCAATAGATTTCTTCAAAGTCAATCTGTCAGCCCAAAGTGCATGGACTAGCTTTATGTGCCAAGACTTTTTGTTGTCTTCCAACAATTTCTTGATTATGTTCACTAAACTCTTGTTTGAGGATTCTACAAGTCCATTACCTTGAGGGTAATAGGCTGTGGAATGCCCCAATTTTATCTGATATTTGTGACAGAATTCAACCATCTTCTTTGATCCAAATGTTGTTGCATTATCATTGATGATCTTGGTAGGACAACCAAATCTGGAGAGAATGTTAGTCTCCATGAATTCTATAATAACATAATCATTGGCCTGCCTACAAGGTATGGCTTCTATCCACTTAGTGAAATAGTCTGTGGCTGTGAGAATCCATCTATGCTGGGCAGAAGATGATGGATGAATTTCACCTGTGAAGTCAAGTCCCTATTGTTGAAAAGGGGCTTCAACAGTGATTGGATGTAGAGGCAGAGGTAGCAACTTTCTTTTGCCTTCAAAAAGTTGGCACTTATGGCAGGCAATGATCATCTTGTGCACATCATGAAATAGAGTAGGTCAATAGAAACCAGCCCTCAAATTTTTTTTGGCTGTTGTCTTCCAGTACAAATGACCTCCACACTATCCTTCATGGAACTCATGCTTAACCTTCTCTGCATCATATTCAGGAAAAAATTTAAGCAATACACCACTTGCATTTTTCCAGTAAAGACATTTATCTATAATGCAATAGTTTACAGCTTTTAACTTTAGGAATCTTGCCTTTGTTTTTGTCAAACCAGAGGTGTGTTCAAATTAAGAAAAACATAAATAATATCAGCATACCAAGAGGAATTCATAAAATGGTCTTCAACAATGGGAGTTGAGATTTCCTCTTGATCATCCAAATCATTAATCATATTTACATCAAGAACTTCAAAATTTTATTCATCCATTAATCTAGCTAGACCTTGGCCTTTGATCAGCTTAGTGGGTTTTATCTCTAAATCATATTCAAGGACAACAACAATCCACTTGCCTCTCTTACCATCTGGGTCTTGCGTTAGAATGTCTTTAACAACTGAGTTTTGGACAAAGGAAATGATGTGTGAATGAAGGATGTATACTCTAAAGTCTTTCAAAGCTTTAACCAAAGAAAAAGCTTGCTTCTCCATGATGTTATACTTCAAAGGGGCATCCCTTAATGCCTTGCTAAAGAATGCAATAGGCTACTCTTGTCCCTGTGGGTTTTTCTGTAACAGGACAACAGTTATGGTATGTTCTGATGCAAACGAAAAAATATAAAAATCTTTTGAAAATCAGGACTTATTAGAACCGGTGTTTTGGTTAACGCTTGTTTCACCAGCTCAAACGACTTCTTTGCTTCAAAGGTCCATTTTACCCCTTTCTCCTTCTTCAACATGTTTTTGACATTCCTAAGGAGCTCAACTAATTTGAGGATGAACCTTCTCAAAAAGTTGATCTTTCCAATTAAAGATTGTAACTCCTTGATGTTTCTAGGATGAGAGATTTGCAATATGGCCTCAATCCTTTTGGGATCTATCATAATACCCTCCTCTGAGATGATGTTGCCAAGAAGTTTACCTTCTTGGAGCACAAATAGTGTCTTCTTAGGGTTTAAAGATATTCCAAACTTTCTGCATTTCTTGAAAACCTTTCTTAAATGTTCTAAGTGCTCTCATCTATTTTTTAAAACACAGTAACATCATCGAGGTATATAATGATGAAGAGGCCCAGTTCTTCCGAGAATGCTATGTCCATGGCTCTTTGAAAAGTTACTTCAGAATTCATTAGACCAAAGGGCATTTTCACATACATGAAAGTGCCCCATGGTGTATTAAAGGTTGTCATTAATTGATCAGCAGGGTAAACTAAGATCTGATTGTACCCTGAGTAGCCATCTAGTAAAGAAATTCTTCTAGACCCTACCACCCTTTGTAAAATATGATCCATCTTAGGTAAAGGGTAGTTGTCTTTTAATGAAGCTTTGTTTAAGTCTCTAAAGTCTATACAAAGCCTGATTTCTCTAGTTTTCTTCCTAATCAACACCAGATTCGACACCCATTCAGAATATCTAATAGGGACAATAATACCAGCATCGTACATTTTCATGATCTCCTTCTAAACCAAGGGCAAATGGACAGGGTTTATTCTGCACAGTTTCTGTTTGAATGGTTTTTGGTTTTCTTTGAGGGGAATTTTGTGCTATATTATTTCAGTGTCATAGGATTTCAGATCTTCGTAACTCCACCCAAAAACATCAAAAAATTCCTTAAAAAGCTCTATGTATTTGATTTTAATGTGAGCTGGTAAAGTTTTAGACAGTTTAATCATTTTTGGTTTAAGTTCACTACCTACATTTCACTCTTCGACTTCAGTCTCTACAGGTTCCAGTTTTGGATTCTTGGCCACATCGTTAAAATTAAACAACTCTTCTAAAGGCGCTAGACCCTTAGAAAAAATTTCATCTTTAGAGTGCAGAGTTTCTAACTCCTATGTTTCTAACTCTGCATTCAATTCAGTTTCGTTCTTAAGTTTGCTTTACAGTAGATTAATGTTGGCAAGTTCAGGGGACGGTTCTTCTTCACCAAGAAAATTTTCTTCACTGTAGTTTGTATCATAATCGGAGTCTGAACTGTGTAGTTCGAATTCATTTCTGAATTGCATGAAGTCTTCTATTTGTTTGTCTCCGTCAAACACCTGCCAAACTTTTCATTATCAAGCATAGCTGGTCTGAATTTTATTTGAGTTGTGTAGTCTTTGGTTTCATATGGCGTTAAGCATGTTCTAGCTGCAAAGGCTAAATTATGAGCCCCAATATTTCTTTTCCTCGAGACAAAAAATATCTGGTATTCCTCAAAAGTTTTCAAAAGGTCCATGACATCGTTTCGGTAGGCTCTAAGTCTGAGATTATTTGCGTTATACTCCCCATTGACTTGCCTAATGACTAAATCTGAATCCCCATATGCTTTAATTTTCTTGGCTCCTAACTTTTTCAACAAACGTAAGCCCAAAAGAAGGGATTCATATTCTGCTATGTTATTTGAACACTAAAAGTTTAATTTGCAAGAAATGCTTTCTGTGCGGTTTCTTTCCGTGTTGCAGATCTAGACGCCTACACCAGCGTTAGTTCTAGTGCATGAACCATAAAATTACATACTCCACAGAGGACTGTTTTTAGTTTCATCTTGGTGATCGTCCTCTTCAACTAAAATGCTTTCTGATTGTTGTTGAATATTAGCACTTAGTTGGACTTGTTCTAACTCCTCAGATCTTTTATTGAGTTGAGGACTGCTTTCTTGACTCTTAAAGTTTAAAAGCAAAGGACACATGATTTGTAGCTCAAGACCTATGTTTTGTTTGCTAGAGTTTTCAAATGCAGCAAACTGTTTTGACACTCCTGCGTTGTGTTCCTCTTCCTCCCTATTGGCCATTAATCTTGTTAAAGTGACTTTTTCACTAAGTGTTTCATCATTAAACATAATAAAAGAATCAAGGCCTATATTTACAGAATACAAAGGAGAGTTTTGTGGTCGGTCTTGAATTGTAACTGTGTATTTCATATGGGACTCCCTGTAAAGTCTTCTATTCTGATTGAAAACAGGGATAGTCGCATAGGTCATGTCCATTTGCATAGTCCCTTGTAACTTAGCCCCCCAAGATCTTGATAATAGCATTCCATACTTTGGGGGCACATCAGCCACAACAATATCCATTACTAAACATTTGGCTGGAATTTGGGCTAAGTTAACACAGAGGTCTTTGATTAATCCTAAACATTTCACTCTGCTGGAGTCAAAGGAGTAAAGGTCTTTGTAAGGTCTGGTGATTTCTAGACCAAGGCTCTCCATTACATATTTAGGCATTAAATTATGAGAAGCCCTAGAATCATGCATAGTGTTGTGCAAAATTTTGTCATGAACATTGAAACTTATATAAAAGGGAGGAACAGGTCCCTCTTGATACTTACCTTAAATCTTAAGACCAAAAATGAGCTCTGGCTGGTCATCATTAAGATTGAGTGTGTCATTATCCTCTTCAATGTTCAAAGCCTTCAAAATTTGGGTCCTATATACATTCTGGGCAGCTAACTTAGTAAGGGGAACAAAGATTTTGATCTTTGAAATTTCCTGCTCTAGGCTGAAAGGAATTTGGTTCTTTGAAGAACTTGTCTCAGCCTTATTAGCTACTAGTCTATCAACAACATCAACTTGCTGATTTGTTTTATTTATATTTGACAAAAAATGTTTAACAGGAGTACTAGCTGAAGTGTTAGTACTAATAAGGTCTGCACTCTGTTTTTCATTGTTTTGAGAGCTTTTCTCTCTACCTTTATCAGAATTAACAACTTGTATTTTGTCCTTCTGTTTGACAACTTTAGGCTTGGTTGCAGTGCTTTTTTGTGAAGATTTTTTAGAGGTTTTGGTGTTGGGATTTTGCTGACTGGTTTTACTTCTAAGGACATATTCTTTTTGAGACTCTATGATGACATTTTCCATGTCTTGATAATAGCTTTCATCATCATCTCTTTTGTCATCATAAGGTGTGTAGAGACCTTGTTTTCTATCGTAATGATCTCAAAGTCATCATCATCTACCCCCAGCATGTTGATATCATCTTCCTCTGTTATCTCATCTGTTTCCTCAAACTCATTTACATAGTTTTGATGAAAGGGAGGAGTGATCTGTTGATCATCTTCCCTGGGTCTGTTTGGAGGTTGGTTCCTTCTAAAATTCTGATTCTGGTTCTGGTTTTTGTTTTGAGGAGCAGTTTGGTTTTGATTGGCTTGTGCTCTCTCAAGGATGCTCATTTTCTTTATCATCTCTTCCATCATTCTCTCCATCTTTGAGTTGGAAGTAGAGGGTGTATATTCCTCTCTAAAAGACACTCTCTTTTCATTTTTCATTCTTTCTGTCATCTCCATCAAATTGACTTCTACAGTAAGAGCACCTTTTTGCATCTCTTCAAGAGTTGTAGGATCTCTCTCTCTCAGCTAATAGGCCATCTCGGGGTCAAATCCTTCAGGAAAATTGTTTAAATCTGAGCCTTGTAGAGGTTTTAGAACTGGGGAAAGTGCATTATATACACTGTTAAATCTGGTACAATAATCTTGTACACTTTCCCCGGTGTTTCTATGGAGGTTCTTGTAATCAGAAAGGACTTGGAGAGGATTTTTATTTACTTCCCACTTATTTAGGAATGTCTAATGGAAAGCTTGGAGATCATTGATACTATGGGGGGTTAAGCCTTTAAACCATTTTCTTACTTCTCCCCCCCAGACTTTGACCAAATAGTCTAAGATTGACAGAATCATCATCAATTTCATTTCTGTCAAAGTAGTCATTCATCTTATCCATATGTTGTGATGCAGTTGTAGCATTGCTAGCATCATACAATGGAATTTTGGACTGATAGTCCTGTGGAAGATTGACTAATGGTACAGGAAGGAATAAGGGAGCACACCATGCTACCATGATATGTGGTGGGGGTGGATTCAAAAGAGGTGGATTAACAAAAGGGAAAGTGGGATGAAGTGGAGTGGTTTAGACAGTGGATGTAGGGTGAGCCGAAGTGGATGGACCAGGAGTAGATTGTTGCGCTGATCTTGGATGAGAGACACCTAAGTTATGAATGAAATGTAAATCAGGAGGTGTTTTTTCTCTACTACCAGGACGTTCGCTTGTTTCAGGAGATGAAAGTGAAGACTCTGAATCTAATTGATCTAAATCATCAAGAGACCTAGTTCTAAAGGGATTTACTAAGTCAACTTGTGACTGTTGTAGAGCTGAAATATTTTCAGGAACTGAATTAGCTCTCAAGGGTGATCTGAAAACAGTTGAGAATTTAATCCTAGGAGAATTCCTAAGAATACTTTCTAGGTTATCAACTATCTCAGGTGGATCAGGGTTAGGGTAGGCTCTAGTGTGAATCTTTATAGGAGCCACTATGATGTGTTTTTCAGACCCAAATAAACAAGAAAAGTTCAACCAGGTATGACAGTCTTTAAAAGGTCAACTAATCTGTTTACACAAATTTTAATCCTATATTCCTCTAACTGAGTTTGAATGGTATTACAATGATAAGGGTTCTTCCCAGTGGAGTCTTAAGGTCTGTTGAGGATTTTGGAGTCGCCAAGTGGAAGTTTTTAGCTTGTAAGGAGGTAAAAGGTTTTCTGGTCCACCACCATGTTTATTAGATACCAATCTAAAATATTTTTGGCTTTTTCTAAGTTATTTTTAGTTCTATGGTTTCTAATAATGTCCTAACTCTATTTCAAAACTTAGCTATGGCCATGAGACAAATACATTCTACTCTTATGGCTAATCCAGCTGATCTTTCAAGGTTAGATAAAGTCTTATGAGAATCCTAGCATTTACCTAGTTTGTCACTGATTCAAACAAGTTTTCATCATGATTACCATTGGTTTGGTAGTGCTTGAAAAGGATGCTTTTTACTCACTGCAATATATTCTGGAATGAAGGGTTTCCTGAGGTTTTAAAGGTACGTAGGCTACAAAACACTCAAAATTCCCCAGTGGAGTCACCAGAAATGTTAGCTCCCTGTAAGCAGCAAGATTGGCAAAGTTCGACCGCAGGGAGAAACATCGTTTCAACCACTTTGGGATTCTAGGATCTAGCCCTCCTGAATCCAGAGAGGGATCTCTCCAATAAGTGCAAAGATGGATTTGTCTTTGAAGTTTTGGGTAATGATATTAGGCTAGTTATGAAGGCCAAGGGTTTGTTTTGTTTTTGGATGGTTGAGCATGATTACTGTTTGAGGTGGAAAGTTCTAAGTGCAAAGAGTTTCAAAGGTGAGAAGTTGCAAGAAAATAGAACAAGCTTTGGCCAGGAAGATAGATAATTGCAGGTTTTAGTCCATTGGGCTATGGAGTCATAATAGGGTTTAATTGAAATAGCAAGAGGCAAGAGTGGTCCATGGGGCAAGTCATCTATGTCTAAGGATCTCTTTGAAATTTGATTTATGGAATGAAATGATACAAAAAGAAGGGGAATTAAACAGATGAAGAACAAAGAGTAGCCTAGGATCTGGTAAGTACTTTGAAACTAGCCAGCCTTTGACAAACACTTAAGAAAGACATGAAAGTAAACTAGGATCTGGTAAGTACTTTGAAACTAGCCAGCCTTTGATACATTCCAAGGGAAACATTCAGACAATCTTTGGGGATAAAACTAGGACCAGGGCACACCATATCTTCCTTAGTTCATCTCTACTTAACATGAAATAAAAGTAACATCCAAGAACAATATTTAGCTAAAACAATAAGATCATAGGATGCCAGCATTCATTTTCTTAAACTGAATTAAATCATTCCTAAATAACACAGATTGGAAGAAAACATTTAGATAAAGATTTTCAGTCAGAGAAGGGTACTGATAAACAGTAGGTCCTAACTCTATGCATGTTGTTATTTATAAGAGAAGATAAACATAGTGAAAACAGAAACAAAATAACCAGTTACAATGAGAAAAAAATCACCATCAACATAGACCAGGATCCCATAAATAAGCTTGTATTGATGCTCCAAACTAGTTACAGCTTTAAGTCCAATGCTTTAGTTGAGCAATCATCTACACATCTCAGCCTAACTTATCTATCACAAGCAGAGCTCCAAGGGCCAATGAACATTATTTACAGGTAGAAGTCTCAAACTCAATTACATTCCAATGTTCAGTAGCCAAATCAACCAACCCTTCTCTCATCTTCTGCAGTAGTATTTATAGAAGAATGAGGAGGTGAGATCCGATAAAAGATCTCTAAAGATAATTAATACAGACTTAATGGCTTCTCGGCCTTTGGGGGGCTCAATAAAGAAGCTTACATAGGTGTCCTCTGTATTAAATAATTTTACATTAAAATTTAAGCTCGATGGGAGCTTTTCTTGACTTTAGAGGCTCTGTGTAGTGTCAAAGTAACTCTGCTTGATATTTTGTCATTAAGTTGTTTGCAGAATTTACTCTCTGGCTGCGCTTGAGACAAATATATGATCCTGATCTGTTGGGAGAAATACTGAGAAGGGGGGGTGAATCAGTATTTAGGGCTGAACTATTTTTCTTTTCTTTCTCTTAAAACCTTAAGTTACAATAGTGCATCCAACATGTATGTACAAATATCTTATTATGTTTTTACTTAGAGCATTGCATCAGATAAGAATTAAGCATGAACAGAACAAACCATCAAGCATACACAACACATATGAACACCAGGATTTAAGGTGGAAACCCAATTTGGGAGAAAACCACCGCTTCCATAATCTTAGTCTTCAATATTTATTATAGAGAAAACTTCTTACAATATATGCTGGTGCAGACTTATACCAGCACGCAGGCACCCACCTACAGAAGGCCACAACCTTCTCTCGTTTACCAGCTACCACTGGAAGGGAGCTACAACCCCCTCTCTGAAGGCTTCGACCCTTAGCACTACTGCGTACCTTATTTCATCAATTTTTATACTGAATCCACCAATTTCCATACGACATACCTTGCTGGTTACCAGATTTATTTATCTTCTGTATACTCACACCAGGTCTTCATGATATCGTCCGTCATTCAAACCAGAGATTTATCATCGTCAGATTATATCCATGGGTGCATTGAGGTCTCAGATTTATTAGTTAAGAACATAGCTTTCCCATATAGATATTCTTTTTAGAAAATTATTCACCACCCTTACAATGCACACCCCGTTCTTTATTTTTCTTCTCCTTATATAGTTTTCCCTTTATTAAAACCATGAGTCAAAACCACGAACCGCTAGTGGTATTCCTTTTAGTTTTTCCCACGGGGCCTTTGATCTCTTTTTAATTTATTTATCAATTTAAGGAAATTGATAAATAATTATATTTACAACTTTTTTAATTCCCAAGCCTTATATCTAAAGTTTAACCCTTCTAACTTTATAGAAACATCCAACGCTTCCAAATAAATTAATCTTGCAATAAAAATTTGATCCCGGGCCCACATGCATAGTTAATAGCCAATCCAATATGCCCATCGTACCACAGTAAACCTCGTGCAAGTCCAGCGTCCGATCACCGTTAGATTAACAAGCTTCTAGATCAACGGCGTATATGCATATCGCTTCGACCTCCAATGTCGAACGTTAACGGGCGATGGCCCGCCGTACCTATGTTAATCTTCATGCACCTTCAAGAAATAATGACTGTCCGATGACCTCTTCCCAGATCAACGGCGCTCAACGATATCGTTGGGCGTCCTGGGTCGAACTATAACGCGTGATGGCGCATAGTGAAAAGCGGTTTTGTAAAAACGTACAGGGACGCGTGTCGACTATTCTATGGAATCACTCCTCATCTAGAAATACCACTTACTCTGCATAGGTGGTGCGATGAAAACCGTAAACCACCTTTACTGTTCATATGGTCATGGTTTCGCTCATCCACGCAGGGTTCCGTCACCCTTTTAAATGTATTACTATAATTAAATTTCTCTTTAATGTTTTTCGTTCCGTCGTCACCAAGTTTTCTACTACTCCATTAATCTGCGCCATCTCCCATCAAATCCCTCATCAGATACAGAGTATTATTCAACCCTTCCAATTACACAGGAAATCATTCAACTCCATTACAGAGATTATTCATGTTAGGACCTCACAATGTACCATTTTTACCATACATTTTGACACCACCTTACCCTTTATAACTATATTTAAAAATGGTTCCATCATCATTTTCATTTCACTTTATCCAAAGGTATATGAGATCCTCCTCTTTACTCTATATTTAATCTGTTTACATATAATTCCATATTACTCTTATATTTCATCATTAATAGAAGGTAGATTGTTGCTAACATAAGTCTAAAAGATCGCAGATAATTTATGTGTTGTGCTGAAACAATCGGCCGTTGCTGAAACAGTCGACTCCATTGCTGAAACAGTCAGCGGGCACGCAAATTCCGTCACTACTCATAATTTGTGATTCTGGAAGAGTATTTTTGGAACAATGGCAACAAGATGAAGACGAGCAAGGAAGTGGTTACATGGATTATTCTGAAGATAGTAATTTTTCTGTATCTGTTGTAACAATATCTTTCTATGGAAGAATAGAATAGCCCTGTTTTAAGAAAGAAGAACAGAATTGGATAAAGATAGATTTGCTCTAATGTAACTGTAATAGATGTATCCTCTTTAAAAGAGGAGACATCATCATTAGAAAGGGGAGTTAGAAACTACAGGAGAGCATTGTTTTTTAGCAGAAAGGAGCTAGACTCCATTGTGATGTATCATTCCTTTTTGATAGATGAATACAGGTTCCTTTTGAGCACTTCAATTTAATTCTTTCCCTAGGGAATCTTGTGAGAAGGAAAGGGCCCGCCTTCATCACAAGATTCACCCGACTGTTCCTGTAGTTTTTTAAGTTTCTTTATGATATTCACACCTTAATTTAATTCTGTTGCTGAAACATCAGTTGCATAGTTTTGTGATTCATTAAGCATTCTGTCTCCTTTAACGTTGCATGAGTTTGGTACATTCATTCTTAAAGAAGTTAAGAGATCTCTTTCTACTATCTGTTTGAATGTATGATTGATGCTGGGACGCAGGTGCTGAAGATTCCTGTGCAAATGAATAGGGTCCTATTTCCATTGATTGACTTTCTTTTCCCTGCAGTGTGATTAGAAACAGGAGACAGGTGCTGAAGGTTCCTGTTCATGGGAATAGGTTCCTGTTCTCTTGATTTTATCTTTTCTACAGTGTGATTAGTGTCAGGCAGCAGGTGCTGAAGTTCCTATTTGAAGGAATAGGGTCCTGTTCCCTGTTATGGTTGATTGGTTTCCTTTCCTGCAGAGTAATTTCCTTTCATTAGGATTCTTAAAAGACTGCAATAGAGGAATTTTTTCAACTATAACATAAATAGACTTCAGCTTTGATTAAACAGGGTGTGAATGATTAGATTTGTATGATTAATAATTGTGTGACTTTTTAATACAACATTATTTTTGCTTTTGGAATTGAGCATATCCAGTGCGTGGTTGTCTTTGGAATAAAAAGACGTTCTCGGGTTGAAAATTTATGTGGAGCTTGAATTGTTAAAACAATTAAAGCGACCAACATTTTTGCGCCGTTGCCGGGGAAGGCAATTATAGATTTCAAAAGCATTAATATTTCCTTTCTAGATGTGCAGATTGTATGAGAGGACGCGGAACCCAGAAGAAAACTAATCCCACAGGTGGCAAGGGCAAAGGAAGGGGAGGAAGAAAGACTTTCATTGACGAGATTGTATCAAAGGCTGAATCATCACAGAGATTAAGTTCTCGAAGACCAAAACTTCAGCACTCCCCTCAATCGTATTACAAAACAGAGGAAGTTGTGGGCCCTGAAAACATAGAGGAGCCGGTGATTAAAGGACCAGCAATCAGTGCTGGAGAGTCAAAAGAAAGTGCTAGCAAATCAGCAGAGCACATTGAGGAAATAATATAAAGTGTTGGACGACCAGTGGAAAACATTGAGGAGCCAGTAGAAGATCTTGACGATCGAGCAAGTGCAGTAGGAGAACAGCCAATGGAAGGAAACAACGAAGACTTCTTTGGTGGAGGACGTGTAGATCCTGAAGGAGAAGGAAAGGATGAAAATTCTCTCTCTACCTTGGGATTTCCTATCAGTGATCTCCCTAGAGGAACAACTCCTATGAAGAACATTCCATTTTCAGCTTTACCTAACTTCCATGGTTTATCCTCTGAAGATCCAGATGAATTTCTTTTTGAATTTGATATATTATGCAGAAGTTATGATTATGTTACTAATGCTCAAAAGTTGAAACTGTTTCCAGCAACATTAAAAGGAAATGCTTTAAGATGGTTCATGAGCCTTGGGAGTCAGGTAATCACAACATGGGAGCAGATGAAACAGAAATTTCTGCTTAAATATCAATACTACTGTCGGACGAGAGAAAAGAAGGACGAACTATTCAATATGGCACAAAAGCCGGACGAGAATCTGGAGGACTACGTAGAAAGGCTGCAGTATAATATACAGAGATCTGATCATCCGAATATAAGTAAGGAAATTCGTAAAACAATATTACTTAGAGGATTAAGGGATGATTTTTTAGACATGTTAAACATGCTTGGCAAGGGAGATATATCTAAAGAATCATATGATGAGATTGTTGAACTTTGTAAAAGGTGTTCAAGGGGAGCTGCAAAGAACAGAGTAAGTAATAGAGATCCCACCTATTCAAGAGTGCAGAAATCAGCCAGTGGGGGAGCAACAAGAGATGAAATAGGTAATTTACTTGAAGAATTTAAAACTGAGATGTTAAGTTCTTTTGCTTCACAAATTGACACTTTGCAGGTTAAGAAGAAGCAGGCTGAAGCAGAAGCAACTCTGGCTGTCTTTTGCCCGAAGTGCAAAGACAAACATCCACTAAGGGAGTGCCCATTGGACAAAATACCAATCTGCACCCTTTGTGAGAAAGATCATGAAACACAACAATGTCCATCTCTACCAGGAATAAAGGCAGCATTGCAGCCAACGGAAGAAGAAGCTGAAGCAGTTTACCTGCTAACTCAAAGAAGACAATGGCAACCAAAAGGAAAAGGTATGAATTCTAGTATGCCATTTAATCGTTGGAATAATTATTCTACTTTCAGTCAAACAAATTACCCTCCCTTTAATCAAATGCAATACCCACCCTTTAATCAAATGAATTTCCCACCCATGCAACAATCAAACCCTCCCTTTGTTGATCCTACAATGTGGACTCCTTGGCCCCCACAGCAACCATCTTCTTTTAACCCTTGGAATTCAAATTGGAGAAGCCAACAACTCCCATATCCAAATCAATTTCCTCAATTTCAACAACCACTTCCTCTGCCATCAAATGCTCCGCCAAATAACCAAATGAGACCCCAGCTACCTGTGCAACCAAATCCTAACCCCAATAATAAAGTTGTGTAAGTCATTGATATTCAGAATCAGCCTATATTTTCTACTATGCAATGTAATGATATTCATTTGAGATCCGGGAAAATAGTAGAGCCTATTATTGATGACATAACCTCTTCTGATTCTGATAAAGAGGAAACTGAGAAACATAAGAAAGCACAACCACCCTCTAACAAGGGTATTGAAATAACAGAACCACCATTCCCCGAGCGTTTAGTTTTAACTAGAACGCCTGAAACACCTGCTTTTAATCTTTTAAGGGAATTGAAAAACTTGTATGTTAAAATTACACTTTTACAGGCACTGAGAGATGTACCAATTTATGCCAGAACCATAAAGGATATTTGTGTTAAGAAACCTGGTAGGAAAACTAAAGATCCCCTTACAGTACATGTGATGGGTGATTTATCTGCATTAATGTCCGGAAAAACCCCTCCTGTGAAATATGGTGACCCCGGCCATCCTACCGTGACAGTTCAAATTGGTAAAACAATGATTCCTCAAGTTCTGGTAGATTTAGGTGCTGCAATAAACATAATGACTCTTGAAAATTCACAGTTGTTACAGCTGAATAACACAATCAGAGATACACCTACCATTCTAGAGTTGGCTGACCGTTCTACAATTAAACCAGAAGGAGTTGTTGAAGATCTACTTATCTCAATTGAATCCTGGAATTACCCAGCTGATTTTGTTGTATTGCAAACTAAAACAAAGCTGGGGGGACATCCTTTAATTCTAGGGAGGCCATGGTTGGCCACAACTGATGCCTTTATTAGTTGCAGATCTGGTTCAATGACAATTTATAATGGTTATGAAACCAAACAGCTTACTCTTTATCCTCATGCTACACCCATAATTAATAATGAAGATTCTATGTGGATGGATTATGATGATAATGCTATTCAACCCATTTTAACTATCGGACAAGCCTTAACTCTTAAAGACAATACAGAGGATGAAATAATTAATAATTTTATTTGTGAACCTTCCTCTGTAATTGTTGAAACACACAATCAATTGACTGCAATTTTTGAAACAGATACCCAAGAAAAGATTGAATCTGAAGACCTATCTCAGACATTAACCACCATCTCATCTAAAAGCATAACAGTCGAAATCGAACCTGGCAAGACATTAAACATAAATCCTAATCTAACAGTTGCTGAAACACAGCAGTTAATGAAGTTATTACGTGAAAATAAGGAAGCATTTGCATGGGATTACACGGATATGAAAGGAATCTCTTCTGAACTATGTACTCACCGAATTTATATTAAAGAAGGATCTTGACCAGTCTGTCAACCCCAAAGACGAATGAACCCTAATTTACGGGAAATTGTTAAAGAAGAACTTCAGAAAATGCTTAATGCAAGATTTATATATCCCATATCTGACAGTGAATGGGTTTCCCCATTGGTAATTGTCCCTAAGAAAAACGGGAAATGGAGAGTATGTGTTGATTACAGAGCCTTAAACAAAGCTACTCAAAAGGATCACTTTCCTTTACCTTTCATTGATCAGGTGTTGGATAGTCTGTCAGGGAAGAAATTATTTTCTTTTCTAGATGGATTCAGTGGGTATAACCAAATTATAATTGCACCCCAAGACCAGGACAAGACCACTTTCACTAGTCCTTGGGGAACTTTTGCTTATAGAGTTCTTCCATTTGGGCTATGTAATGCACTAGCAACTTTTCAGAGGGCTGTTATAGGAATCTTTTCTGATATGCTGAATGATTCTATGGAAATATTTATGGATGATTTTACTCCTTATGGTGTGTCTTTTGAAGATGCATTACAAAATCTTGAGAAGGTACTTAAACGATGTATACAAGCTCACCTCTCCCTAGGTACTGAAAAATGTCATATGATGATGAGTGAAGGAGTAGTGCTTGGAAATTTTATTTCATCTCAAGGTATTCAGGTAGACCCATCTAAAATATTGGTCATTCAGAATCTTCCTGTTCCTAAAACACAAACTGATGTGAGAAGTTTTCTAGGACATGATGGATATTACAGAAGATTTATTAAAGATTTTTCTAAGATAGCTTCTCCATTATTTGTGTTGCTTATGAAAAATGTTGAATTTAAGTGGACTAATCCTTGTCAGAAAGCCTTTGTAGAACTCAAGCATCAGTTATCTATCGCTCCTATTTTGAGGGGACCCGATTGGGCCCTCCCTTTTCATTTATCTTCTGATGCTTCAGACACTGCAATTGGAGTTGTCTTGGGACAAGAGGAGAATCATCTTCCTTACGCTATCTACTTTATCAGTAAGAACATGACCCCTGATGAGCTTAATTATACAGTTACTGAAAAAGAATTTCTTGCAGTAATTTATGCCATTAATAAATTCCGACATTATATCACTGGTTATTCTACTTTTGTCCACACTGACCACTCGGCTATTAAGTATTTAATGAAAAAATCTGTCACAAATGCTCGAGTTACTAGATGGCTATTATTACTGCAGGAGTTTGATATCACAATTGTAGATCGGCCTGGTAAAGAAAATGTGGTGGCTGATTTCCTTTCACAGTTAAAAACTGATAATAATATTCCAGTAGATGATTCTTTTCCTAATGAGTATTTATTTGCAGTTTATACTCACTCTCCGTGGTATGCAGATATTGCCAATTATTTGGTTGCAAGAAAATTACCATCACACCTGTCATACAGAGAAAAGAGAAGAATTGTTCAACAAAGTGCCAGGTATAGCTGGATAAGTGGGTGTATTTTCTACACAGGGCTTGATCAGGAAATCCGAAGATGCATTAGGGAAGATGAAGTGTATGACATAATGAAAGCTTGTCATGATGGCCCTTGTGGAGGGAATTTTGCTGATAAAAGAACAGCACACAAAATTTTGAGGATGGGTTACTATTGGCCCTCATTATTTAAGGATGCAAAGAAATATGTGAGGGCTTGTGACAGCTGCCAGCGAATGGGTCAACCCAATCATAGAGATCAAATGCCATTAAACCCCCAGGTAGTTTCCGAACCATTTGAAAGATGGGCCTTGGATTTCATAGGACCCATTAATCCTCCATCCAATCAAAGAACTTATATATTAGTCTCTACAGACTATATGACTAAATGGGTGGAGGCCAAAGCACTTATTAGAGCCAATGAAGAGGTTGTCCTAGCTTTCTTATTTGAAGAAATCTTCACTAGATTTGGGATTCCTAGAGAGCTAGTTACAGATGGAGGACCTCCATTCAATTCTCATGGTTTTAAGTCTACCCTTCAGAAATATCATATTCATCATAGAATGACTACACCATACCACCCCCAGGCCAATGGGCAGGTGGAAAGCACAAATAAAGTATTAGAATCCATTCTAACTAAAACAATGAAGGACAACTGGAAGGATTGGTCTCAAAGGCTCCCTGAAGCATTATGGGCTTACAGAACTACTTGGAGAAACACTACAGGTTTTTCTCCCTATGAATTGGTTTATGGTAAAAATGTTGTTTTTCCTGTGGAATTTGAAATTAAAACTCTAAGAACTGCTTTAGCTGTTAATCTTGATTTGACTGATGTGCAGACAGCTAGGTTGCAGCAGCTTCTTGAATTGGATGAAAAGAGAATAGATTCCATTCACCAAACAACCATGATTCAACAACAAAGAATGAAGTGGCATGATAAAATTATCAAACACAAGCAGTTCCAAAAAGGTAATTGGGCCTTATTATATGACTCTCGGTTTGAAAATTTTCAGGGTAAGCTACGTACACGTTGGCTTGGACCATATGAAGTAGATGCTGTTTTTCCTAATGGAACAGTAAGACTTCTAACAATTGATGATTCTAAAACACCTCTACTAGTCAATGGTCATAGGCTTCATTTGTACCAGCGCCCTGTTTCTAAAGAGGATTTCAAGACTGCTTGCATGACTGATACACATTATCTTTTTCTAGGGGAGTCTTCTGCTCCTCACAGCATTTAATTTTCTGCACTGTATTTTTAGTATTAGATTAGATTTAAAACTAATAATCCCTGTCAAGGGTTGGCATGTTACAATTGAATTTTGCAGATTCTCGAAAAACTCATTAAGGAGGACAGATTCATCACAAGAAGATCTGAAGCTTCAATCACGGAAGCTTGTTCCCTTCATTTCAACCCATTTCCTAGCAATATCCCTTTTTATCCCATTTCTACATTTTCCCTTTTTCCATTTTCCCACTTCTACCATTCCTGAAATATCATCCTTCAGCTAGTATTTCCCGTTCCTTACTGCTGAAATTATCCCTTAGCAAATACTTCCCCCACTTGTCTTAAACCCAAGTCATTATATCCCATTTTCCTAATTTTTCCCTTTGCTAAAACACCAGTTTCAGCAACATGTCATTCATTTTTCCATTGCTGAAACACCACTTTCAGCAACCTGTCATTCATCTTTTCATCATTAAAACATCATTTCTTTCCTCTGCTATACAAGCTTTTCAGTTCTCCACTTTTATTCTTCAGATCCCTTGGGTGAATATTATTCAATATTGAGCAGATCCTGATATGCTCCTGTTCTACATTCCAGAGAAATCTAAAGATTCTTCCATTAATATCAAGCCATTATGAAGCACTCTATACTTCGAATTATAAAGACAAAGGTAAAAATATAAGGTATGTGGTTTTTATGTAATGCAGTTAAATAATATTTTAAAGAGAGGATCTTGCTCATAATGATTACAATCTCCGCACACTTAAACATCATTTCACCATACGTAGGGGGGGGATTTCGAAAACTGAATCATCATTTCAAACCATCCAATCCTCCGTCACTCTTCATATCCATTATTTCCGCCGTCATTGAGACTCCATATCCTCTGTTGCAACAATTAGCTTGACCAAAGCCTGTGTTTCTGTTCTCTGTGCCTCTGCATGTGACTCAAGTTAGTAGCTATGGGAGGTTCGGCTATCAGACATGAGCCCGGTTCGATAACTCTTCTTGAATTGTTCCCAGAGGCCTACCAAATTTTTCAGCAGGCAGGATGGACAACATACTTCGAAAGGTTAGGAGAATTTGATCCTCAACAAGTTTTAGAGTTTGCGCAGAATTTTCAGGAAGACTACTCAGTGGTTCAAGGGGTCCGAATTTCGGTCACAGAGGAAGATATAGCACAAGTTTCAAGGTTGCCGGTTACAGGTGCTCGTTGGTTCAGCAGGAAACAAGTCATTTTAAATGCGCAGCAAGACTTTCTTCTTCCAGAGGAACGGATTGAACATAAAGGCCGCGGTATAAGTCTGCATTCATTACCTCGCCCATGGCCAACAGTAGTTGAATTCATCAAGCACTATTTGACATGCGAGGGGCGTTACCAGGTAGTCTATCAACACGACTTCGTTTTAATGAATCATTTGCGGCATGGTCGATTAGTTAATATTCCCTATTATCTGCTTGGTTGTATCAAAAACATGTCATATTACTGTAGATGGGTAAAATTCCCATTATTATCCCTTACCCATCATTGCTTATGTCAATTATTAATTCAGAGGGGTTTTTCTCAGCAAAATCCCCCTCTGAATAATCCACTCCTCATTCCCCAGCAAGCCGAAATTCCCCAGCAAGCCGAAATTCCCCAACAAGCCGAAAGTTCCCAAGAAACTCCCGAGAGTTCTTATGAAAGGAAACTGGACGATATCCCCGACCCCCCAGTGATTCCATCCTCGGAACCAGTTGACCTACCCCCAAGTTCATCCCACTTAGTAGAGTCACCCCTTCCCACTGTTCATATCTCTAGCGATGACTCTCAAACACCCCCATCTCCCCCTACTCATAAAAGGAAGAGACGAACCCCAACAGTCTCTGTCTCAAAACGACAAACAAGGGCCACATCCCAAGCTTTCACCTCTTCCGAAAGCCCTTCCCCTAGAAAAGAATCTTCTCCTACAAAGAAAAGGAAAGTCACTAACTTTTCTGCTTTCCTACCTAGGAGGAAAATGAAAATGACTGTTGAAACTGAAGTCACTCCCATTTCCCCTGACCCTGCGACTATCCTGTTAAAACTTCAATCCTCATCACCATTCCAAATTCCCCAACCATTACCCGTCTCGTCCTGTGGCACTGCTCCACAATAACCAGTTGCCCGGGGTAAGATGACATCGTTTATTACTCAAATAGTAACTGCAACACAAGAACCAGTTACTTACCCAGAAGTTGAAACACAAGAACCAGCTACTGTGGTACAAAAATCATACACCAAGCATGATAATACAAGGAAACCCGCTGTAGCTGTTACACAAGAACCAACTACAGATGTGGATCAGCAGACAACTCTAGCAGAATCAACCAGCACACAGGGTTCACACACTATGGCATCTTTATTGGAGGAAAATGAGTTTTTGAAGTCAGAACTAGAGGCTTATAAGAAAGAATTGATCATGGCACGAGAAGCCTTTGATAGAGAATTGAATCTCTATATGTTGGAACACACAGCATCAGCACAAAAGAAGGATCCATGCAGAGAATACATGTGCCATGAGTGTGGTAACATTTTCCAACAGGCAGGATACAAAATAGTCAAAATTCAGGTACCTGAGGCATCTACATCAGCTGCAATTAAAGAAGAACGCCCTACTGTCACACAAGAACCAGTAGGGCCCTCAAAAAGTCTGGAAAAAGAAACTAAACCATAGATATCCTGCCCTGTTTTAGTCAGCTCAGCCACTCAGACAATGCCCCAACCCAGTACTTATAATGCCGGGACACAGACCCTGCCATGGAAACAATTAGAACTTATAAATAACTGGAAGAAACAATATGCTGTGGATCAAGATAAAATATTGCAGCAACATAAGTTGGCCTGGCAGAATCACATGTATGCCAACTGGGATATTTGGGAACAGACACTGCAACAGCTCAAGGATTCTAAGAAAGAAGTCAAGGAATTAAAGGAAAAGTTGGTTTTGATGTTTTCATTAGTGCAAAAATTGTTGGCTACCCGTAAACCCTCCTTGAATTATTCTCTCTTCCTCTCTGAACGTCTTGTTTATTTTCAATTGAAGGCAATTAAGGATGGCAGACCTCATGAATTGCTCACAGTGGAAGAATTTGTTAAAACTTTTGCTGAGGCCCCTGAAAGTGACCAACATTTGTTATGTGAACTTTACCTCCATAATGAGGCCATGCCTGAGAATAGAATGGTCAATCTCACTCCAATTGCAGGTGATGTACAAATTAGGGCATTTGTTTCATTTCTTGCCAATTAGATCACATGGAAAACTGCTTTTATTGCAAGTAGGCATAATGAGGAGAATCGCCTCCTTTGGATTAGACCAGAACCTTCAAATTCGGCCATGTTTGTAGCAGAATATCACCGATTCTTGCAGAAGCTAGGAATGCACCGCTACATACAACAACTGCAAGCCTCAACACTTCTAAAGTGTCTACAGCTAATCAAAGTGAAGGAAACTGCTGCATTGAAGGCCAACACTATGTTTTGGCAAAGTCATGTAAGGAAAGACAAGACTATCACCCTTTTAGCCCTGATAATCTTCAAGCTGCACTATCCAGGGTACCGAATTCCATCAGATGCATTCGGCATTGTGGAGAAAACTGGATTGGTTATCATTTTCATTTTCCAATCCTATGGATGCCGACAGAAAAATACCAGTCTCACTATCAATTGGCTAACAGGGACGAGGCTGTAGCATGGCAGCAATTGCAGAACAATCGAGGATTCCGAGCTTCGACAGAAGCCACCTTCTCCAGTTACTGCTTGAGCAAATTTCATGCACAGAGTCAGTACTCAGACTCTGACTCAGACTAGGAGTTTCCTGAGGACATGCAACCCTTTCAGCTGGGGGGGATGTTAGGACCTCACAATGTACCATTTTTACCATACATTTTGACACCACCTTACCCTTTATAACTATATTTAAAAAGGGTTCCATCATCATTTTCATTTCACTTTATCCAAAGGTATATGAAATCCTCCTCTTTACTATATATTTAATCTGTTTACATATAATTCCATATTACTCTTATATTTCATCATTAATCGAAGGTAGATTATTGCTAACATAAGTCTAAAATATCGCAGATAATTTATCTGCTGTGCTGAAACAATCGACCGTTGCTGAAACAGTCGACTCCATTGCTGAAACAGTTGACTCCGTTGCTGAAACAGTCAGCAGACACGCAAATTCCGTCACTACTTGTAATTCGCGATTCTGGAAGAGTATTTTTGGAACAATGGCAACAAGATGAAGACGAGCAAGGAAGTGGTTACACGGATTATTCTGAAGATAGTACTTTTTCTGTATCTGTTGTAACAATATCTTTCTATGGAAGAATAGAATAGCCCTGTTTTAAGAAAGAAGAGCAGAATTGGATAAAGATAGAATTGCTCTAATGTAACTGTAATAGATGTCTCCTCTTTAAAAAGAGGATACATCATCATTAGAAGGGGAGTTAGAAACTACAGGATAACATTGTTTTTGAGCAGAAAGGAGCTAGACTCCATTGTAATGTATCATTCCTTTTTGACAGATGAATAAAGGTTCCTTTTGAGCGCTTCAATTTAATTCTTTCCCTGGGGAATCTTGTGAGAAGGAAAGGGCCCGCCTTCATCACAAGATTCACCCGACTGTTCCTATAGTTTGTTAAATTTCTTTATGATATTCGCACCTTAATTTAATTCTGTTGCTGAAACATCAGTTGCATAGTTCTGTGATTCATTAAGCATTCTATTTCCTTTAACGTTGCATGAGTTTGGTACATTCATTCTTAAAGAAGTTAAGAGATCTCTTTCTGCTATCTGTTTGAATGTATGATTGATGCTGGGAAGCAGGTGCTGAAGATTCCTGTGCAAAGGAATAGGGTCCTGTTCCCATTGATTGACTTTCTTTTCCCTGCAGTGTGATTAGAAACAGGAGACAGGTGCTGAAGGTTCCTGTTCATGGGAATAGGGTCCTGTTCTCTTGAGTTTATCTTTTCTACAGTGTGATTAGTGTCGGGCAGCAGGTGCTAAAGTTCCTATTTGAAGGAATAGGGTCCTGTTCCCTGTTATGGTTGATTGGTTTCCTTTCCTGCAGAGTAATTTCCTTTCATTAGGATTCTTAAAAGACTGCAATAGAGGAATTGTTTCTACTATAACATAAATAGACTTCAGCTTTGATTAAACAGGGTGTGAATGATTAGATTTGTATGATTAAAAATTGTGTGACTTTTTACTACAACATTATTTCTGCTTTTGGAATTGAGCATATCCAGTGCGTGATTGTCTTTGGAATAAACAGACCTTCTTGGGTTGACAATTTATGTGGAGCTTGAATTGTTAAAACAACTAAAGCAACCAACACTCCACTGCGCAATCCATGCTGAAGAAGACCCCTAAATGAATTCGAATTGGCCTTGCCTTGACTACACAATCCTCATTAGCAACTCCAATGTGTGTCAGATGCATTGAATGCATCACTATAGTCACAACGGATAGTCCATCTTACCCTTTCACCTATCTCTCCACTGGGTCTCCACTGGAACTGACATGCACTGTAGTTAACTATTGTTTTTGTTCAGTTGTTAGTGAGTTATTAGTTGTGAATTAATTAACTAATTAATTCACTTAACTCTCACTAGTGTACCTTTCAGTTAGACTAGATATAATTAGCTCAACTGAGTTTAAATCCATTAACTGAGTTAAACTAAATAACAACTCCTGTAACTACTCTTCCAACTCTGTCATAACTTTGCCACTTCAGTTCTAATTGGGTCCTTCATGCATGAGCCACCAATAACCCTAGGAATTGTGTAATTCCTTCAGCCCATTGATTTTCCAAATATTTTCACTGAAATAAAGTGCTCCAAGAGAATAAGTTGATGTTTATTGTCGAATTATTATTAAGAGCTAATAATAATCAACATGCATCTATTTTTAGATCGACGATCTATAAATAGACTTCGCCTAGTATTCTAAAAACAGAATTTCATATATTCTTCACATATGACCAACCATCTACAAATAGCATTGTGCAACTTATAGAATATGCTCACCATGTCTAAAAATAGACATACACCTAAAAATAGCCTGCGGGCCCCACTTAGTGAAGGTTTTTACTTTTCACTAAGCTCATCATCTTGTTGAATATCAACACTCCCTCTAAAAAAGATATGGATTATCCTTCACCCCAATCTTGCCTCTATGGTATTCGAATTTTCTCCTGCCGAGCGCCTTCGCCAGAATGTCTGCATCCTGATCTTCCGTAGGAATGTACTGAAGCAACATGATTTTATGCTGCACACAATCTCTGATATGATGATACCGGATATCAATATGTTTAGATCTATCATGAAACACAAGATTAATCGAGATTTTAATGCAACTCTGATTATCACAATGTATCACTGTAGGATCTAAATGTGAACTGAACAAACCGACCAGGATCTTCCTCATCCAAATAGCCTCACGTGCAACTTGATTTGCTGCCATGTATTCTGGTTCCGCAAAACTGAGTGCCGCAGATCTTTGTTTCCTGCTGTACCAAGAAACTGCTATAGATCCAATAATGAAAACCCGTCCTAATGTGCTCTTTCTGTCCGTTGGGCTGCCTGCCCAATTTGCGTCCATGAAGCCATGTAACTTCACCTCATCCGTCTATCTGTACCATAAGCCATACTCATATGTGCCCCTGAGATACCTTAGGACATGCTTGCCTACCTTCCAAAAGAGCTTGGTAGGCTTAACCATCGCTTGTGAAAGCTGGTTCACTGCATAACATATGTCTAGTCTTGTATTAGCTAAATACATGAGCGAACCCACTAATTGTCAATAAACAGTGGAATCCACTACCTCTGCCAATGTAGCATCCTCTTTCCTCCAATTTCCTGGAAGAGGAGTATCCATGGGCTTGCAATCCTCCATGTGAAACTTACCAAGTTTCTCTCGAGCATACTTGCCTTGAGACACAAACAGTTCACCTTCTCGTTGCCATATTTCCAATCCAAGGAAATAATGAAGGAGGCCCAAATCTTTCATCTCGAACTCCTTTGCAAGATCTTCCTTGCATGAGAGTATCAAATGCTCATCACTCGTTAGTATTAAATCATCAATATAAATAACAATGATTAAAATCTTACCCTCCACCAAAATTTGGTACAGGTTTGCATCTGCCTCACTCTTGGTGAAGCCAAGTCTAGTGAAATAATTGTCGATCTGTGTGTACCAAGCACGTGGTGCTTGCTTCAGCCCATATAGCGCTCTTTTAAGTCTGCACACATGCGACTTGCTGCTGAAGATCTCAAATCCTTCAGGCTGCTCAATGTACACCTCTTCCTCAATGATCCCATTAAGGAACATAGTCTTCACATCCATCTGATGAATGTGCCTACCCATCTGTGATGAGAAAGCAAGGATGGTCCTTATGAAAGAATACCATGCGACAGGTGCAAAGGTTTCTTCATAATCAATCCCCTCGATCTATGAGAAGCCTCGGGAAACAAATCTTGCCTTATACTTCTCGACACTCCCATCAGCAGCTTGCTTTACCTTGTAGATCCATTTCGAATCTACCACTGATTTACCCACTGACCTTAACAATCTCCCAAGCACTGTTTTTGACAATGGAGTCATATTCCTCCACCATGGCATCTACCTATGTGGGCTCCTACACTGCTTCTTCAAAAGAAGATGGCTCTATCATGACACACTTGCTCATAAGAGCCATGTATCCAGTAAATCGGTCAGGTGACTGTCTCTGTCTGCGCTGTGATGTAGGGACTCCTACATTCTCTGTCGCATCAAGCTTCAGTCTCTCAGCTTGTGAGTATGCTTTCTGCCTGATCTGATGTTTGGTTCTGCATGAGTGGACTCCTCCACTCCATGAATATCCTCCTGTGGCTGATCCACTTCTAGAGGCTCATCTTTGGGAACAAGTAGCTCCTCCTCTGCATGCAAGTGTATCTCCCTCTCAAGCGACAACTTCATGGCTTTCACCTCATTGAATTTTATATCCCGTCGCACCACAGTCATTTGACTGTTTGGAAAATACACATGATAATTATGGGTTGTTTCTGTGTACCCCAAAAATATCCCAACTTCTGCAGTTAGCTCCAACTTCTTCCTGGCGTCCCTTGTCACATGAATGTAAACAGATGAGCCAAAAATCTTCAAATGATAAATATCAGGCTTCTTACCAGTAAAAGCTTCTTCAGGTGTACTCATGCAAAGTACTCTATGAGGAAAACATTTTTGCACATAAACCGCAGTGTTGCATGCTTCCGCCCACAAGTGCATCAGTAGGCCCTGGTCATGCAACATAGCTCGTGCAACACCCATGATCGTTCTATTCTTCCTCTCCGTGACCCCATTCTGTTGTGGGTTATGAGGCGCTATGAGTTCTCTTCGAATTCCTTCTTTGCTAAATAATTCTTTGAATTCGTTCGATATATATTCACCGCCATTATCGCTCCGTAGAGCCTTCACTTGCTTCCTCGACTCCTTCTCCACCAATGCTTTAAACTCACAGAACTTTGAGAATGTTTCTCTCTTCTTCTGCATGAAGAAGATCCAACATCTACGAGAATAGTCATCAATAAATATAACATAATACTTGTGTTTTGATGTTGAAGCAACTGAGAAAGGTCCACACACGTCTTTGTGAATTCTCTCCACGATCACCAAAGCACGGTTCTCCTTCTCATGAAAGGTGGTCTTCACAAACTTACCCATGGTACATCCCTTGCACTGATCTGACTGCGCAAGAGTACCCTTGGGAACTCTAGTAGAAATATGCTGCAAAATCTTCAAGGCACCATGGTGAAGATGGCCCAATCTCCTGTGCCATAATTCGCCCTCATCGCGGCTCACCACTTCTTCTACTTTGTTCATCATTGCATTGCAACCATCTACCTCCATATTGTAGAGGTTCTTAACTCGAATCCCTATCCTCTTGGTTTGACCCATTTTTTTATGTCGTAGGAAAGCTTTTCCCTCACTAAAAACAACGTCATAACCTCTGTCTTCCAACATTGCAATTGAGACAAAGTTCTTCTTTAGACCTGGAACATGCATAAAATATTTCAACAGAAATGGTTTACTTGACTCCCTCTCAAAGGTAATAGTCCCAATTCCGGTCACATTATATCTACCATCGTCGCCCATCTCTATATTCATTTGGAGATCCTTCTCCTCCAAGTCACTAAACAACTCCTTGTCTCTCGTCATATGGAAAGACGCACCACTATCAAGATACCACACCAATCCCATTGAGCTTGAAACCAAGCATGCGATCAAAGAGAAATCAAGTTCAAATTGCGAGGCAAAGGCCTCTCCCGATGCAGCTCCAGCAGCCTTCTTGTTCTTCTTTTTGTGTGGGCAGTTAGTGGCGAGATGTCCATGTTCGTGACAGTGAAAACACTTCACTTTGGACAAATCCAGCTTCTTGCCTTTAGCCTCAGATTTTGGATGGGATTTCTTCCCCTTCCCTTTCCTTGCTTTGGCAGTGAAAGAGAAATTCTCTTCATCATCATTCTTAGATGAAGTGCCATCCTTGGTATTTCGCCCTATCTCCTCCTGCACAAGATCCGACCAAAGTCGCTCCCAACCCGGCAGTTTCTCTAGTCCATTAACAGAGTCTTTGTAGCTATGCCAACTCTTTGGAAGCCCAAGGAGAGCCAATCTTACCAAGTCATCATCATCAACAGTAATCCCCACACTTCCCAGTTCATCCCTACAGTGGACAAACTTCGTGAGATATTTTGGAATATTGTCACCCTTCTCCATTTTTTTTTTTCTGAGCTTATCTTTCAGCGCCAACTTCCTCTGGTTGCTGCTTCTTTGGAAAAGATCTGTCAAAGCCTTACACATTGCAAATGGAGTGGCTTTCCCATGAAGGCTTGACACAATATGGTCCTTCATACCTTCCAACAGAATTATTCTTTTCTTTACTACCTTCTTTTGCCATGCGTCAATTCTTGCAACATCGCTAGAAGCAGGATTAGGAACATCGCTATAGATGAACTCCTTCAGCCCATTGTCTTCAAGCATCGCCACCATCCTATCCTTCCAGGCTATGTAATTCGAGCTACCCTCAAGGGCATACTCCAATCACAACCCATTGAAAGGCATTTCAATGAATACTTAACTGTCGCACCAAGAAATTTCTGCAGCAAATTCGAATTGTCCGCTAGCACAAAACTCAGCAATTATTCACAGTTGCAATCTCCAGTAATCAATACTGCTATGATATCATGTAGAAATTTATTAATACTAATGTATTACCGGACTCTCTTGATCTCACAATATTTATCTTCTTGCAAAATACAAAATCCTTCCACTATTAAACTTGCGGAAATTTAAAACTCAATTGCAAACACATGTGAATAAATTCAATAGCACATAACATAGTTGTTTAACGGGAAAGCTTAAAGATAAAAACCCCAACTATCATATGTTATGTATATCAATGGAATCATGTAATAATCTCATACAAAGCTTAGTACATCAAGCTCTCAGTACAATGTAGATTCATTACACACTGTCATGCAGAAATTTTCACTTCCATGCACCAATTTCTCGCCTCCTGACAGCGTGCCTCCACTGCGTAATCCCTGCTAAAAAAGACCCCTGAATGAATTCGAATTGGCCTTGCCTTGACTATGGAATCCTCATTGGCAACTCCAATGTGTGTCAGATGCATTGAATGCATGACTATAGTCACAACAGATAGTCCATCTTACCCTTTCACCTATCTCTCCACTGAGTCTCCACTGGAACTGACATGCACTGTAGTTAACTGTTGTTTTTGTTCATTTGTAAGTGAGTTATTAGTTGTGAATTAATTAACTAATTAATTCACTTAACTCTCACTAGTGTATCTTTCAATTAGACTAGATACAACTAGCTCAAATGAGTTTAACTCCATTAACTGAGTTAAACTAAATAAAAACTCCTGTAACTACTCTTCCAACTCTGTCATAACTTTGCCACTTCAGTTCTAACTGAGTCCTTCATGCATGAGCCACCAATAACCCTAGGAATTGCGTAATTCCTTTAGCCCACTGATTTTCCAAATCTATTCATTGAAATAAAGTGCTCCAAGAGAATAAGTTGATGTTTATTGTCGGATTATTATTAAGAGCTAATAATAATCGACATGCATCTATTTTTAGATCGACGATCTGTAAATAGACTTCGCCCAATATTCTAAAAATAGTATTTCATCTATTTTTCACATTTGACCAACCATCTACAAATAGCATCCTGAAACTTATAGAAAATGTTCACCATGTCTAAAAATATACATACACCTAAAAATAGCCTGCGGGACCCACTTAGTGAAGGTGTTTACTTTTCACTAAGCTCATCATCTTTTTGAATCTCAACAGCATCATCAAAGCTCATAAGCTCCCTAAATCTGCATTTTCCTTTGCAGCATTTATATGTATATCAGCAGCAACAGGGACAACACAGTATTGCTTCTGTAAGCTCACCAGTTACGCAATGCTAGTTATAGCACCATTGTAGGGTGATTCTAGGCCTTCTCTTGGGCTAGATCTACTCATTTTCTATACATTGTGTAACTGATTCATCTCCATATAATAAAATGGCTCAGCTTCTTTGTAAACTTTGATGTTGTCTTTAGATCTATTGTTTACTTAGTTGCAGTTCTTATATTGTGTTTAAGTATTACTGCATTCTCCCTTCTAAGATATTACATAAAAAAAATCCCGATGAATCATGATCAGCAGTGTCTTCTAAACCCGCCATCAACGAAGAGTGCATCCTTGCGCATAAGACACACACAAACAGAAAGCACAGTGAGAAGAAAGATAGTCAAAGGACCGTGATAAAGCAAATAAATATTAGAAGGCTAATCATGTACCAGAGACAAATCGTAAAGGGTTAGCCAAATAAAGCAGAGTTTAAATATAATGAAGGAAGATAGCATAGATTGAAGGGTTAAAAATTTAAGACATAAGATCAAAAGGTTAATCAAAAGAATTACATGAAATAGACAGTGAAAGGATAAATCAGAGTTTAAAGGCCTAAACAGAGTTTCACTGATAAACAGAGGCAGATTAGCACAGGAACACATTCGAATGATCCAGATCATTGTAATTATTTTTTCAAAGGATATTTTTTGCCACCTACAGCATGTTTTCTTTCAATAAAACATTAAACAGTTATTATAATCAGTCAGAGATATTTTTCATCTACCAGCAGTTATTGCAAAGTTATTGAAAAAGCCTTAAAGTAAAACATTTCACAGAGGTTAACTTAGAAGTTAAGTTAGGAGTTATGGTTTCAGAGAAACACCTTCAGATATTTTTTTCCTTGGGCCTTGCATGGTCACAAAGGTCAAAAACTCATTAACTCTGTAATAAATAACATCTAAACCCTATCTTAGCACCACCTCATCATTTTGCAGATAAATACTGCATATGAGCTTCATTTTTAGTGTTGGTTAGTTGGTGGTTATTTGACTGATTTCTGCTACTGAGCTAGTTGAGGGTTGCTAGGCTGGATTTGAGAAAGCTCTGAATTGCAGAGAGCTATTGTACATGGAGTAATGTAATTGTTTTGATCATCAGTTATACAAGCACGTTCACAGTATTCTTGAGCTATGTTAATGGTGAAGTTTTCCTCATTTGTCATTATTTTTCTTATGTTTTCCATTCTGTCCATATTTCTCTGATAAAAGAACAGAAGTTTTAGAGTAGGATATGTTGTCTTAGCATCCTATTTTTGTCTGCATTCTTTATCTTAATGTTTTCTTCTGCAAGGTCTGATTGGAGAATTCTTAATTTCTCTCCAGTTCCATCTAGCTTGTTGTCTTAGGAATGATTCAATAGAGTCAAGCCAAAGAAGTCTATGATAAGCCTTGTCCTTTAGTGTAGCTTGAGATATTGTTTTTAAGGCCTTTCTTTGAAGTACACTTAGTAGAGTCTAAACTAGGGAAGTCTATGGTATGCCCTGTCCTCTGGTCTGCCTCAACATGTTGCTTTGAAGGTCTTTTGAGTGTTGAGTTAAAGAAGATAGGTTTAGCTTGCTCTTTAGCTTCTCTCACTGTTATCTTAAATGTTTTCTCTTGTCTGAAAGCAGTCTTAGGATTGCTGGATTGTTGTCTTAAATGTTTGCTTATTAAAGTCTGGCCAAAGAAGTTTATGGTATGCCTTGTCCTTTGGTTTGCCTCAAACGGTTACTTGAAAGGTTTTTCTTGTTTAAGTAGAGCTAGAAGATTCTTAACTGACTATAACTTTGCTGCCTTCACAACTTTTTATTGTCTCGTATCACAACCTAATATAAGAGATCCACTTGATATAGTTAGCTTGCCCTATGAAAACCCTTGCAGATTTGATGAACAATTAAATCCTTTTATGACTCCATTTCCCAATGGATTAATGTTTTCTCATAGTCTATCCATTCACCTGAAACATACTTTCAATTAGTCACACCACAGATCTGTCAATTTATCAATTAATTCAACCAAAACAAACAAGTCCTTAGAACTTCATAACTAGCTTAATATCATAAACAAAGGGTATAAATATATATCATTTGAAAACACATAAATAGAGAGATCCCTCTCTGAATCCTGGAAGGATAGGTCCTAGGATTCCAAAGTGGTTCTGATGTGGCCCCTGCAGTGTTTGTTCTTGCCAATCTTACAAATCACAGGGAGCCAACAGAACAACCACAAAGTCTATGCCACCTAGACACTAGAGTGCATTGACACACATGTCCATGCCATCAAGCTCATAGAACAACCACAAATCCAGACCTCTACCCATGTCCATGCCCTCGAGCCCATAGAACAAAAATCCAGACCTCTACCCATGTCCATGCCATCGAGCCCATAGAACAACCACAAATCCAGACCTCTACCCATGTCCATGTCATCCAGCCCATAGAACAACCACAAAGACCTCTATGACGCTAGAGTGCATTGACACCCATGTCCATGCCATCGAGCCCATAGAACAACCACAAAGTCCACGTCCATGCCATCAAGCTCATGGAACAACCACAAAGTCCTCGACGCTACGTCGAGTGCATTAACACCCACGTCCATGCCATCGAGCCCATAGAACAACCACAAAGTGCTCGATGCTAGAGTGCATTGACACCCACGTCCATGCCGCTAGAGTGCATTGACACCCACGTCCATGCCACAAAGTCCTCGACGTTAGAGTACATTGACACCCATGTCGATGGCACATCGATGGTAGAGTGCATTCACACCCACGTCCATGCCACAAAGTCCTCGATGCTAGAGTTCTAGAGTGCCACGTCAATGACGCTAGAGTGCATTGACACTCATGTCCATGCCACAAAGTCCTCGACGCTAGAGTTCTAGAGTGCATTGACACCCACGTCAATGCCACGTCAATGCCATCGAGCCCATAGAACAACCACAAATCCAGACCTCTACCCATGTCCATGCCATCAACCCATAAAACAACCACAAATCCAGACCTCTACAATGCCACATCGATGCCATCGAGCCCATAGAAAAACCACAAATCCAGACCTCTACCCACGTCCATGCCATCAGCCCATAGAACAACCACAAATCTAGACCTCTGCAATGCCACGTTGATGCCATATAGCCCATAAAACAACCACAAATCAAAACCTCTACCCACGTCCATGCCATCAGCCCATAGAACAACCACAAATCCAGACCTCTACCCACGTCCATGCCATCAATGTAGGTTTTAACCATATACAAAAATTATCTACAAACGAATCTTAAAATAGAAAATAAACAATAGCGAGAGCATAAAACATAAAACAGATAAATACAGATATTTTCCCCTGGATCCCAAATCGGGACGACCAACTTGATTTTTCATTATATTCCTTTTAGTGTTACAACACACACACACACACACACACACACACACACACATATATATACATGCCGAAGCATACATAAACCCCAATCCATTAACCCTGGATTAGAACATAACCGTAGTTCCCCTGACCAGATCTACAAAATATCAGGGGTTGAAAACCATCGTTCCCCAAAACCATGTGCAAACTCATGCACAAAACCACGGGTGGGTCCGCCTATGAGTGGGTCCGCACACCAAATTTTTTTTTTTTTTTTTTCTGGGGTGCTGCCCCAGACCCCAACAGGGGGGGCTGCCGCCCCCCCTGTGACCCCCCTGCTGCGCTTAGCGCAATGTACAACACGCGGGGCTAGTTGTGAAAAGAATATAACACATACCCAACATTCTCCCACTTGTTGTTTTCTTTCCGCAGGGGGCCACAGGAGAGCTTAGTCATTAGCCTAGCTTTGCAACACCCATTGTTTATCTACACCAAGAGAACTTCTTAGTGCTCACAGACTTCGTCAATGCATCTGCAACATTCTTCAAGGTGTCCACCTTTACCAGCAACACCCTTTTAGCCTCAACCATATCTCTCACAAAGTGATATTGAACATCAATGTGCTTTGTCTTTGAAAGATAAGCAGGGTTCTTAGCCAAGAAAATTGCACTTTGGCTATCACAGTCTATCCTTATAGCTTGCTGTACCAACCCCATACTTGAACACAATCTCTGCAACCAAGCTGCTTCCTTGCTTGCATGAGTGGCTGCTATGTATTCTGCCTCTGTAGTTGAAAGAGCCACTACAGACTGTCTTTTACTCATCCAACTGACTGCACCTCCAAATAGGCTAAACACATACCCACTTGTAGATCTTCTTTGGTCCGGATCTCCAGCCCAGTCTGCATCAACAAAACCACGAATGTCCAACATTCTTTCCAATCCTGGTCTTCCCTGGTAGCACAAGCCATAATCACTAGTGCCACGTAAATATCTGAAAACCCGCTTCACTGCTGTCCAATGCTCCTTCTCTGGGTTTGACATAAACCTGCTCAATACTCCCACTGCATGTGCAATGTCTGGTCTAGTACAGACCATTGCATACATCAAGCTACCCACTGCACTTGCATATGGAACACGAGACATATACTCCTCTTCTTCTTGTGTCTTGGGACACTGTTCAGCAGACAGCTTTACACCTACAAGAATAGGAACATTCACCGGTTTACTATCCTGCATATTGAACCTCTGCAATATAGTCTCAACATACTTCCTCTGGTTTAACCAGAGCTTCCTCTTTGCCTGATCTCTCTTAATTTCCATGCCCAAAATATAGTTTGCAGCACCAAGATCCTTCATGTCAAATTTGGAGAACAGTTGGGTCTTCAAATCTTAGATAATTTCTTTGTCATTTCCAATCAACAACATATCATCCATATACAAGACCAAATAAATAACACAGTCACCAATTAATTTAAAATAAACACAGTGATCCTCCTTGCTTTTGCTGAAGCCAAGTCCCCGTATATAGGTATCAAATTTCTGGTACCACATCCTTGGTGACTGTTTTAACCCATACAAAGACTTCTTTAACCTGCATATCAACTCTTTCTTCACCTTCACCATAAAGCCTTCAGGTTGTTTCATGTAGATCTCATTTTCCAGATCCTCATGAAGAAATGTTGTCCTCACATCTATCTGTTCTACCTCAAAATCAAATGGAGCAGCAATAAATAAAAGTAATCTAATAGACGTAACTTTGGCAACAGGAGAAAAAATATCACCAAAATGTAATCCCGACACCTGGGAATAACCTTTTGTTACCAACCGAGCTTTGTATTTCTCCACCTTGCCTTCTACACTCATCTTCTTCTTAAACACCCATTTCCTCCCGATGGGCTTCCTTCCAGTCGGCAACTCCACCAGATCCCATGCCTCATTTTTATGCAAGGATGCCATTTCATCAACCATGGCCTCCTTCCAGAGTTTTCCATCCTCTGAATCTACTGCGTCCCTGACAATTCTGGGATCATCATCAGTTATAGTTAAGGAAAAAATTGAATAGAAAGCAGATGGACTATACCTTTCTGGTTGCCTTCTTTCTCGAACTGATCTTTTCACAACTAGATTTTGTGGCTCTTCCTCTTCTGAGTCTTCTTCTGTTGTAGAGCCCGATTCATCCTCCTTTAGCTCAAACTCTATCTTCTCATATTCCTTTGGTAGGACTTCATGTTTAACAACATCTTTCACCTCTCTAAACACCACATCTCAGCTGTACACAACCTTCCTTGTTTCTGGGTTCCAAAGCTTGTAACCCTTTAAACCATCCTTATATCCAATAAAGATGCACCTTTCAGATTTATTATCCAACTTGGTCCTTTTCTCCTTCGGACCATGTACATATGCATCACATCCAAATACCCTCAGATGTGAAAGAGAGGGTTTCTTAGCAGTCCATACCTCATGTGAAGTCTTATCCTCCAACGCTGATGAAGGTGATCTGTTAACCAGGTAACATGCAGTCTCCACTGCCTCTACCCAGAATTCTTGTCCTAACCTGGTACCACTGAGCATGTTTCTTGCCTTTTCCATCAGCGTTCTGTTCATTCTTTCTGCAACTCCATTTTGCTGAAGTGTGTAGGGAGTAGTCTTTTGTCATGCTATACCACACTTCTTACAGAACTCTTCAAATTCCTTCTTGCAGAACTCCCCACCATTATATGTCCTCAGCACCTTTATCTTTTTCTCTGTCTGGTTTTCCACCAGAGCCTTAAATTCTTTAAATTTGTCAAAGACTTCAGATTTCTTCCTCAAGAAATATAACCAAGTATTCTTTGAGAAGTCATATATGAATGAAACATAGTACACAGACTTACCCAATGATGGAACCAACACAGGTCCAAATATATCACTATGCACAAGCTCTAATATCTTGTTCGCCCTCTTAGCACCAGAAGAAAAACTCACATGATTCTACTTTCCATATACACAATGTTCACAGAAATCAAAATCCAGAGAGCAATTAGACATACCTTCGACCATACCATTTCCATGTAGTATCTGAAGGCCCTTCTCTCCAATATGTCCAAGCCTTTGATGCCATAGCATGGTCTTTTCTCCAGAGACCGCTAGGCTTTCCGCTCCACCTTCAGGAACCACATAATTGTTGAACCCATCAATAACAGTGCTGCCCTGAAGCTTGTACAGAGTTCCAATCCGAACTTCCCGCATTAATACCAGTGCTCCCCGAACCATCTTACAGTTATCTTTCATGAACACTGTTTTTACACCTGCATCATCCATCTTACTTACAGAAATCGTATTTCTGGCCAATGCAGGAATGTGCAGAACACCAAGAAGTGTTCTAATCCTTCCACCTTGCAACTTCAGCTTGACTTTTCCACATCCAACGATTCTGGCCTTCCTATCATCCTCTAGGAAGACATCACCGCCATCATATTTCTCATACTCGTAGAACCACTCCCTATGGGGAGTGAAGTGAAAGGATGCACCTGAGTCCATCAACCATGACTCATGATCTACATGTGTATTTGAAGAAGAAGCCAAATACACATTCCCACCTTCATCTGAGGTGGTTTTTGCCTCTGCAAAAGGAGCATCATCAGATCCTTTTCCTTTCTCAGGAGCTTTAGATCTGTAGTTCTTTTTGAATTTCCCTTCCTTTCCGCATTTCCAGCACACCTTTACAAACTTTCCAGGAGATTTAAATCTCTCTCTAGATTTAGATCTCCCACTCGAAACCTTATTCTTGTTTCTGTTCTAGGACCTTCCTCGTACAGATAAGGCATCTCCATTTTGGCCCTCCATATTTCTCTGTCTCATTTCCTCCGATAGCAAGGCTAAGACAATGTCATCAAAATTCAAGGACGTTGTATTGCTACCTATTGCAATAACCAGACTGTCCCACGAATTTGGTAGAGAACACAACAAACTGATGCACTTATCTTCATCTGAGAATTTAATATCAACAAATGACAACTGACTTACCACTATATTGAAGGCATTCAGATGTTCTGTCACCGAGTCTCCATCCTTCATCCTCAGGTTATACAACTTTTTCCGCAGGAACAATTTATTCACCAGAAACTTAGATTGGTACAAAGTCCCAAGATTGTCCCACAAATTCTTTGTCGTAGCTTCCCCAGATACATTCAACAATACAGAATCGGAGACACACAACCGTATTGTGCTCTTCGCCTTCCGATCCAACTTCTTCCAGTGTTCATGTGACATTGCCGTTGGTTTAGTACCTGGATCTACCGCGATCCATTGATCTTTATCGACCAGCAGGTCCTCCATCTTGAGCTTCCACAACTCAAAACTCTGACCATTAAATTTCTCAATCTATATCTTCCTGCTGCTCGCCATCTTCTTTCATCGCAAGAATCGACCCCGCAGATCTCCCATTGAACAGGGTCTACCTCAGGCTCGAGCAAAAAACCCTCAGTAGCAAAGACGTCCCCTTGAAGCCGAAACAGCTTTGATACCAAATGTAGGTTTTAATCCTGTACAGAGATTATCTACAAGCGAATCTTAAAACAGAAAATAAACAATAGTGAGAGCATAAAACATAAAACAGATAAACACAGAGATTTTCTCCTGGATCCCAAATCGAGACGACCAGCTTGATTTTTCATTATATTCCTTTTAGTGTTACAACACATATATACATGCCGAAGCATACATAAACCCCAATCCACGTCGATGCCATCGAGCCCATAGAACAACCACAAATCCAAACCTCTACCCACGTCCATGCCATCAACCCATAGAACAACCACAAATCCAGACCTCTACGATGCTAGAATGCGCCATCGAGCCCATAGAACAACCACAAAGACCTCTATGAGGCTAGAGTGCATTGACACCCACGTCTGTGCCCTCGAGCCCATAAAACAACCACAAAGTCCTCGAGCCCATAGAACAACCACAAAGACCTCTATGAGGCTAGAGTGCATTGACACCCACGTCTGTGCCCTCGAGCCCATAAAACAGACACCCACGTCTGTGCCCTCGAGCCCATAAAACAACCACAAAGTCCTCGATGCTTTGTCGAGTGCATTGACACCCACATCCATGCCATCGAGCCCATAGAACAACCACAAAGTCCTCAACGCTAGAGTGCATTGACACCCACATCGATGCCACGTCGACGATAGAGAGTATTGACACCCACGTCCATGCCGCTAGAGTGCATTGATTGACACCCACGTCGATGCCACAAAGTCCTCGACGCTAGAGTGCATTGACGCCCACGTCGACGCTAGAGTGCATAGACACCTACCATCAAGCCCATAGAACAACCACAAAGTCCTCAACGCTAGAACAACCACAAAGTCCTCAACGCTTTGGTTTTTATTTATGGTTAACATTAATATTTGGTTTTTATTTATGGTTAACATGAATATAGGAAGAGCTCTCCATAGGAGTTGGTGTATAAGTGGGCCACGAAGTCAACGAAAGCCAACACATATAACACCACATTACCACGCTACCAATAGGAAGGGCTCTCCATATGCTTTGTAGTTTATTTGTGCTTAACATGAATATAAATTCTTTTTAGTGCATTTACGCTATACATATGGGTTAATTTCATAAACACCAAAACAAAAAATTTGTATCTATCCACGCTTCATCACTTAGACCATGTCGACTTCATATACTTCGATTTAATTTCTCCTCAATCCTGCCAAGTTACAAATTATCTGTTTGAACACCACGCCAATCACCGGGAATCCCAGGTTCGCAACATAGTTGTTATTAATGCACATAATTTAAAACTAACTCCATATTAAGCGATTGCATGGGATTGCACCGCTGGAGTTTGAAGGGAATCGACCCAGTCACGTCCCAAAAACGAAGAATAACTTCAGGATCATAAGCAGAGCAATACAAAGATTACAATTCTGAATTGGCAACGCACGATTGTATTACGGAACCTTGTAGAAACTAGCCCAATTGTATAATTTCCAGCTCAACGCACACGCAGTAAAAATGCAGTATCAATATGGAATAACACCGCAGTTTTCGCTGGTTTCTTGATCCACGCTCCAATACTCACAACCCCTTCTACTATGTGATAGTCCTAATCTACATAAAACAACTAGCATTCAAAATGGCAGCAAATTTGCTCATAGATCCTAATTTCAGGAGTTCCAATTGTTCAATGCCGAGGGAGAATCTTTACTGCGGTCCAATAAAGAAAAGAAAAAGTTGAAGCCGAGAACTAATCGCTTATTTTTCGAAGGAAATTGTTGGAAAAAGATGGGAAAAGACAGATCAAACTTTGCTGCTCTAGAAGCTATTCAAACAAGGGCTTGAGTCCAAGAGAGGATGTTTGAATCCACAATTGTACCCAAATCTGTTGTGGTTTTTTAATTTAGCAAATTGACAACGTGAAAGGGGATCAGAATTCAAACCAGAGGGGAGAAAATTTTGTAATGGAAGGATTGGACAATACACTCTTGTTTCTCCAGTTTTTCTTTGTATTATTTGCAGCTCGAGAGGAAGATTTGTGTATATGAAAGAAATAGTTGTTGTGTAATTGAATATTTTGCGGAAACAACTTTTCACTATTGTTAATTGATTCTCTTGTAGTATTGAATTGCTCATCAGCCTTTTATTTACAGGGATTTGTGAATTCAATTCTACGCTAATCAGGTTTGCTTTTAAGTTTTGTACTTTTTATAGGTTTAATGGCTAATTTGCACAACGATCAATTTCAGAATTTATGACGGATTGCACTACTGCAATGATTCAAATTTCTGATTGTACTAATTCTGATTGCAATCAGTCACATTTTATTAGTTTTAATACTAATTCATATATATAGGTAGTATTTAGTTAAGATCTATATATTGACACATACGGATAGTATTAGCATATTTACACATATAGGGGATTTATATTAGTGTAGATTAGTATCTAACTTAAGTATAAGTATAACATTAATGCATATATCTAACATAGTATTAGTGTTATCTTGACATAGGCTAAGTAGGATTAGGTAATAATAACACTTAGTTTAGGCTAGTTTTAGGTAAGTGGGTAATTGGACCCAATAGAACCATTCCAAGCCACCATCTGAAACAAAAAAAGGTCTAATTTGGGGCATTGAATGGGTGGTCTCCTTTGATGTTAATGAAGTCATTTTTTCCCATCAACACTATCTTCAATTTTTTTGCTAACTAAGGTATGTAAAATGCTACTTGGGGAACTTACCTTTATATGAATTGGTGTGTGTAGGGTCGTGGGTTCAACATAGGGCATATTATGAGCAGGATCCTCACGATGCACGCCTTTTTCCACTCTCGGGCTAGGCTACAAAGGTCCCACATCCTTTCCTTCTTGCGGTATGCCAATACACACTATTTCTAGACTTCTCTAATGTCCACCACTTCTCCTTCTCCTATGACCTCTCTCTATCTCCTTCACTAGAATTCGATTAATCGTAGGCACAAACACTAACCTCTCTTCGTTGTCACTACTACCTCAAAACCATATTCCACTACAAAAAAACACTAGTCTCAAACTCTTTCATGATTTCCCTTCTATGCATTGTCTACCTTAACTTTTCTAGTATACATTATCATGATCTCATTTAAGGATCTTTCATAGCTCCTTCATCCTCTTCTTCCTTCTACTCTTGCATCACAACCCTATTCCCTGGTCATCCACTCGATCGCCCTTGGTGCACAAGGCATTTACTCCTTCTGCAACATATCTGCGTGCTACATTTTTGTGCTATTTTTGCTTATCTTCTCCTCTGCACGCTCCCAAAATTGCTTCAAAAATATTTTTTTTCTTCCTTCAAAAACTAACTCCAACACTTTTTCAATGTATCCTCACTAACCCTTCAACGTAGTGGTAAGTTAGTGAGAATTCAAAAGCACATGGCACCTTTGAGTCTTTTTAAAAGTGTGTTCTCACCTTCTTCAAACTCCCAGTTCACCATGACACTAGATTGGATTTATTAACTCAATTTCGGCAAGCATCAGCTACCCATATAGTGGACCATGTCCACAAGTGGTGAAAATGTCGTAGTATTTAAAACGTGGACACCTTAGGACCCCTTCTTTTAGATTTCTTTCTCAAATCACCTTTTCCCAATATAGACACAAATATGGCCCAAAATGAGGAAGAATCCATATGTAAAGCTCAACAAGTTGAACTTATTTATGCACAATTAGGGTACCTCTACTTTATTTATGCACAATTAGGGTACCACTTTCTTTCAACCAAGATAAATCTAGGGCATCTAATGTTTTTGATGGGTTGATTTGGAACATAACCTAATTTCACATTGGGAACTGTAGGTTTTAACCCTGAACAGAAATTATCTGCAAACGAATCTTAAAAACAGAAAATAAACAATACCGAGAGCATAAAACATAAAACAGATATACACAGATATTTTCCCCTGGATCCCAAAATCAAGATGACCAGCTTGATTTTTCGTTATATTCCTTTTAGTGTTACAACACATATATATACATGCCGAAGCATACATAAACCCCAATCCATTAACCTTGGATTAGAACATAATCGTAGTTCTCTTGATCGGATCTACAAAATACCAGGGGCCGAAAACCATCATGCCCCAAAACCATGTGAAAACCCATGCACAAAACCATGGGCAGGTCCACCCACTGAAAAATAAGGACAAAATTTTCTACCCCCGGCGTAACGTTCAGGGAGGTCTATCACCCCCCCCCCCCCACCCCCCGCGCGTGACTAGTTGTGGAAAGAACATAACACATACCCAACAGGAACCCCATCCCATATCAAGAAAATATGTATGGTCACCCAACATCATTTTCCTAACTTACTGGTACATCCAAAGTGCCAGCGCCACCTACAACCGGATACTATACCAACCCTCTTATGCCCACTCCTAAGCCTCCCATGCAAGGAAATATATGCCTAACACACACCTCAGATGGAATGTCTACATCCCAACCTACCTATGGAAATTCCCCACAAGGGAATTTGTACTTTTATTTCTTTGGCCCTCAACAAACTAGAATTGCACCTCAATAGAATACAAGTGTTAACTCTATATAACTCTCTTTCCCTAAGTAGTAATATTGATTTGAAAAACTCAACACTATGAATCCACCCATTCAAAAATAAAAATAAAGGAAAGAACAAACAGAAAGGAAACCAAGGTAAATATGAAAAAAACAAAAAACAACCAAATGCAAAAACTTTGGGAAACCCCCCTTATTGGAACCAACATATAAACTAGGATACTAATAATCCGCAAAAACAAGGCAAGAATAGTGCTCTATGGACTAATCATGCTTATGAAATTTGTGGTGAATATGGACACTACACCCATCATTGTCCCCAACTCCTCGAGTTTAAATGCATGAGAGAGGCTAGGGGGGGATTCAAAGATAATTAACCAACAATTATGCTAAAATAACCATTCCCCCACCAAGTGATTGTTTTTGCACAACATGAGGTTGGTCCTCTGCAATATCCAAATCAATCAAGGGGAAAGTCCATTAACCCCGCCAATCATGGCATATGCATGTAGGCAGTAGTTCTTCAACTCCAAATGCACTGTCGGGACTATGAAACTCCTCCTAAACCTAATCCCTCAGTAGTTAAGACAATGCCAACAAATACAACTTTACCACCTTTAACTATTCCTTGACCACCTATAAAACCAACAGCTAAGATGGTCAAATTTCCGTTACTGCTATCATCACATAATGAAAAGGTGTCATATATTTATATCATTTTTGACGATCTTGGGAAATCTCCATTGGCCATGTCAATTTCGGAGGTTCTTTAAACTTTTCCATCTCAACAAAAATCCTTACTTTCCACATTATGCACTATAGATGCCTTAGATTTGAGATTGATCACCTTTGACTTAGACAACTCAGAGCTATGACTACCATCTCTTGTCATATTCCCAATACCCATGACCAGCTAAAATGTCACAATTCATATATATCACATTGATGAGGGGGAATCCATAAGCATTATGTAAAAGTTAGTTTGGAAGATGCTAGACTCCCTCGAACTCACTGCTTCCTCCATCACATTGAGGGAATATTATGGCTACCCATCATCACCCGTGGGACACTTTCAAAATGTACCAGTTGAACTCACCAGCAAAATATTTCTCGTAGATATAGAATTTATCAATGCCCCTCTAGATTATAAGATCTTGTGTGGGTGAAGTTACAAGTACGCAATGAAGGCTATTGCATCATCATTTTTCCGTACTATTAGTTTCCCCCACAATGGAAAAATCATCACCATCGACCATTTAACATTACGAAACGAGGACATCCTCCTCAATAGATAGCGTGTTACCCTTTGCAGGGTCCCAACATGAACTTCTTCCCTCCATGACCGAGATTGTCCAAATACGTTTTAAAAATTCTTCTCTCCTTGGAACCTATTCAAGAGCCCCTCCTATTATAACATCTGCTTCCATGGCTCTTGTATGCATAGTAAGCACCTCTTCTTGTGAAAATACTTAGGAGAATCAGTCACCACCACCAGAACTTGAAAATGCTATGGCAAGTGATACCTTGTTCCTTCCATACACTATCATGTAAACTCCTTTCCTATATCCCCTTCCTAGTTTCATCTCACGTCAAGTGATGGCAATGCTTACCCTACCAAACATGGCTCTGGCACTGTTCATATGGTATTTGGCACCACCTACCACATTGTCTATGCTAGGAGTTGTGCCCATGGGTCATGTTATGTTGAGCACCCATACAGAGGTTATACCACCTACAGGAACACCAAACCTTGCAAATACATGATATGACACCGTAGGAAAGGATAAGGAGAAATCTAAGAAGGACCCCACTAGCACAACTTCTCTTAAGGTACCTCCCCATGTGCATTATGTGACATATCAGGACACTCTACCAATCAATATCCCTCATTGGAAAATTTTAAGGTCATTCTTCATGCCCCCTAGGGACTAGTTCCCTCTTCTCTAACCCCATTAGCACCAAAGAATGACCCCCCTCCACCCCTTACCACCCTAAAGAAATTACATGTATAATAAAAATAGTACTTGTTCATTTGAAAATTATAGGAAACATGAAAATAAATATGAGAATGTTTGTAACTAGTCATATAAGATAATAAATACCCATCAAGCTATTTGAATTCCAGATTTTGAATAACCCCTACATGCCTGATTGATATGAACCCCCCGATGTGCCAAAGAATGCCCTCAAACCCTCCTAAACATATATAGTAATAAAAAAAACCTTTCCACCCCACAAGACAATGCGTTATATTGTTTTTCACTTTTTCTCTTTTCTTAATCCATTATATGAATGGACGTGTTATGATATTTCCGATCCAATGAAGTCCCTATGGATCCTATAAATAGATGGAATGATTTTATCCCAAATTCTAAATATAGTACTATGGGGAACTACGTTTAAGTTGAAAAGTGACAAAATGAAGAGCTTGTGTATGTGAATGTTTTTATACCCACTTTTAAAGATATATATTATGACAAATTGAAGAGCTTGTGTATGTGAGGGATGAGGATATGCCTTCCCATTTTAAAAATTTCAGCTTGATAACATTCAATATCCTTAGCTTTCTCATTAGCAAGTTTCTTGACCCCAAACTCAATGCCTTCTAAAAAATATATATAGTTTATAGGGGCATTCAAAATGGTATCTAAGGCATTAAGGGATCCATGAAGCTTTTCAAGGTAGTATTTCTAGTTCTTTAAGGGAATAAGATTATTTCCTTCGGTTTTATGGATTAGAATTTTCCTCCAAATAATTCTAGGATCAAATTTATATAGGTTCAATAGCTATTTTTGATTTTTATTTATATACAATAATTTAATTTAAAAAATATACATATTTATTTTATTATGTTTTAAAAATTCATTAGGAGCATCTGAAATCACTTTTTAGAAATATTTTACAATCAGTATCATACCAAGAACTAATAGTTCTATTATTCATTTAATTATATGTTTAATATTAATAAATGCAAATTTTGAATTATATTAAAATATACCATTAAAATCTTAAAATCTTATATCTATAGGGTAACTAGAATATTGAGATTACGAATTTAATTTTTACGGTAGTTATACAAACATATTGAACAAAGCTAAAACTTTAATATTCATCTTGAAATGAAAAATAAAATACATATATAAAATTGTAACTTTTTATAAAACAAGGAGAGCTGCAGAGGCAGCAAGTCCCTGCCGAGAGCTTAGTAACTAGCAAAATATTTGGGGACAGGTGATGGGTAGCTGGACTTTCGCTATGTGACCACAATATTTTTATGTTTTACTTTGCGTTGGGCCTCCGCTCTCCCCACGACACGACGACATCTTTATTGTTGGCATTAGAGATCAATCATTGTGCTCGGATGTCTGCATTACTCCTATTTTGTCCTCCTTTCCCACAAGAATCTCTTATTATACATGCAATAGATATTATTCTGGATCTCATTCAACTATTTACAATCAATCGATATTGCTCTGGATCAAAGTTATCTCTCAGCAAGGCAATCAATCGATATTGCTCTGGATCAAAGTTATCTCTCAGCAAGGCACATTTTGCCAGTGAGTTTTTCATCGAATAACTCTGCAAAATCTCTAACACTAACACAAACATAACACAAGGGCATAGAACCCTAGAAGTATACCTTTTCCTAAGAAATTTAAATCCACAAACATACGCGAGGGCATAGAACCCTAGAAGTATACTAGAGGATAGCAAATAGAATAGTCTTTAATTAAAACAGGGCCGAGAATGCTTCATCAAATTGGCTTAATACGTCTTTCTATTCACTTCAATTTTTTCCTGATAAAGTTTATGTGCAATTTTCATTTTTTTAATAATAAAATTTATATTTGCAACTCTTCGATGCTTTCTTTCGGGTTCTCTAAATGTACAATTGGACTGCAATTCTATTCAAAGATTTCGTTTTAATGTTGGCTGGTATTAGTATTATATATATAAGAATACAATATTTTTACGTGGAAATGTTACATTGGTTACTTCAAGCATAACTTCTTTTCTCCTTTTAATCTATATAAACGGTGTGTTTATAGGTCATCTCGGTAGTCAACATGGATTTCAATGAAAATAAATAATGTTTTCTGTTATTAATCATCAATATGCATAATAAAATATTTTTTCTTCCTTTTTTTTCACATTTGGTTTATTGTTTTGGCTGCTTTATTTAGTATGCATACTTTTTGTTTAACGTAAGCTATCTCCAAATCTATTTACAAAGTGTAATTTCTAAAAACAGTTATACTAATAGTTTAAGAATAGCAACTATGAATTTTAAATCATACACTGGTAACTAATGTATAATTAGATCGTAGAAATTAAATCATATTTCTATCTAATGTAAGGTGGTGTATAAACATTTGAAAAGGCTAAATCATTCAATATACATATTTTAAAATTTATAACACGCTATTAAATGTTTTGTTCCATGACTTATATCTGAAACTAAATGTAACGCAGTTGATAACTGGATTCTGTCTTAGTTGAGCTTGTTCGAACCCAAACACATATAATCAAGCCGTCAATAAACAAAGTATTAACTTGTGAACTACCGGATTTGCATGTATTACATGTGCCGTCAACCAAGCAAACGAAAATTTAAGGCTGCATTTGGCCCAGACTACTCTATGTTTGGCTTCCTCAACTGGTCGAATTATGGTTGAGGCTGAAGCTAGAAATTATGGCGGATGGGATCATTTGGGTCCTTGCAATTCTATGTCGAGCTCCATGGAATTCATATCAGATCAACTCCTCGCCAAAATGCTGAACTTCTGTTTCTTGCCTCCCTAGTTGAACAATTGGGCAAGTGGTCCGTCGAATCAGATCCAGAGTGGAATCAGATCTACAGAGAAACTGTGAGTGAGGAGGAGCTCTTCAGGAGCATTGTTCGATCTACTGCCTTTCAAATATAGATCTTGCTTCTTGTTGACCTATCCATAGAACTGCGAAAGAGCCATGCTTTGAATGTTGGAGAAGCACCTACAAGGAGCTATCCCTGATAGAGCCATGGATCGAGCCACCTGGAGAAGAAGAGTCATGGATCTATTTGTTGTAAGATGTGTTCCTGTTGTGTAGAATTGTGGTTCGACTGAAGGAGAGAGAGCCACCCAGACGAGAGTGAAGCGAGACCTATTACCTTGGCTGGTACAACAGAGACCGCTTAAATGTAATAGAATGATCTCTGAGGTCAGTTCTACTGTTTGGAGCATTAAAATCCTCACGTGTTGTGGACGCTACATTCATAGATTTTTGGGTACACAACAGAGCTTGGTTAGTTTAACAGGGTAAACTTTGAGGTATGAATGAAAGAAATAGGTTATTTGTATCATGAAAAATATTTTAATCTTGGGCAATTTTTTTAATAAATTTAATAGAATTTTGGCTGTGTCATTCAATAAACAAATACCCCGTTCAATACATACCCGAAAGAGAACCGAGTTAACGGCTTAACTGAATGGATTCTGTGTGCTGCTTTGAATGGATTCTTTGAACGGATTTTTGTGTGCTGTGGGTGAACAGCTAATATCGGACAACTGCAAACAGAACCATAGAATCATATCTGAAACCGCCGAGTAAACTACTGCCTTTTACTCGGACTAAATTAATTATGTATGGTTCAACTGCTTAAAACAACAGAATCAACTCTTGTTGGTGGTACAGCCCGAGATGTGAGCACTTCTAAACAGGAAGACGAAGCACAGAAACAAATTGCTTATATATATTGCTCCATTAATAATTTCAATCTTCTCAAAAGAGTTTGCACAGAAACACATTGCTTATATATATTGCTCCATTAATAATTTCAATCTTCTCAAAAGAGTTTGCATAGAAACAAATTGCTTATATATATTTCTCCATTAATAATTTCAATTTTGTCCAAAGTGTTTTTCTTGTTTATCGATGTGAAAAATTATAATTTCAAATATGTATAACTTTATCACCTGTGTGCAGCTAAAGCTCCTCTATTTACTATGAATAAACAATGTAAAACGTCTTACAGATAAAGCTACTATGCGCAGAAGCAGCGCCGGTACAAAATTCACATCCTACACAGCAGCAAAGTCCATCTTCGAGAACGCTCTTATGCTCTTGTCTCCACTCCTTTCCCTGTGGGTGCTACTGGATCGGCTGATGCTGGTACTGCTATAGGGACTGCAAGAAGAAACAAAAGCCGTTCTGAGGAGAAGAAGTACCCTAAAGCCTGCAGTTGTTCCATGGGTGCATACAACGCGAAATTATACCAATCTGGCCTCCTTTTCATCAAAGCCCTGTTAAGCAGTGAATTACTCCTTCATGGGGGAGGTGCCACATGCCACATATTTTTAAAAACAAGTGTCTCGCATGCATATAATGAAATCGCATTGCAAATATATGATTTCAATTTTAAACATAAAATGTTACCTATTAATGTCAGCATTAGTTAAGTAAATACCAAAGTGTATGTATCACTTTAGACTTACCTTATGTTCTTTTACATTTTGCCTCGTTATGAGGCCAAATAAGACCTCTAAAATTCTTATTGATTGAATTGACGGCAGAGTGAAGTTCATTGGCGGAATGAAAGGTGGTTGTACACTTTATAGAATATATATCGACAACATTAGGTTAATTAGTTTTGATTTACGTGTAAAATTAATAAAAACGATGAAAACCGATTACAAGAGTCCCTGCAGCCCGAAGGGGCAGGGACTAATAAGAAAGTGTATGGGCATGTAAACTTCAAACATTTGGTCCATTGGAAATATTTTTTTGGTTCTTGATTGGAAAAATGTTAAATAGTATTACTTTACTAATATGAAAATATAATAAGAATAAAAGTATCATTGATTTGTGTGTTAGAGAGAATTTTGAACGGAAAAAATGTTAAATAGAATTACTTTAATAATATGAAAATAAAATAAGAATCAATGATATAATTTATTGATAGCAACATTAAATTAAAATTGTTGATTTATTAGCTTTATGTGTCTCGTATTGGTTCAAAGAAAACATATATGTGTTAAAAGTTATTTATATTTTAAATTATAAATTGTTCGAATTGGAATTGAGGGTTTTTTAGAAGGGTTTCTACTATATAACCATCCATGGTTTGTTCGAGGAGATGGGGTTTAACTACCTTTTTTAGTCAGTTGTTTCAGGAGCACATAGGAATATTGGATTGACTGACAATCCATCCTAAAATCCTCATCATTTGCATCCTTTTCAAAACTCAGCTAGAGGAAATTCAGATTCTAGTCACTTTAAGAAATAATTGTTGGGAGTATTTTGGTAAAATAAAATTCAAGATCTTTTCCTACCAAAATCAGTACAATACCCAAAGTATGCAAGCTCATGCGTTGATCTACAAGTTCATTGGATTACAGACCTACGAAAGGTACATGATCGGTAGGATCCAAAATAAACGAAACCTCAAGGGACAAATAGATTTAGAGCTAGGAACAAAAGGACTCTTCATAGTAATTTCCTTCATCTTGGAAGATATAATGATGGTTTTTAAAGGAGGGCATTACATTTTTAACAATTATGGGTTCTTTGTGCTTTTGGAAAGATATATACATTCATAAGAAGAAAGATATCCTTGATTCCCCAACATGGGTTCATCTCTTTTCTCTTCCATAGGGACATGGAAGGAAAATCCTTGAAGGCTTTGATAATGAGATTGGTAGCTTTGTCAAGTTTTCTAGGGCAACTAAGAGAGGGAAATACACATCATATGTAATGATGCAGGTCTATATGAATATTAACTAGCCTCTTCTAGCTTTAATAGACATTTACTATCAGGATAATATTTTGAAATAGACATTGGATTAAAAAAATATCCCTATTAGATGTAGGCATTGTCATGAATATCGACATCATTTTATAAATGTTCCTTTGATTTCTAAGGATTTACTAGTAGATCAGTCAACCCATAAAAACAAGAGGGTTTTGGAAAATTCACTCGGAGTATGAAGAATTTGAGACCCAAAGGAGCGAAAACTTTTGGTAAGAACCCCAAAAATGGAAACAAGTTTGTGTCTCTCTCCTCTCCATATGAGACCTTGAGGTAAGAAGTTAATCAATCAATCCTTCAATAAACTATTAGAAGTATTCCCATGTCTTTGCCACCCTCAAGAGAGATCGAGAATATGAATCAATGCGGTAATCTACATAACTCTCTGCCAAAGGAGCCAACTAGCTTAGTAATGGAAGAGGATGCGTGTGAAGACATCCGAGAAGATATGGATTTGGAAGTTCCACACATTATTTATTTGGCAAACACTTGCCTCAATAAATATCCATAATCTATACAAGCCATCAAATAAACAATGTTCATTCTGGTTTGAGTTCTTCAAGTCCCCATTTAGGAGTTCATATGTAATATTTCAAATATCCCCCCAAAATGGTAAAGAAGGATAGAAAAATGGGCAAAAGAGCATTAAGGCATTGGTCTAAGAAGATGGAGAAAATTAGTCAAATCAGAAAAAGCCATGCCAATATCGGAGATATTTCCTCGTCGACCAAAAAAACTCTAAATTTTTTATCCTAAATATTTAGAGAACAACTGCATTCTTAGTTGTAATTACTGTTATTGTTAACCTTTGATAGTCTATTGGTGATTAGTAAATTTAGAAGTATCTTTGGTTGATATGCTAATATTTATAGTCCTCTTATGATAAACAACAATTTTAAGACTTTAAAATACCAACTACATGTGATTTTCTCTAATTAATGAAAAACTCTTCTAATTCACCAATCTCTCCTATCCCCTAAAAAAACTATAAAGTAAGAAATATTAAGGCTCCCATATTTAAACATTTTTTGAAATAAATTTTACATTTAGTTTCATTTTTATAATAGTATTTTGAATTAATACAATAAAAATATTTGTAATAAAGTAAATATTAATAATAATTAAATAATATATATAATTATATAATTTAATAATACTAAAATTTAGTATTCATTAATATTTTTAATTTGAAATTTAACATAAATACATTCCAAAATACAAGTTTCCTTTGGTTAAAGGTGCCAAAAATAACTCTAAAATTCTCAACCAATTTGGAATTGAAATCTTCAATCAATTTAAGGCATTCGTTCCCCTTCTTAAATTTCTAAAAATAAACCAATAAAAATAATTAAACATATTCAAAGCATTTCTTATACCACAATAATATATATAAATATTAAAAAAAAAATCAAAATTATATATATATATATATATATATATATATATATATATATAGTTTCTTCAGAAAGAAAAAGACACTGGTTGTATTATAAGTAAACAAAGATTATATATATCAACGGTATCACAACAAGGGTGTTGGAATCGAACCATAATATAGCACATGACAGGAAATTAAGACATGATAGCAAAAATAGGTAGAGGGATCCATGTGTGGTAAAAAAAAAAAGAACAAAGAAGACCATATAGGCTCAGAAAAAAGACCAGGCGAGATCATGAGCATAGTCCAGCAGGTTGTAATAAAACTTGCAGTGAGAACATCATCCATATAGAAAGAAGAGATATCCAAAAAACATCAAACCAAAGAGAGTACTCCTAGAGTAGAGGAGACAAGATCAACACCCCTGAAATGTTGAACATGAATAGACCCAAAAGGAAGAAGCAGTCCCTGCTTGGAGAGAGTATCCGCCTTCGTATTAGCCTCGCAAAGAATATGTTGGATGGGTGGGTCAAGTAGGCGACCATGAAGATACTGGATCCTGCGAAACCAAGGGAGGAGGGCAGGAGGCTGGAAGTGGGAGTGACTAGTGATCCCATCGATCATAGTGTTAATTTCCCCACAGATATGGAGATTTTCCACTTGCAAGTTGTAAGACACACAGAGAAGGCTCCAAAGGGCAAGGAGCTCAGCCCACATGTTATAGGTAGGTCCACCATTCCAACAGATGCAGTAAAACTCACAATGCCCAAGGTTAATCCACACACCACACTTGCATTGGCCCTGTTGTTCTGCCTCGTCGAAATAGCCCACCGGGATGGAGACTTCATGCTGACGAAGACAAACAGAGAGATATCGAGCCCCGTGTGACTCCGAGGGGGCTGAATCAATCCACTTAAGAATATCCAAATGTTTGAAATGCTGTGAAATTTGGCGATCCTAAAATATGTACCTATTTCTGGCAAGCCACACCTCCCAACAGAGAAATAAAGGTAAAGATCGATCATTGGAGGCCAGGGATCCCCAGGCTTCAATGGACTGCTGGAATGTGAGAGGCCTCCAGTCCTGGATCTATAGGAAATGGGTGAAACAGGACCATGTTTCCATTACAAAAGGGTAAATGAAAAAGAGGTGCTGTAAAAATTTTGACTCTAATTTGCAGAAGACACAGAAGCTCGGGCTATTGAAGCACCTCTTCACTAGGTTGTCCCAAGTTAGAACCCGGTTCCTCATTGCCGGCTAGACAAAAAGAACTATCTTGATAGGTGTGTTTCCATTCCAGAATTTCAACTAGAAGAGGGACTCCTCTCGAGGGATGGAAAGGCCCAAAGGGATTTCGTAAATATCCTTGACCATAGGTGAGGACTGATGTGGTTTACCATGCCATGTGATTCTATCACCCGCGTGATGAAGACAAAAATCCCCAGATCTAAGAAGTGGATTTGTTGCCTCCCAACCCTCAGCTACCACGCCCTACAAATTTAGTTGTTGAGCAGTTTTCCATATAGGGCAACTTTGATTCCAATGGGAGACGAACTATGAAATCAAGAAGAGACCCTTAAGTGCCAACACATGTTGCAAGCGGGGGTCAAGTGAAAAGTTTGACGGAAGCCCCGGTACCCTTTCAGTGGCCAAGTAGATATGTTTTCCATTACCAAAATCCCAGACAAGGTGGCTGAAAAAATAGGAAAAGACCTTCTCGAAGCTCCTCCAGATGATAGACCCTCGGCGAGGAGTGAAAGACTGGGCCTGAAAAAAGAAAACCAGATCCTAAAAAATGTTATATTTTGCCCGAAACAGCTCTCCAGTGTGATTTGATAAGGAGGGCCTGAGAGAAAAGAGATATGTTCAAAAGACCCCAACCCCCCAACCTTTTAGGGCGCATAATCAGCTCCATGTTGCATAAGGAAAACTTTCGGGAACCCATTGCACCTGACCAAATGAAATTTGAGATGATGGCCTTGATGGAATCCATAATACCTACTGGGATGTGAAAGATATGTGCCCAATAGACAAGCAGTTGTTGGATGACAACCTATGCAAGGATGAAGCGTCCACCAAGGGAGAGCCATTTGTGTGACCAAATATTTAATCTCTTTCTGTATTTTTCCAGAAGCCAAGACCAATCCTTGTTTTTGTATCCACATGGCTTGAGCTAGAAACCAAGATATTTAAAACCACCAGTGATGGGGGCAATGTTTACCTGAAAGAGTCCATCAATGATATCAATATCCACATAGTTTTGGGAGGCCGATATCAGAATATATTTTTCACGGCTGATAAGCAAACCCAAAGTCGTGCCAAAACGGAGGAATATGCACTATAGAGCAGCCCAATGTGCACAAGCGATGATACAAAAAACTAGGACGTCATACACGAAAAAGGAGTGGGTAACAAAAATACCAGGGGCCATTCATATTCCATCGAATAGTCCACATCTATTAGCCTCCTTGATGTGTAGGCTCATACCATCCATGACCAATATAAAGATTAGTGGAGAGGGAGTAGCCCTGGTGGAGGCCACGACCAGCTCAAAAGAAATCAGTGGGAATACCATTGATCAGAATTGCAAACTAGACAGGGGAGATGCATGACATGATCCATTGGGCATTAGGCGGGGAGAGGCCAATTTTGTATAGGACAAGGCGTATAAAAGACCAATCAATGCAGTCATAGGCTTTAAAAAAAATGATCTTCATAATGGCAACATCCAGATTTTTAAGATGGGATGAGTGAAAAGCCTCTTGTGTTGTGGCAAAAACATCATGGATAAGCCTACGAGGGAGGAAACCAGACTGTTCACAGGAAATGTGCGAGGAGAGGGACGCAGTGTTGCGGTGGGTGATAAGTTTGGAGATGACCTTATAAACAACATTGCATAATGAAATGGGTCGGAAATTCGAGAAGTCAGCAAGGTGAGAGGGTCTGGGGATGAGTGTGAGGAAATTTGAGTTGATGTCCCCTGGTATCTAGCCTTGACTCTTTGATTCCTCCACCACCATGAGCAAATGATCCACCATTAAATAAAAGAAGTGAATGTACATATCAACAGGCCATCCATCCAGGCCGAGACTTTTGTCCTTGGAAAAGGATTTCAGGACCTTCATAAGTTCATCCTTTGTGATCGGCTTGTTCAATGCAACATTAGATTCCTCATTAAACATACAGGGGTACTACTCCACCGCCCAGAACTGGTCCAGAACACTAACACCATCCCTATGCTTATAAAGATAAAAAAAATATGTTATGGCTTCTTTGGAGATATCAGATCGGGAGTAGAGAGGCTCACCCCCCTTAGAGTTCATTTTCCAAATCGCGTTCTGGTTTTTCTTGCCATTGGCCAAGTAGTGAAAAAATTTGGTGTTGTGGTCCCCTTCGCTCAACCAAACATCTCGACTTTTGAGCTTCCAAGTGATCTCCTGTATTCAGAGAATCTGAATTTTTCTCTCCTCAAGGGAAGCCAAAATTGCCATGGTGTGAGGGGAAGGGTTGCATGATGTCATGGAGGAGTGTATGGCCTCAATGCGATTGACTATGTCCCTCAGTTCAACCACCAACTTCAGCGTCTTCTACTTCTCCCATTCCCAGCAGTGGTTTTTTAAAATGCTCATCTTCTGAGTGAAAGAGGAGGATGCCAAAATATCTTGAGGGACCCCTTCCATTAGCCAAGTGTTTAGAACCAGCTCCTGATAGTTTGGGTCCTCCAACCAAACTCGATTACATTTGAAGGGGAGACCCTTTCAGACAACTTTCGGACGCCATGTGAGGGCAATTGGCCTGTGATCAAATATAGAATCCATAATGACGAAAGATTTGAGATTACCCATGAGTTCCAATACAATTTCATGTAAGAGGAAGAGGTCAAGCCTTTTCCCCATGTAAGCATCTCCAGTCGAGTGATTTGTCCAAGTTAAAGATAGGGGACGAGATGCAAATATATATATATATATATATATATATATATATATATATATATATATATATATATATAAAATCTAAAAATTAATAATTTCTATTATTTCAAAAATTATTAGTTAATAATTACAAATGATTTAGTTTTCTTTGAATAATAATAAAGTGTCAATCTGCATTAACTAATAATAATAATGATAACTCTTCCATTATTAATTTGAAAATTAAATAATGATAAATTTTCTATATCTATATAGGACGTGTCTACCGAGCCCGCGTTTTGGCCCGGATGGCAGAAATCCGCCGGAATCCGGTCAACTAAATTTGCAAAAATCAGGTAGTTGCAGTGCTTGGAATCCATTTTTGACAGTGGAAATGGATTCAGCACTATCAAAAACCCCTGGGGCACTCAAAATACTAATGTTTAACAACTATAAACAAGTTTCTGGGCAAATCTTTGCCGGATTTTCTGAAAATCGTTCCCAGATTTTGGGTCAAAACGCGGGCTCTTTAGACTACGGTAATCTATATATATATAGATATTTAATTTTTGCATTTCATTTCCAACTTACTTTTTACCTTTTTACATCTAGAGATTTACTTAAGAATATACTAGTACCTTCGAGGAACATGTCTACCGTGTATATTGTCCGTCCCTTCCATGAGAAGGATAAGCGCTCACTCCAAGGAAGATACACACAATTTAAGAATACGATAAACGTCAAATACGAGGTGATGCTACAATTATTGGAGAATGGAATATCCCACTCGCACCTGGAATTTGACGTCTTTTACGATGTTCATTCATCGAAATTTACACATCAATAATGCGATTCAATTTAACGTTCATCTCTCTAAGATACCTATCATAATTTTTAGGGGTCTATAGTGTGTAAAGTGTATGTCCTATAGGGTTGGAAGGTGGTAAATGAAGTTGTAAACTTACTTTATTGTTGTGTATATTTTCTAATTCTAATCTCTATGTCAATGGGTCATAATCATCATGAATGATGATTTTATTTTGCTAATTTGTTTTAACAAGTAGGCTTTTGGTGGTTCTATGGTTATATACACTTTTCAATGAGTCTTTGCACCTCAGCTCCATAATTTGTTTTAACAATTTCAGTAGGCTTTGGTGGGTTTATGGCTATAATGCACTTTTCAATGAGTCTTTGGAGCTGAGGTCCACAACTATAGCTTTGGCTCTTTAACTTGCAACTTACTGGATTTAATATTCTATTCAGTTATACGTTCATCTTCTAATGGCGGGAAATTGGTATTATTGTTTAGCAGAAGTGTTCCTACTTTTTGGTTTTGGTTATCGGATCATATAGTAATGGTATCGAGATAAAGTTTTAGACTTTATAAAAACATTTATAACCAAATGTGTAGACATTTAAATACACTGCAACCTTATATAGCTAAATGTTTAAATATTTGAATAAGGAAACATGTTTTTCATTTATATTAATTTGTTGTTATTTAAATATTGACAAGTCTCCATAGCCAAAGTTGGGCTCTATATACATACTTTCTATTAGTGGATGTAAGAAGAGTGGATACCAACATTTGCTGGATTTTTATTCAAATTTGTTGTTAGCTCAACAAACACATAAATGTATTTTATTTTTGGAATTGGGCTTCTGTGATCTATAATTGTTTTAGTTAATAATCACATATGATCATGAAATTAGTGTGGTTTATTTTCAGAATAAGATGAAAAATCAGATCCAAGAGAGATAGGTTCTAAGAGATGGAGAGAGGATTTAGCTAGCCATTAAGGTATAACTATTAGTTTGATTGAAAGAGAGAAAATGAACTAATTTATTAAAGTATTTTATTGTTATATTATATTTAGTTTAATCTGATTAGTTGCTAATTATAATATATTTTGTTATTATATTCTAATTTCTTAATTAAATTAATAGTGTTGAAAAATTTATTTATTTATTCTTATATAAATACAATTATGATTATAAATAAATAAAAATTAAATTAAATAATAAAATAAAAATGAGGTCAAAGGGATTAAAATAAAAATAAAAATAAATAAATAAAAATAAAATAAAATAACATAAAAATATGGGGTCCTGAATACTTTAGCCACCAGGGCATTGAGAATCTTTGATGAGTCTTACCTTGTGGAGGAAAAGGCCCATCTCCTTAATGTATTTTGTAAAAATGGTTATAGTAAGTCGCAAGGCCTTAAGGATTTTCTTAAAGCAGAAAGAGGTCCTTTAGTTAAAAATAAAAAGATTAATGAACCCAATCAGTGGTCGTGCAGTGTACGACTTCCTTTCATTCAGGGAACCACTGATAGGATTGCTAGGATCCTTAAGAAACATAATGTTTCTTCTTCCTTTAGGCCCCTTAGCACGATTCGCAGCTCTCTTAAATCGATTATAGATCAAGTAAACCCTAAGGATGGGAAAGGTGTCTATATTATTCCTTGTTCTTGTGGGACACCTTACATTCGTGAAACTGGTCAGTCTATAAACCAAAGGATCTGTGAACATGCTGCTGACATTAAACATGGAATATCCCGCACCTCCGCCTTAGCTGAGCATGCAGAAAAGACTAACCATCATATCTGCATCGAAGAGGTGAGGGTCATAGCTAGGATTGACCATTTCCATCATCGTAAGTTAAGAGAGGCCTTAGAAATTGAAAAAAGACCCATAAATCTCAATAGAGATGATGACTGGAATATAAGTAGGTGTTGGATCCTTGCTCTATAAAGGCGAGCTCTACTAACCATAAGTATGACATACTTAGTAAAACCTCAAGTCTAAAAGGAACAGGAATATTTGTAAATGAAGATCTCATTCCAAAAGATCAAGCATAATTAAGAAAGGAGGTTCAAAAGGTAAAAGAAGCTAGGAAGGAAGGAAAATGGGCAATAATCAGAAATAGAAAATTCGTTATTCGAGATACAAACTAAAAAGATAGTAATAAATAGCAATTCAACATGCTCCGAATTCTTTCTTGGAACTGTGAGGGCTTTCCATGGAACAAAGGCCCCAAGCTAAGTTGGATCTCAAATGACGTTGATATTATATTTCTTGTTGAAACTTGGGACCACGAAGAATCTAAGGTCCCTAACATAGATGGCTTTGCACTATGGTCTACCTGAAACAAGCGATCCTCCCGTAGAGGTTGTTGTCAATCCTAGAGACAACCTTTGAGTTATGAAAGACCAGTGCCTAGGACATCTTATATAGCAAGGAGAAATATGATATGACAAGGATAATTAGCAGAACAAGGCTCTCATGCTATCTCTTATAAACAGGAAGATTAATTTGAATGGGACCAAAAATTTCAGAAGCTTAATACAAAGAAAAAAATATTGCAGAGGCCAGATGTGAAACTCTAACACGAATGTATCAGACAATTAAAAGGCAGCTTACTGCAAAGAGGGCTGGGTTCTAAATACTCCACAGAGATGAATAATCAGAAAGTATCTACTGCGTACGTAGAATAAAGAGAATACTAACGGTTATTGAGACAATATCCAGAAACATATATCAGCATGCCGTGGGCTTACGAAATTAAGAATCCACGCATGATAATAACATTTGTAAATAACATCTCATAACAGATAATATGGCAGAAGTACGGGTGAAGTGAAAATGGAACAACATATCACGCCTGAGCCATATTTAAAGTGCCAGACAGGTTATGGCATAAGTATCAACTAGGATAAATTCATACCAAAACGAGTGGGCTACTCGCATTCCAGAACATGATACAAGAGGAATGGATGTAAATGAAAAGAACAGCTAAGCTATAGCACATAGGAGAGAATTACACACTGTAAAGCACCAAGACCAGAATCCTCATTGAAGAAAGAAATCCTTTTCATTGAGACCCAACGGGCTCTTCACGCTTGTATTAAAGCTTCAACAAAATGCATGCAAGAAACTCTTTCACAGCCAATTCTTCAGAAAATCTGGAACCACTGTATTCTCTTCCGATCTTACTTATATAGAAGCCTCAGAAAACATGAACGAGAAGATATTTTTGGGAAAAATATCTTCCTCGCGTGTTGGAAAACAGTTTGAGGTCTCCATAAAAAATAACCAAAATTCATGATGAGGAATTGGGGCATCTCATCATTGACAGTTAGGCTCACAGCCGTTTTAAACAAAAATATCAAATAATAGTTTCTGATAGAAGGTAAAATGCAGGAGTGAAATGTGAATTCCACTCGAAATTTAAAAGTAACAAACTAAAATGGAAGTAAAAGGCCATTAGGGCCGAATCATGAATTGACGATGCTCGCTGACGAGGTGGAGTTGAGGCGGTCGCTGTCACAGATGGTGGAATGTTGGCTGAGAGGAATCGATTTGCCTCTGATGTGGCAGTAGAGGCTTTTCTGCCTGTAGCTCTTCATGATTTTCTTTAATTCTGATTTAATTTGGAGGATGGGCTATTGTGTTAGGTCCCTATATCACTAGTATAGCCCCTTATTATTGTTAGTGTAAACCCCTTATTGTTATTGTTGTACCCTTGTAACCCCCATTTTGTTATTATTGTGCCCTTAAATTATTATTGTTAGGTCGGCTAGGATTACATTGTGGCCCACTAGGATTACATTATGGCCCCATGGACTCATATATATAGAAAGGAGGTTTTGTAAATTGTATCATCCAAGAATTGTTCATTTATGTAATGTATTGGAGGTTTCCCCCTCGAAGTGGCTCATTTCTAAGACGTTGATATCTCTTTTCTTCTATTTTTGGAGCTGGTTACACAACATTTGGTATCAGAGCTTTGGATTCTAGGGTTTCGCTGCTCCAAACAAGTCATCGTGGCATTTTCGCTATAACTTTTTTTCTACGAAGTTTCAGAAGCTGAAATTTTTAGGGTGCGAAGCTGAAATCCTGAGGAAGATTGTCTAAAAATTTCAGAGCTTGGTTCGCAATATTTTCGGAGATATCATCTATGGAAGTTAGGCCTTTTTTCAAGCTCCCAAACAGGTCATCGTGGCATTTTCGCTATAAAAATTTTTCTACGAAGGTTCAGAATCGGAAATTCGTATGGTGCGAAGCTGAAATCCTGAGGAAATTCGTCAAAAAATTTCAGAGCTTGGTTCGCAATATTTTTGGAGATATGATCTGTGGAAGGTAGTGCTTTTTCAGGCTCCTGAATTTCATCTCAAAGAGGTGATCGTGGGAAAAGTTCAATAACTCTCTCTCTGGAGATTGGATTGGAGTGCCGTCAAAAGTGGTCGCAATTACACGGCCTGTAGTTTCTTGGATATCAATTTTAGAGACAAAGAACAAAACAGTGACACGTGGCAAGTCGTACAAGTTCGCTCTACTGAACCAGTCCAAAATTAGGTCATTGTGGGAGATTGGACACAAATTTGTCTTGGAGAATCCAAATCAGGTCAGACCTATGGCATTTGAAAGAAGCTTCAGAGGGCTACTACAGGAATAAATTTTCGATATCGAAGATTTTCAATTACAGATAAAATTCAATTTCAATATCGAGCTCCTAAAAGCTAGTAAAAGGTGTGTATTTTTTTTTCCGAATTACATAAGTCTTGTTTGAAGAATCAAGTTGAATTGATTCCAAGGGCAACTTGTAGAATAGATATCAATATTGGATTTTAAAATGGTCCCTAAAAATAATTCAACACCCATCAAGCCTTCAAAAGGCTCTACTATGACTCATGAAGATGAAGAATTGCAACATGATCTATCAAAATTACAAGAGCAAATGCAACAATTTTCACTCTCGCAAAGAGCAACAAAAAATGAAATGGAAGTTTTGAAGAAAGGCATGGAAGTGAAGATGGACTTTTTGAAGAAAGGCATGGAAGCTAAAATGGATGGCGTGGAAGCTAAGATGGATGACATGAAAGACAACATGGAAAACATGAAGAGTGATCTAAAAGCATACATGGAAGGCTTGATGACAAGCTTAAAACCAGAAATGATTCCTAATGGCGGAAATATGGGAGAAGAACCTCCTGATGAGAACAAAATAAATGTTAATTGTCATTTCATAAACTCGAATGTTGGCGGGAAGAACCACCATATTCCAAAAATGGATATGAGGAAGTTTGATGGAAAGGATCCTGTAACATGGATACTACAGATGGAGCAATATTTTGATCTCCATAACGTGCAAAACACACAAAAGGTACGCATTGCAACTTTACATTTAGAACAAAACACATTTGTATGGTATCAATGGCTTTGCTCCCGTAAAAAAATTGTCACTTGGTCAATTTTTACGGAGGAAATGATAGCACATTATGAGGATACAAAGAGCAACACCTTCTTTACCCAATTGATAAATCTCAAACAAAAGGGTTTAGTGGGGCAGCACATTGAGGACTTCCAAAAATTGAATATCAGGGTAACTGATCTTACAGAGGAACACAGGATTGATCTCTTCCTAGGCACTTCAAAGGATAACATCCAACATGAAGTTCGTGTTTTGGAACCTGATTCATTAGAGAAGGCATTTAGGTTGGCAAGAAAAGTTGAATGTAAAATTATGGCGACAAGGAAACCAACCACTCAATTCTATAAAGAAGGAAGTGTTGCTACGCCTAGATTTCCACAACCTACAAGGTTGACACCACAACAATTGGAAGAAAAAAGAGCAAAAGGGCTTTGCTACGGTTGTGATAGAAAATACACTAAAGGTCATAAGTGTGCTGAGAAGAAATTATTTTACATAGATTGTGAAGAAGAAGAAGAAAATGAACAAGAAGAGGATATACACCAGGAACCACCCCTAGAAGAGGAAGAAATGAATCAGACCATATCGTGTAATGCACTGGCAGGAATTACCACTCCTCAAACTCTCAAGATAGAAGGACATATAAAGAAGAAAAGGGTAATAGTGTTGATTGATTCAGGTAGCACCCATAATTTTATTCATTATAAGGTAGCCAAGGAATTAAATTGTTTCCTATACCCGGCACCAGAATGTCAAGTGATGGTTGCAAATGGAGGAACTATAAATTGCTCTGGAAAATGCCATAATATCAAGCTAACCATGGGGGAATATGTATTGACTAGTCCAATGCTTTCCATTCCTATGGGAGGTGCTGATGTTGTACTAGGAGTACAATGGTTACAATCTTTGGGGACGGTAGCTTTTAATTTTCAAGAACTTTTTTTGAAATTCTTTTCAGAAGGAAAGGAAGTCGAACTACGGGGTATTGAAGGGAAGCCAGGAAGGATAATAAGCTCTAATGGCATGACAAAGCTTCTAAAGAAAGAACAACGAGGCGTAATTGCACAATTATGCTCACTAGAAGTTTCAACATCAAAATCATCTATTTCTGCAGATCTCCAACAAGTCTTGGACAATCATTCCAAGGTGTTTGAAACTCCCAAAGGACTCGCACCTATTCGTGATCATGATCATGCTATTCATTTGATTCCAGGAAGTGTTCCTCCAAACATCAGGCCTTATAGATATCCTTACTTCCAAAAGAGCGAAATTGAACGTATGATTGCAGAAATGTTAGAGGCGGGTATAATTCAACCCAGTCAAAGTTCTTTCTCTGCTCCCTGTAGTATTGGTACACACGAAGGATGGATCATGGCGAATGTGTCCGGATTATAGGGAGCTCAATAAGCTCACCATTAAAGAAAAATTTCCCATTCCTGTGATTGATGAATTATTGGATGAATTACATGGAGCAATTTATTTTACCAAGTTGGATCTTCGTTCCGGATATCATCAAATTAGAATGAAGACTGAAGATATTCCAAAAACGGCATTTCGAACTCATGAGGGTCATTATGAATTTTTGGTCATGCCTTTTGGCCTTACCAATGCACCTTCTACATTTCAAGGGTTGATGAATTCCATTTTCAAACCCTTCCTTAGAAAATTTGTGCTAGTAATTTTTGATGATATACTAATCTACAACAGGTCTTGGAAGGATCATGTTGAACATGTTGACAGGGCGCTCAAACTATTGCAGGAGAAACAATTATATGCAAAAACATCCAAATGTTTCTTTGGAGTACAAGAGGTGGAATATCTGGGTCATATTATATCTCACGAGGGTGTTAAAGTAGACCCTAACAAAATTAAAGCCATTAAGGAATGGAAAGTTCCCACGACCATAAAGCAGTTGCGAGGATTTCTCGGGTTAACAGGGTATTATCGCAAGTTTGTTAAGAATTATGGGAGAATAGCAGCACCTCTAACAACATTATTGAAGAAAGATGCATTTTCATGGACTCCTGAAGCAAATAAGGCCTTTGAACGTCTTAAAGAGGCAATGTGCCTAGCACCGGTCTTAGCTACACCGGACTTCACAAAAACCTTTATTGTGGAATGTGATGCCTCAGGAAATGGAATTGGTGTTGTTTTAATGCAGGAAGGAAGACCCATTGCTTTTGAAAGTCGTCCAATCAAAGGAAAGTATTTACAGAAACCTATTTATGAGAAGGAAATGTTAGCAATATTGCATGCACTAAAGAAATGGAGAACTTACCTAATGGAAGACACTTCAAGGTAAAAACTGATCATGATAGTCTTAAACACTTTTTGGAACAAAGACTATCTTCAGAAGAGCAGCAAAAATGGGTCACAAAGATGTTGGGTTATGACTTTGAAATAATCTACAAAAAAGGAAAGCTTAATGTTGTTGCGGATGCACTCTCAAGAAAGAATGAAGAGGTGGAAGCATTGCTTTGTGCCATTTCTATTATCCAACCAGATTGGATAACTGAAGCAAGAGATGAATGGAAGAAGGACAAAAATGTATGGATACTCATTCAAAATTTGTAGCAAGATCCTAGTACATCTGATACATTTAGTTGGAAAAATGATTCCTTATGGTACAAAGATCGCTTATATCTTTGTAAGAATTCCCAACTAAAACAAAAGATTCTTCTGGAATTGCACACTTCTCCTTTAGGAGGACACTCAAGATTTTTAAAAACTTACCACGGGGTGAAGAAAGAATTTTTTTGGGATGGCCTTAAATCTGATATTCGAAAGTTTGTGGCGGAATGTTTGGTTTGCCAGCAGAATAAAGTGGAAACAATTAAGACCCGAGGACTTCTACAACCTTTATCCATTCCAAGTCAACGTTGGGAGGAGATTTCAATGGATTTTATCACAGGTTTACCTAAGTCCGAAGGAAAGAGTGTCATCATAGTGGTAGTTGATAGACTTACCAAGTATGCACACTTTTGTGCATTATCTCATCCATTTAAAGCAAGTACAGTTGCTACTACATTTATGGACAGAATTCAAAAGCTACATGGAAGCCCAAGGGTTATTGTGAGCGACGGAGATCCCATTTTTACTGGAAATTTTTGGACGGAGTTATTTTCTTTTTTGGGTACTCAATTAGCTCATAGCTCATCTTATCATCCTCAATCTGATGGTCAAACTGAGATAGTAAATAAATGTTTGGAAGGATATCTTCGTTGTTTTGTATCTGATAAACAAACACAATGGGTCAAGTGGTTACCTCTTGCTGAATGGAGGTATAACACTTCCTTCCATACTGCAGCAAAAATGACCCCATTTATGGCACTTTATGGATATCATCCACCATCCATCACATCATCTTTAAGAGAAAATTCTAAGGTTCAAGCGGTGGAAGATCACATCGAGCATCAGCAAGAAGTTCTCCAACTCTTAAAGGATAACTTTAATTTGGCACAAAATCGAATGAAACAACAGGCAGATCAACATCGCAGCGAGAGAAGTTTTGATGTAGGAGATTGGGTATTTTTACGGCTACAACCATACGAACAAATGTCCCTCAAGCAAGCTAAGAAGGATAATAAATTATCGCCAAAGTACTATGGTCCTTACAAGGTGTTGCAAAAGATTGGTACTATGGCATACAAATTGGAGCTTCCTGCTTCTTCGCGAGTACATCCGGTTTTCCATGTTTCATGCTTAAAGAAGGTTATAGGTGAAAATCTTCCAGTTCAAACAGTATTGCCAGAACTTGATGGGGAAGGGAAAATCATATTGGAACCTGAAGCAGTCATGGAAAAAAGAACTCGACAACAACGGAATCGATCAATTTCAGAGTATCTCATCAAGTGGAAGAACTTACCCACTGAAGATTCTACATGGGAGGATGAGAATTTTATACAGAAGCACCCGGAGCTACTCAAGTGTTGAGGACAACACTTTTTTGAAGGAGAGGGGCATGTTAGGTCCCTATATCACTAGTATAGTCCCTTATTATTGTTAGTGTAAACCCCCTTATTGTTATTATTGTACCCTTGTAACCCCCATTTTGTTATTATTGTGCCCTTAAATTATTATTGTTAGGTCGGCTAGGATTACATTGTGGCCCACTAGGATTACATTATGGCCCCATGGACTCCTATATATAGAAAGGAGGTTTTGTGAATTGTATCATCCAAGAATTGTTCATTTATGTAATGTATTGGAGGTTTCCCCCTCGAAGTGGCTCATTTCTAAGGCGTTTATATCTCTTTTCTTCTCTTTTTGGAGTTGGTTACACAACATCATATGGAAGAATTTCATATATTATATGTGTTGAGATACTATGGTGTGCATATAATGGAATATGCATATATGATTAAATATGCCGAGGGTCTATTAATATAGTTCTAATCACCAAAAGTCCGTGTTATATAGGTGGAGCCACCAAAAAGTGGTGGTTATGGGGGCCCCACTTTTTCCGTACGCAGCAGCTGGGGTGAGGCCCCGTAGTTCACCACAACCGTTGATCGCTTGGTCAACCGCGATCGGCCAGTCAACTACGGGGGGTGCCTTCCCGTTAACCGTCGAGCGGTTCGACCTCCTGTAATCCGTTGATCTCTGTCAACGTTCTCCCATTTTAACTCCGCGCTGGTTATCCATGCTGCCACCTGCAACTGATCCGACA